>NW_004624813.1:10459495-10491666 GCF_000247695.1 Heterocephalus glaber | reverse complement strand
CCTCTTTTGTTGCCAGTTCAGGGAGTTCAGGTGGTTGAGTATCAGAGTGTTCCATCTCCTTTCCCTTTAGAGTTGCTGTAGGTGATCTGGGAGTCTGATTTTGAGACTTGTTAGTCTGTCTTGTCATTTTGCTGGGGTGTTTGCTGTTGGCTCCCATATGACTCACCTCCTCTGTGCTGGGAGTGGTGGAATGCTGACCCAGAAGCCCCTTCTTCTGGGCTGAGATCAGTGCAGTGTCAGCCCAGAACCCCCTTCCTCTGGGTTGGGAAACAAATATCTTTAAAAATTAATGTCTTAAAAATTAATATCTTAATTTTTAAGTTGCCAACAAAATATTGTTCAATCTGGGCACTGTGCCATAGAGTAGATACCTAGAATATTTTCATTTGTATTAACTCAGCCTTTATACATATGAAACAAACATCTCAGTTCCCCTTGCTCCAGCCCCTGGCAACTACTCTTCCATTTTATACTTATGAAAGTTTCATCTTCATGTAAGTGTTGGCCCATAGTATCTGACTTTTCAGAACTAAATTTTGTCACTTAATATAATGCTGTCCCTATCCATCAATGTTGTCATAAATGGCAAGATTTTATTCTTTATTGGGCAGAACAATACTCCATAGTATGAATTTTTACTTTTCACTTTGGTTTCTGGGTTTTAGGTGTTATACTCATGATATCATTGTGAAAAATGATGTCATGAAAATTTTTCCCTATCTCTTCTTCTGGCAGTTTTACAGTTTCAGATATTTCTACTCACATCTTGAATACATTTTGAGTTAATTCCTGAGAATGTAGATATCTTGTTGCATGTAGATATCTTGTTTCCTTAACATCAGTTCTGAAGAGCATATCTTTTCCTCTATTGAAGTTTTGGTGTTTTCATTAAAGTTTAGTAGACTCCATATGCTTGGGTTTATTTCTTGGCTATTTGATTTCTTTGGCCAATATGTCAGTGTTTATCCCAGCATCATATCCTTAATTACTGTAGCTTTGAAAGCATGAATGTGATGACTCTAACGTCTTTCTCCTTCACTTTGGATAATCCCGGGCATTTTTATTGTTCTGTATGAAATGTTGGATTTTTTTCATTAATTTTATTGATACATTTTAGGTATACAATATGATGATATTTATCATTGGGAATCTGTACCTTTACATGATATATCTTGGTTCTTATTTTTTTCCCCACTCCCCTGCCCTCCCTTCAACCCCTCCACCCCTCTCTATTTACAAAGACTTTGTTTCCATTTTTTTCCATTTCTCCTATTTCTTTCTTTCCCTTGTTTCCTTTCCCCATCCCTCTCACTTTCCCTTCCGCTTGGAGCTTTAAAAATAGCTCTGTAGGAAATGTCAGAATAGATCTTTATTTTTTAAATTATTTTTCCACTGTTGCATTCATTTTACACTTTGCTTTGCATTTTATTTTTAAAAATATGCACTTATATCTGAACATGTAACTATCCTAAAATTTAGAAGTACTAACTAAATGTATATAAACAAAACATTTAATTTAGTATATGAAATGTAATAAAATATATATAACTTTTTATTTGATGAAAATTCAAAAATTTTAATGTGTTGACTTTAAATGAAAGCATTGATAACATAGTGGTTAAAGATTTTCTAATGATATCAAGCTATTGGTTCTTGATCGATGACTAATTTTATTCTCAACAAAACTAATATTTGTTTCTGGCTTTCAATGTGCATAAAAGGCAGTTCATAATGAATACCACAAATATCTTCCTTATTTATTTACATAACCATTTAACATTTTTGGTAAATTATGTTAGATGAACTTCTTTGCAATCTAAATATTTACACTCTCTTTCTCAAAGATTTAAAGAAAATGGGTGAGAAATTCTTCTACTTTGGATAATGCTTTTACCAAACTCACACACTTGTTGAGGAGAAGAGTGGAGAATGAGATTAATATCCATCGTCAGGAATATTCAGGTGTCAGATGGGATTGGACACAAACCTCTTTATACATTTTCAAATTGTAAGTTTTCTCTTGGAAATTGTAAATGAGCTGCTTTTGACCTTTTTCTGATGATACAGTCATCATGAACATTACCTCAGATGGCAACGTGGCTCCACCCTGGCCCCATATGATAGACAGGGAATGACAGCTGGTGTAGACAGAGTCCTATCTTCCTATCCTAATGTGATAATGGCACAATGACAATTTCAAATGATTACAAAGTATTTTAATCTTCTTCCCCTTTCTTCTTTTGTTTCTTTTCAATATTCTCTCAGAGGGGAGAAAGTGTGGATAAGAACAAGAGCAAGAAATTAAAACCGAAGACGTGATTAAAAGATTTAATGTATATTCAATCATGTAGGTTTTTTGGACCATCTGTTTTTCAAAAATTCAAATAATTTGATAGAAACGTGTCCTGGTGTTTCCTTCCTTCTAATGAGCAAGAACAATACCTCATCAGAACATCAAGAAGAATTTTTTCACCATTCATCTTTTCTGGAAGAATTTGTTCTTTTACTGGTGGCTTGATAGGCATAGTGAAATGTTGAACAGTGCAGCAATACAAAAATGAAAAAAATAATATACAATTATAAAATACTTAACTAGAAGGAAGATGAGATACCTTTTGAGAACTGAAGAATAATAAGAAATACTTGTAAAACTTAATTTTTATATGTGAAGCAAATTGAATTGCTATGTTATCTTTGTGCTTATACCGTAACTCTGCTATTTTTCTCCAATGAAACTAAATGCAAAAGGATCAATTTAACCCTATATCTGTGCCCAATAGGACAGCTATGGTATTGCTCTCCTTTCTGTCATTTGAGTTGAACCTTCATGTTTTTATCTCCCCTTATTTTCATCCTCTGTTTTCAATATATTGTCAACTAATCATTATTAGTTTCAAATAGTAAGAGTCTTTTAGTTTCTCCTATATAGTAATAGCCAATTCTTAACTTCAGGATATTTGCATGACAATTATTTAAATTACTTCACTGATTATCATCTTTACCTGGTATAAAGTCTTCTTAGGAAAATTTAAGAATTTTAATTGATTTAGGTACAATTTTATAGAAATATAGATCTGAATTCAACTGTATTACATAAGAACCACAATGAATATGTTTTGCTCTCTTTCACAGATTAAAGAATAAAGGAAAACTCTCTAATACAGCATCTAATTTTCCTTATTTTATTCTTTTATAAGCTTTATATCTATCATCATTTATCTACTTTCACCCTAAAACACAAGTCCTCTGTTACCTGCAGCATCAAACTTATGCGACTCATTTAAATCACACATTTTATATTTCATTTTTTACAAACTTTGCTTTTTAAAAGTTGAATGCCAGCCTGTAAATAATACTATTTCATGCAGCAATAACATCATTCTCTTTCCAAAAGCATTTAGAAAAACCATAATTATACACTACTACAAATACTTAATTTTATAGATATTTCCTATTTTAGTCATAACAAATTGCCAGAAATTTTGCCCTTTAGAGCAAGATAAGCTTCTTATCTCATAGCTCTGTGTGTCATTAGTCCATGTTGGCTCTGCTTTAATTCCAGGTTTCACAAAGCTGAGATCAAGATTTCAGCAAGGATGAATTCTCTTCTGGAGTGTCTGGGCATGAATCTGTCCCCAAGCTTATTTTGATTTTTGGCAACATTTAATACATTCAGCTGGAGAGCAGAAGTCCATATTTATTTGGTGATTATTGGTCAGGGATAATTTTCAGCTGCTGGCTACAGCCACATTCCTTGTGTTGTGGTTCTCTCTTCATTTTCAAAGGCAACAACTTCAAGCAGAGTCCTTCTTACATTTAAATTCTCTCTGCTTTCTATTTGATCTTCATTTGTTCTCCTTTTCTAACCTGATAAAATTCTTTACAATTTAAAGGAGAATCCAATTAGATTGAATCAATATAGATAATACAGGGCAGTCTCTATATGCCAGGGTTCATCATTTAATTATTGTCAAATTCCACTTCATCATGTACTATACCATATTCATAAAGTCAATGGACATCTTTGGTGGCCATTATTTTACCTGTAACAAATATAGTCATGAAAAAGTTTTTAAAAATTTAGCAAATAGAATGAACAAAAATAATATAATATGTACTAATATACACAAAAATATCCACATTTACATATCTGTGGATATGACGGTTTATTGTTCCTTTTATTTTTTTACTTCAGCTATAATTTTCTTCATGTTCATTTCAGCAAAAATAGATTTTGAAATCTATTCATGTATTACATTTTTTAAAACAATTCTGGTTGAAAATTTCAAGATGCTCTCTTAAATTCCTGTTAATTTTATTTCACACCCACTTCCCTGTTCTACTTCCTTTGTGATCATTGTATTACCATTTTGTCGACTTTTAATCACCCAAGCCTTCTTCTTATAATATTTTGTAACACTTACTTATTTTTTTTCCTAGGACCTGACTCTGGCTACATTTATATATCCTACCTGTTTCCTTTAGTTCTCCTAACAATGTTGGAGCATAATTCCATTACCTTATACGGAAACACAAAAAAACCCCTGAATTTTAAAATTGTAGAATTATAATCATTATTAAAATAATACAAAGATATATTTCAAATATTAAATTGTTTTCTCAGGTCATGTTCTTTTTCTTTCTCCCACATTTTAAGATCTCTTTACATGCCTCATTCCATTACTTCTTGATTCATCAGCTTGGAAGAAAAAAATCTAGTCATAAGCACCTTATTCCCTGTATTTTTCTATTATTTTAGAACTAGTTTTCATGCAAAGCATTTGTGTCTGTTTTACCATGAACTGGGCTCTTTCTTGCATAAGGGGTCTGAAGATTTTCAGCTGGGCTGTGAATCCATGAAATGTCTGTCTAAAGTATAGCAACTGGAAAGCTGCTTTTTCATCAGAGAGAATTCATTTGCTATCATCCCTAAACTGATCTTTGGCTTGTAAAAATTATATTGTGTTTTTTTTTAATTTACTTTTTAACCTGGAGAAAGAAAAATTATTCTACTTATTCATTCCCCTCAAACCTCAAAATGTACAAATAGCCCTTGTATGGAATAAACTGAATTTATATTCTTTAAGATCTTTTATGTTGGGCTGGATATGTAGCTCAGCGGCGCTGCCCCTGCCTGGCAAGTGCAAGGTCCTGAGTTTGATCCCTGATACAAAAAAAAAAATCTTTTATATCATTAAGCTTGAAATGGATATCTTTTATGAATTAGGATATTTAACTCTAAAATTCCTTTGACAGTAATTATTGTCAACATTTTATGATGAAAATACAGATAATGTAAATAATTCAACAACAATCACAAAAATGGAAAGGGCCAGGCCTCCCGTAGGAAGCTGTTGGATTTAGCACAAAAGACAATGATATTTTATGTCATCTACTACAGTAATTTACATATATTTCTGTTTTGAGTTTTCTGCTATGGGTAGTTTACTACATTATTAATACAAATTCACTTTGTTATATTTTATAAGTCTAAATTTATATACTTATAGCAGTTTATTAATCAATATTTTTTCTTGTAGATGTTATCTATCAATTTGTTTCAGATGTGTATCTCTCTTAGCTACTTCAGTTATAAACAGAAAATACAATATAAAAGTGGAAAATTTTGAGTAAAAATGAGATATTTCACAGAATCAAAGGGAGAGTTGACAACTTAACCTTCACAATAGCATGCAGGTCCCAAGGAAGACCCTGAGACCTAAACAACAAAATGTTTATGGATGTCATCCCAAGAGAGCTCTCAGTAACAGATTGCAATTCAAGGGCTCTTAGATTTTGTTTCCTTTTTCAAATTTTAAATTCTTGGGTACATGGCATATGACAGGCCAGGCTTCAATAATTTATTTGTCCCTTGACCTGTGGACTATTATTAGAAAAGAAAATCATGTGTGCAAATTGCTCAGTGGTCATGCATCATGTGTGCGGGCCACATCTAGATAAGGAAGACTTTAGTACATGTAAAGTACTCACATCAAGAAATGTCCAAAATCAATCTAAAAGCCTGCTATTCAGAAAATGAAGCAATCAACAGAGTAAAAACAATAAGAGAAATATTTATAAATTATATATCTGGCAAGTGGTTAATATCTAGAATATATAAGAAACTATGAAAACATTATTAAAAACATCTCAAAGTGAATAACTTGATTTAAAAAGAGGAAATAGACTTAAATGGGCATTTCTCAAAAGAAAGTTTTATATATGAGTTAAAAATAAAATTAAGTTAAATTAAAAAAGTAATACAGTCTGCATTGAATGTAATACCTTTGTGAAAAACAAGCCAGTTATTACTTCAGATAATATAACTTTAAAAACTTTATTCTTCATTTAAATATTCACTAATATGAGAAAAATGTGCTAATTAGAAAATAAATGTAACCAACAATAGAATGCATGCAGTGGTACAACTTTGTAAATGCATAGAAAGATTTCTCAGTTTATGAAACCAAATCACACTATGTGCTAATGTGCTTAGTAAATATATTTTGTACATTTTATTTTCATGTTAGATAGTTATTGTGGTCTCAGTGTTATAGTATGAATGGCACTGTAACTTATGGAAACTCATTATCTAGGACAGTTGACATAACAAACCAAAGAAATCTCACCATCTGCTTATTATTTACTTTACTTTATTGCACAAATTCATGGTTTATATGATCAGGTAAGAAGTGCATTTAGGGCATTCCATAAAAGGAAAGACAAAAAATGTTATTGATCACAGGAATATATGATAATAAATATAATATTTATTTCTATACCATATAAAGTCTTCCCCTTTACAACCTGGATGAACATCCAAATCCCATATTAGCCACTTGGGTAAAGTAAATGACATTGTGTAACTGACAGAAACTTTATTGCATGGAGTGCATATATTGCTTTTGTATTTCACATATTTATTCCTCTGTACATAAGTTATTTTGATAACATATAATATGATAACATTGTAGTGAATCATTAATCCTGAGACATTACACTAAAAATAAGTTGACATATCATGTTATTATAACTCTACTATATTTTAACATAGAAACGGTGAAATACTGCTTAATTTTTATAATATATGTAATTTCCTCACTCTCTGTAACAGAAGAAAAGTTCTTTCATAAACGTATGTAACTGAAAATCTTAAATGTTACATATCTAAATGTTAATTTAATTCAAAATTATCCTCATATGCTTTATATCAAATTTATTTTTAATCAATACATAGAAATATAAAAACTATGTGTTTATGGAAGCACATGATGTTTAATACAGATATACATTGCATAATGTTTAAATCAAGTTAAAAGTACATCTCCTTAAACCTTTATTAATATTTCTTTATACTAAAACACTCAAATTAATTTCTGCTATCTTGTGGAAATATACAGTAGATTTCTGTGTAGAGTCACCCTACTGTTCAATGGTATATGACAGAGCTGCTTGCTTCCAGCTATGAATTAGCATGCACTGCTAATTCAAGCTTTCCTCAGCCCTTACATTCCACATCATACTCTCTATAGCTCTGGTTACTATCATTCCATTCTTGACTTCTATGAGATCAGTTTTTAGATGTGAGGTATCAATAAGATCTATTCTTTATTTATTTCAATTAATTATCACCAAATCTTTTGTATACATTTTTAATTGCCCTCAAACTGCCCATTCATTTTTCATAGTGTCAAGTTGTTATTATGTATTTTAAAAGACAACTATATGCCTAGACATAATTTCTCTTTTTCTTCTAAAATAATTTAATAATGTTTAATTCCAAAAATCACTTATGTTTGGGGGCCAAGAAATGAAGTGTACTTGAATTGTTATTTGAAATTTTACCATTAAGAAACTAAATTTATGTTCATGTTTCATGCATGTTTATAGTTTGTTTATTAATAAAATGTTCTCATATCTAATTCAAATGGTTTCGTGGGCCTTTAGTGTTTAATAACTTTCATCTGACCAGCATAAATCCTTATTATAAAAATGAATTAAAATAACTTTTATTATTCTTTTTTTTAATTTTTGTACCAGGGATCAAATTTGGGACCTTGTGCTTGCAAAGCATGAGGCAGAACCACTGAACTAAATCCCTGGCCCCAACTTTTATTATTCTTTATGATGGATAATAACATTAATAGCATTATGCCATTTAAAACCTGAAAATTTCTATGTGATACCGCCAGAAGGATATGTATTTGAAATTTCTAATATTTTCTTTAATTAAACATTATTTATGCATTTGTTTTCTCCTTTTCTAATCACTAGAATTTGATATCCTTTATATGAAAATCTATTCTGGTCCTACAATTAATAACCTACTTGACAAAAATTAATAGATGCCACTCTTAAAAAAAAAAGATAACTTGGAACCTCTAATTAAATAAATTCAGCCTAATTTACCAATAGAAATACCATATTTTAATTTTGCCAAGGGCTAGCTTTAGGGCATGATTTAATTCATTAGCTTGCCATCTACACAACTATCAAATCAGAGACTATTAGCTGATACTCAGTAGGAAACTGAAGTTTTGAAAAATTTCCTAAAACACCTCTAAGGTAAAGACTGATGATTATTTTGTCCAAACAAATATGAGTGAGACTTATTTTCTTTGATGTCTTTGTGGGGAAAAATCAAGAACTATAGATTCATTTGTTCTGTAGTTTCTTTTTGGTATGGGAAGGCTTTTGTGAGAAACTAAAGTACAGAAAAGTTCTAGAGAGAATTGAACTGCACTAGAGATTCTATTACATCATAAATAAAGAAACTTCTACCCAGGACTAGTTATGTAAATGTACTTATTATGTAAGTCACTGATTTAAGGCATATGTATACTCTTATTTTACAAAAAATAAATAAATAAACTTCCCATTGGATAAGCAATCTTGAGTGAAAACAATAAAAATCACCAATTATTTATTGATAGTGTTTTTACACATTAGAATTCATTTTAATGAACCATAAAATTATGATTTGTTCTTGTCAGAGAGAAATTTTCCTGAGATAAGATGGAAACAATTATTTAAGCAAACTCTGAGCATATACTCATCAATATCAACTTAGATAAAAAACCAAAACAGGTTAGTATCTTTAAAGCCTTCAGAAATGCTTCACACAATGAGGGAACCCTCCTGATTCTGTGGGTGTTTCCTCATACTATCTGGGCTCCTCAGCTTGGGGTTATTGTTTGCATTTTCCTGGTTACCAGCTTTTCCTGGCTGACAAATCTTGTCCTGCTCAGAGGCAAGACATGTAGGACGTTCCAAGAATTAAAATTCTCATTTCTCATTCTCCCTGACACACTCCACAAATAACTACCAGCACCCAAATTAGAAAAGCACTCAGCCAAAGGCAATTGTTTAAAAATTCTGCTGGCAAAGGGCCCAAGATGGACATCAACTTATTCTCAACTTGAGCAAATTTCAGACATGTGTCCTCCTTATTTTTGGCCCCTGACCTCTGTAGTGTGTTTACTTTAGTGAATTTGTAATTATAAAGATTTGTATGCCTATTTGCAATATAAATCTTTTGAAAATGTTTTTGTCATGTTTATAACCCATCTGTCTTTATTGAGTACCTGGGAACCATATCTTTGAAAATTAATCACCAGGAAATGTATTATTATATATTTCAGTTTCTGTGAAAGGTTTTAGGCTGAATTCAGCTGGAACCATGCTCCAAGTTGTAAAATTATTTTGTCCTGCAAACAGAAAACTGGTTAAAGATAATTAGAGAACAGCTGGTCTAAGATCTTCCCCTTATCTGCTCCTTAAAATCTCACTTCTTTATCATGTCCTACAAATTGAGCCCATGCTGAATTCTGTCCACTCTTTTATTGATCATTTTTGTTTAAATTTTCCTGGTATTCTTTTTGCTTTGACGGGCCCAACATTTTTTTTTTTTTCATTGTATCTCTGGTTCAAAAGTAGATAGATTCACAAATAGTAGACCCATTGAGAGAGAAATTCGGGAAAAAATTCCTTTTACAATAGCATCTAAAAAAATGTATCTAGCAATCAACCTAACAAAGGAAACAAAAGACCTCTACAGATCGAAGAGGATATAAGAAAATGGAAAAATATCCCTTGTTCCTGGGTAGGAAGAATCAAAATAGTGAAAATGCCCATACTTCCAAAACTACTATATAGATTTAATGCAATACCAATTGAAATTCCAACAATATACTTCACAGAACTAAAGAAAACAATCCAAAAATTCATTTGGAACCAGAAGAGCCCTAGAATTGGAAGCACAAGAAACCTAGAATAGCAAAAGCAATTCTAGGTAACAGAGACATGGCTAGGGGTATCACAATCCCCAACTTGAAACTATACTACAAAGCTACTGTGATAAAAACAGCATGATACTGGCAAAGAAGCAGACTCAAAGATCAGTGGAATAGATTAGAAGATGCAGAAACAACTCCAGACATACTCAGCCACCTCATCTTTGACAAAGGAGCCAATCACCCTCATTGGAGAAAAGATAGCCTATTCAATAAATGGTGTTGGAAAAACTAGATTTCAACCTGCCAAAGATTAAAACTAGACCTATACCTATCACCGTGCACTAAACCAAGATCGAAATGGATTAAAGAGCTAAATATCAAGACAGAAACAGTAAATTTGCTGGAAGATAAATTAGGTAGAACTCTCAATGATATTGCCATAGGAAAAGACTTTATGAACAAAACTTCAGTAGCACGGGAGCTAACACAAAGAATCAACAACTGGGATCTCATCTTATTAAAAAGCTTCTGGACTGCAAGAGAAACTACCAACAGAGCTAAGAGACAACCTACAATATGGGAAGACATTTTTAACAGCTGTACCTCAGACAAAGGTCTACTATCTAGAATATATAAAGAATTGAAAAAAATCAGACCCCTTCAAATTCAAAGACCCAATTTAAAAATGGGCATCTGAAATGAACAGATATTTCTCAGACAAAGAAGTAAAAGCAGCAAATAAATATATAAAAAAATGTTCAACATCACTGGTCATTCGAGAGATGCACATGAAAACAACATTGAGATTCTACCTCACCCCACAAAGAATGACTGCTATCAAGAAATCAACCAATAACAAATGCTGGCAGGGTTGTGGGGAGAAAGGAACCCTTCTCCATTGTTGGTGGGAATGCAGACTGGTGGAACCACTGTGCAAATCAGTATGGAGATACCTCAAAGAACTAGGACTAGAGGTCCCATTTGACCCAGCTATTCCCCTACTGGGTATCTTCCCCAAAGAATTAAAAGAATCATACCACACCAATATATGTGCACCTATGTTTATAGCGGCACAGTTTGTAATAGCTAAGGTTTGGTAACAGCCAAAGTGCCTATCAACTGGAAACTGGATAAAAAAGATGTGGGTTTTTTTTAATAAAATGGGGTACTACTCAGCCATAAAGAAAGAGAAACTAGAGTCATTTATAGCTAAATGGATGCATATTGAGGCCATACTCTTAAGTGATATAAATAGGACACACGTGTAAATACCGAATAGTATCTCTAGTTTGAGAAACTGAAAGTGTAAATAAGGATGAAAATGATTAAAATGAATAATTGATAATTTGAAATAGGAAAAGGTCCAAAGGGATAGGGGTGATGGGAGGGGAAGGGGAAAGAGAAGAAGGGAAAGGAAAAATTATGAGAAAGAAAAAAAAAAAGGAAACAAAGTCTATGTAAATAGGGAAGGGTGGTGGGG
Organism: Heterocephalus glaber; assembly: GCF_000247695.1. The sequence goes on along the minus strand of NW_004624813.1, from coordinate 10,479,951 downwards.
GTGAAGGACGCATTGGTAATGGGAAAAAAAAATAAGAACTAAGATACATCATGTTCAGGTACAAACACCCAATGATAAATGTAAATGTATTGTATACCTAAAATGTGCCAATTAATACATAAATTAAAAAAGTAGATAGATTCATGTTAATTTTATTATATTTTGCTTCATTTAATTTCTTTTTCCTATTTCATTTTTAAAAGATTATACTTTGCATGAATTTTCAACTCAGAAATAATTTACCTGTGGGCATGGGGTCTAAAGTTATAAAAAAAACCCTACAGCAGAAGATGAAATATTTTCTTCATCCAGGATAACTCTCTCACTTTTAGAATTCCTGGCAAGATGAGAAGACAGGATTTCACACATTCAACATGGGGATTGAACTTCCTTAATGAGTTCATTAAAATTTTTAGATAGATGCTAATCCTGGCATGAACATAATCTATTCATTAATTATGTAGTTGCAATTAGTATTATGTCTTTTAAAATTTTATTGAAGATAATTTAGAAAGTACAGAAATATATGATAAAATTTCTTGTGGAGATAACATCTGCATCATTCAACTGTTGGTGTTAACAGTTTAATCACCAAGTTCAGATAATATGTTGTCTTAAGAAAAAAGTCTTAAAATTACATTAAGTAGTATAATTTTACTGTGCTGCCTATGAAATTTATATGTTGCAGTGCTAACCCTTCCCTCATTCCTCAGAACCTCACACTGTGTCTTTATCTGGAGATATAACTTTTAAAGAGGTACAGAAGGTAAAACAGGGTGGCTCCTAATCTAACAGGACTGGAGTCATCATAAAGAGAGATTAGGACTCACAACAGAGACAGAGAAAAGCCTATTTAAAAGACTCTTATAAGTCACAGAGAGAAGCTTCAGAATGAAATTTATGCTGACATTTTTATCTCTAACTTCTAGTCTCCAGAACTACAAAAAAAAAATGTTTTTAAAACCCTACTACTGAGTCTGTGGGGCTTTGTTATGGCAAATGCACCATGTTTTATATTTTGTTTTCATTAAAAGCTAAAGCATACATATTTGTAAAACAAATTTAGAATGACAAACATACCAGAATTGTTACAAATTTCTGTCCTTCTTCCTTACTTAGGCCAAATTCTAGTTATCTGGTGGATATCAGTACATTTATAAGTGATAGGCTAAAAACTATATTGGATCATTTTAGTAATTGATTTAACATCCCAGCCTTTAGAAGGTGGAACATAGATCAGAAGACAAAACTTGTGTCATCTGTAGGAAAATGGATGAAACTGCAGACTAGAGCAATGTGTTAAGTGGAATAAACCAGACTCAGAAAGTCAAGTATCCAAACTTTGTGGAATCCAAAGTGGGAGGGGGGGAAGAAGAAGAAAGAGAAAAAGGAGAAGGAGAAGGAAGAGGAAGAGGAGGAGTAGGGGAAGGAGGAGGATGAGGGAGAAGAAGATGATAGGAAAAGACAAGGAAGACTATTGGAGAAGAGGAAGAAGATCAAGGAAAAACCCCAACCATCTTCACCTTTCTTGGAAGTAGGGGGTGAAAATAATCCAAGTATATTAAATGTATTACAAATATGCCAAAGCAAAACTTCATTCTGCATAACTAATATTCACTAATAAATTAAATTATAAAAGAGTTGCCATTAACGATAAAAAACATACAGTGAAAAACATCTCCTACCGCAAAAGCCAAATTATACACATAAAGTGATTGATCTATTATCCATACCACTGAGTTTTTATGATAAAGGATGGGAATATACATAATCTGTGTACTAACTATATGAGTCTCTGAGGTTCAATATACAAATCAATTTTAAAAATGGAAGTTACCAGAAAACATTTTACCAGTTAGAACTCTGTTCCAATATATGTAATGTCAATCTGACCTAATAACTGAGGGATTTATTTTTCTTCTGTAGTCAGAATGACCGGTGTACTGACTTCTATGATTAGCTAATGGATATCTCATTGGTCATATCAAATGAGGTTCATTTTACTGTTTCTGTGTGTGTGTGTGTGTGTGTGTGTGTGTGACTTTCTTTAAGACAAGATACGTACTGCACCTAATATATTACACCAGGCAGGTAAGAATAAGGGGAGCAAGGTAGGAAGGTGGTGAGATTACTAGTATTGAGAAAGAGTGGGCATTTTAATTTTTAGCATGGAAATAAAGCTAAGAATCTTCACCCAGAGTAAACTTGCTTATGTATTATTTGTCAGAATTCATTTATATGCCTATGCAGAACTTCAATGGAATGTAAACAATTTTTACCTATACAGAAGCATATAAAATAGGATTTCTTTGTTGTTGTTGTTTAAATTGCATAAGATTATTTCATGGGCAACTAGCTATATATATGAAAAAAGTATATGTCACATTGTGATTTTTTTGAATATTCAACTCAGATTGTTAAACTGAACACTGCCATAGTCATCTGTTTAAATCAAGGTAAAACTATTTCTTCAGTACCACACAAAATAATATAGAAACTGAATGATAAATTGCTGGAACAAGGAAATATTTTTATTGACTTTCTAATAGGCAATATCTTATTTATATATAATTTCATTCTTTCTGCAATTTCTAATTAAATATTTTTCTTTTATTAAAAGATTCATGTGCCTAAAGGTTCAGAAATCTTTGTAGCACTGTAAGAATTCACAAAGTTAAAGTAATATTTTTAAAAACCCTGATCATGATTTCATTTATTTAAGCTTTTTATATTTTTCCAGTATTTAGAAATTTATAGAAACAATTATCCTAGTCTATAAGAGGGGTGTGTCAAATGAGAAAAAAATCAAATTCTTAGAAGATAACTTAAGTCTTGTATTAACAAAATAATGTTCTAACATTATCTTTACATAGTGGTAAAGTCAGACAGAAATCAGTTGGTTTTAAAATTCAGTTGAAAACTATATTTTCCTAATCACCCGTCAATTTATCAGAGCAATAGAGAAAAATTCTTAGAAAAATTTATAAACATCTGCATTAATGCACACAGGTTTGAAGTGTGTAAATCATGCCAATATCTATGTGTATATCTGTGTATCTTTTAATTCTGTAATTTAGAAAGCAACATTATTCCTCAAACTCATAGTTAAGCTTAGTTTCTTTTCCTTTTCCACTTCTCATAATGTTGGTAAGTAGGAAAAACAACAAACTTTTAAAAGAAGAAGTAACTATAACTGTTCATTTTTTGTTTCAGAATTATTTTGTATTTATCCAGATTATGTATTTGATACTGTATATACAATAATAAAACATGTTCTATGATTCGTTCATATTCAAAGAGTCCCAGAGGAAGAAAGGAATGGGAAAGGAAATACATAAAGAAGAAATGGGAGGAAGACTGCAACAAACATGTATGAAATTATGAAAGATTAATGATGCTAGTTCAGCAAGTAGATAAGATGGTGTCAATGCAAGAAAACATAATGAAACCCAGAAACACACAAGGGAGAATCGGCAAGCCATTTCTAAAGATAATTTGCCACCCGGAGAATTCCCACAAAACATACAGTAAACCATGCCAGTAGCAGAGGTATGGAAATGAATGGAGGTCTATTAAACTAAAGCAAGTGATATTTCATTTGGATAGGAAAGTCAAAAAATTTTTCTTCCAGGCTCACTTAAACTTCTCACATGAATGACTTTCTTTTATATCAAAAGCACATTAAAATGAACATTGTGAGTTCAAATTAATCTTGACTGAATTATTCTAATTATATAAATATGTACAAAAATTAAAATTTAAAGCGAGCAGATATCTGATTCAGAAGATAAATAGATTCAAAAGATAATGTCAAATGTGCTGAGTTCATGTCCTCTGAAATCAAAGAATGAATTTCAAAGGACAACAGAGGTTAAGAGTAGGAAAGGTTTATTGAGACCTGGCTCCAGAGAGACAGGAGGGGTCCTGAGAAGGCTGTCACTGAGGCTCTTTGTCAGGGGTAATTCATACAGCAAAGTCACAACATAGGTGCAAACCATAAGCAACCTATAGGATTACAAGTATAGCTGTTTAGCTGATATTGTTCCAATAGGGAACTGGGTCATATAGCGAGGGTATATGGAAAGAACAAAGATATTTTCAGGAAAGGATGGGTCTGTATGCTTTGGTCACCCACCTGAGAGATTGATGCCTATCTGGACTTCCTGGACCAGACAGTGCTAATTAGAGCATAAGTCCAAATTGCAGCTTTTCCCTTAGGGAGGCAAGAAGGCTTGGCATGTTTACTCTAAGACCTGATTTTCTTCAGATGAATCTCTAACCACAATTTGATGTCATTTTTTTCGGCTGACTTTCGATCAGAATTTTGCAAATATGTGAGTCAATATTTGTTGAAAATTTAGATGTAATCAAAGATGTAACAACAATCTCTATAATAAATTTATTTGCAATCCAGACAAGAATTTTAATAATTAAAATAGCCAACTTACTGGTCAGGTTTCCTGTCATTGGACAAAACACTCAAATCTCACAACCTAAAAAAAGAGGTTTTATTTGGCTCATGATTTCAGAAGTTCCAGTCCATGGTTGACTGGTTCCAATCAGAAATATAAATAAGGAAGGATATAGAGGAGAGAAGCTTCTTAGTTTGTTTGAGGAATCAGAGCAGGGGGAAAGCACCATGGAGAAAGTCACCGGGGAGCAGATATTGTACCCAGCATCACATCTCCTGACCCACTCAGACACAATTAGAAGTGAGCTTTATAAATCCCCATGGTGCATCTCAAGAGGATCAAATTGACAATGCAATTTAACTGTCACAGCCAAAAATTTTAAGAAGTGGTAGAGACATTTTTCATACATCTATACAAGAGAATCATATAGCCACTGAAATCATGGAGTTTACACTTAAATCAGACAAAGATTCAAACATAAACACATAAGTAAAGCAATAAGAGTTTTTATTTACAAAATGAGGTGTTAATTTTGTATCTATATATAAAATATATGTATATTCAAGTTTATATCAGGTATATTAGCTGCAGTTCTCTCTTTGTGGATTTACAATTTTCTCTAGATTTATGATGGTATTAATTGAAGCATTAAATATTAATCAGAATAAATGTCACATATCAGATTACCTTAGAAATTACAAATTTTCAAAAAAATATTAACTACCGTAGGATTTTTAGCACCAGAAATATTTTTTGATAATAAAAACAGTTTGCCTAACTTTAATATTTAAATTTACATTATTAAATTCATAAGTATGTGTTTTAAAAATATTGCCATATGCTTTTTTGACTAAGGATGATCTTACTTCCTAATTTCTTAAGAAAGAAATAGAAATCAGGATCATGACATAGCAGGAAATCAAACTACCCAACCAGCACATAATTCTTTTAAAATAATACTTTCAAAGTTAGAAAGTATTTTTAACTTTTTTCAAAATTTTGTCATAAAACATTAGAAATAAAGAAATAAAGGCCAAAAGCAATGCTGGGACTGTGATTTCTTTGTATATTTTAATATCCCTAGAATAAAAATTATTTCTGTTTATCTGATCAATCCTCTTTTACTTTTCTTATTAAGGTTGCAGAATATCACCTGTAGTTTTATAGACGCCTAGGGAGATACTTAACAGAATCTAACTTTTTGATGTGGGCAAAAAAAAAATTTCTCCTTTTATGTGAATATTTGCCCTTTATTTGGTGAAAGGAATCCTCTGGTGAGGTGAGTTTTAGCAGAAAAATGCAATAAAATATGTATCTTGAGAATGGAAAGTATCAAAGTAAGGAAGGTACAATTGAAGATCTAGTCACCATCTATATTATAAAAAATAATGATCTCTTTTTGAAGTACATTATAGTTTTGCAGAAGTACACTTGAATACAAGGCTTTTAGTTTTACCTTTTGTTATAGTGATTCTTGTGGACCTCTTATAATGCTAAATATAAAACTCTTGATAGCATTCTACCTTCTTCTCCCTCCTAATATACAGTATACAGTTATATCCACATTAAATGCAATTTTGTATGTTTGACATGATAATACTTTAGGCCACACAGAACTAATGAACACTTTCCATGAATCACATCTTCAAATTTGATACAGAAGATTTTTAGTTTGGTTTTTGGGGATTCTTTTGTTTTTTGTTTCAAATGAAATATTATTGTCAAAATAAGGTAAATATTTTATAAGATGCTTAAGAAAATAAACATTTATATCACTAGTATGGATGAATTATGTTACCTCAAATTCATATAAGGAAGTCTTAAGCCCTAGTGACTCAGAATCTGTTCTTAATTGTAAATAAGGCTATTGCAGATGTAACTGAAAATTAAGGCCATATTGGTGTAGGGTAAAGCCCACATCCAGTGTGACTGCTGGCCTTCTACAGAGAAGAAATCTGGACACTTATACAAGGAGCATGCCATGTGAAGATTAAAATTATGCCACTTCCAGCCAAGAGGCGCGAGAGATTGCTGGCAAACAACAGGAAGCTAGGAGCGAGGCCTGAAAGAAATTCTTCTCTAACCCTTCAAAAGGAGTATGGCCTTGCTAGCAACTTAGTCTCAAACTTCTAACCTCTCAAAACGTGTGACAATGCAGTTATGCTGTTTCAACCCTCAGTTTGTGGGATTTTGTTACAGCAGTTCCAGTCAACTAGTAGAATAATTTCACTACCAGAGTTACCAAGGAACAATGTGAATGGCAGAAAAAAAAGTGTTTTCAAAACTTCAGTTTCACAAGTATTAAATAAAATAGAAGTTAGATTTGATAGAACAAATGTACTATATATATTTAATCCAAGATAATTGTGACTGATTAATAATCTCTTTCAAAGTACTACCTGATTTTAAGTAGGCACATGCAATGTTACAAATAATTACATCCAGACAATTTCTTTACGAGTCCCATGAAAGTATGTGTTTCAGAGAAATAAGTCTTAGAAATATTACCCAAATTCCAGAAAATAGGATAGATAGTTAAGTTTTGCATTATTTTGTTTCCTATGACTCAGCACATAAGTGTATTTTGTGCTACAGTTTTCTTCCCAGAATGAATTTTCTTCCACGTACAGGAATAGTAATTATGTTAAAGTGGAAAAAAATGCTGATTGAGGGATGAGTCAATCAGCTTCATAGTAATTTAAGAAAAATCAATCTATTTCTTAAAAATGAGGAGCTCATAGCACACATGAGAATGAATTATTCTGTGTATGGGGAATATCCCACAGGGAACAATTCCATTGAGCTGTAAAAACAGTGTGTGGGGGGGGGGGGGACCTACCAGGGACCTCTAATTTTTCTATCATGTAGCAAAATAAAAAAGAGTGATGAAAGACTTAGGTTTAATACTGCAAGCTATTCTTGTATTAACCAGTTTATCATATAGTACTTTTTAAATATCCAAATTGCTAGGGAAAATAAATAACTTATTATTGCCCACAAATATTTGATGATATCTCAATACAATTTCCCAAATTATTTTAAAAAGCACTGAAACTTACATTTTTAGATATATATTTTTAAAGATAATATTGAAATAATCCAAAATAATTCTGAGACAAAAGGAAACTAACAAAATTTGATCCCCATTCCCCATTCAACACTGGATAATTACAACTTAGGCTATGGCTTCTTGTCTTTGCTAATTTGCTCAGGATTCGTCTCAAATTCCATATGTTTCTGCGTTTTGTAAACTACTATCACACCTAAAGAGAGTGATACACCTAAAGAGAGTGATAGGAGAGTTCGGGCAGCATGAAAAAAACACATTACCACAGTGTTCCTTAAATTACTGAAGGTATTTTTCTTTTCCTTTTTTTTTCTTATTCTTCCTTCCTTCCTTCCTTCCTTCCTTTCTTTCTTTCTTTCTCTCTTTCTCTCTCTCTCTCTCTCTCTCTCTCTCTCTCTCTTTTTCTTTAATTCTTTTTGGTTTCCTCTGACTAAACAATATTTCTATGTACTGTATGATCCCCTTTAAATACTGTCAATAACTACAATGGTAACTCTTTCTCATACTCTGTTTTCAACATACCTTTGATAATCAGAAGATATTGCTTCTAAATCTTTAAGTTTTCTATCAGTGGACATTTCTAATTAGTTGTAAATTTGAGTAAACAATGAATATAACGTATAAATATAACTAATAGTATTAAATGAAAGGACCTTTGTTGGTTTTACTCACTTCTTATTTTCTTTCTGTGATTTTTAATTGGGAATACAATACTTTTTAAAGGCTCCAGTAGCAAGGACACAATTCTCAACTCATAACTTGAAAAATACTTATATAGATAACCACTTAGTGAAATAGAATAGTTTACCCAAGAATGGTCCCTCATGCTCAATTTTTAGTCAAGATTCACATTTGTCTCCTTGGAAAAGTTTGTCCTGATTTCCACAACCAATTAAGTTGCCTGTTCTGGAAATTAATAGGACACGGGAGGCCAGATAAAGCTGTGTTGTTTGTCAGTTTCTATTAGAACAATTTAATGCCAGCCATACATAATCATAGACCAAAGGGTCTCTAGTAAGCTTTAGGGCTGCTACTCCAACAATAGCCTAATACAGTGAAATACCAGATCATGATACAGCAAAACAATATGCCCTGCTCCATGTGATATTGTAATCTGTACGCAAGTAAACAAAGGGAAAAAAAACTACAAAAAGCTTTTATACAATACATGTATGGATGTCTGTTGACAAAAAATGCCTAACTATAAACAAGCTCAAATTGTGTATTTTACAGAGCAGTACATTCAGAAAGGAAATTTTATTGCCTTCATCATTTGAGGAACCCTAAGAATACAGTTTCCATTACCATTGTCTTATTACCAAAGTATATCTAAATTTATTAGTCCCTCAAAGATACTCGGGGAATATCAATGAGAGCGCCATAACAAACGTTTCGTGTATGTATATTTTGAATTGACATATATGGAATTGACACTGGAGGAATTTTAATGTAGAAGTGGAAGTAGAAAATATGTTCTTAGATATTCTTGAGCTAAATTTAGACCCTTATTTACAGTGGAGACCCTGGAAAGGTTATTGTTAATAAAAGGACACTGGAAAAATCCTGTCCATTTGTTCAGGGAAGTAAGAAGGAAGCATTGAAGCCAGAGCTTTTGTTTGAAAGAAAACTTTCTCTTAAAAAAAATCAATAAATATCCATAGAAGATACATGCAGAAACCACGTTTTCATTGATTTTGAGGTGAAGGCATTTCTAGTATGGAAATTAGCATTAAAACAGTACCTCAAGCCAAGTGACACTCAGTAACAAGGCAAAATCCATACTCTAACACTTGAAATGCTATAAAAAACAAATATTCACCAAAATACCTCCTTTAGGTTATTTTTTTTTCAGATTTCTATCATTATGAATGTACTGTGGCATCATGCTCTGAATGTTAAATCTTATATCAAAATAGGTTCTATAGATATAATGAAGGTTAAAATTGACTTAGAGTTTAGAAAGACTACCTAAAGACAGAATTTTATTTGGTACAAGAAGAGAAAGAGGTATTCTAGGCATGATAAAGATGGGAAACTCCATTTGTTGGGTGTAAATATACAAAGCTAAGAAGGAGGAATGAGAGATGCCTCTTACGGCTGAGAATGATCTCTAAATGACAGCCCACAAAATATTGGGATCCTGTGGCTCATATGAACTATATTCTGTCAAAAGGCCGAATGGACTTAGAAGCCTCTCCTGATAGGAGTTCAGCTGATCCAGTACTTTGATTTTAGCCTTTGGGTACTACACAGAGAATACAATGGAACCTATCAGAGGTTGGTGAGCCAGGTGGTTTAGACTGACCTAATTATTCCCCCTTCTCTTCTATGTGGTTCTACAAAAATAACTGCAGAATGGGCATGAGATGCAATATCTAGAGATAAGGGGGAGGAGGAATAGTCTGGAACAGTCTGGACTTTGTTCTTGTCTCCACTAAAGAATGTAATGTCTTGATTCAACATTTGTAAATCAACAAATGTAATACATTATATTAACAGAGTCAAGGACAAAAACCATATGATCATCTCAATAGATGCAGAAAAGGCCTTTGACAAAATCCAACACCCATTCATGATAATAACCCTACAGAAAATTGGAATAGAAGGTCTTTATCTCAACCTGATTAAGGCTGTCTATGAAAAACCCAACAGCCAACATCATACTATATGGTCAAAAACTGAAAACTTTCAAGCTAAAATCAGGAACAAGACGAGGATGCCCACTATCATCACTCCTGTTCAGTATAGTTCTGGAAACATTAGCCACATCAATTAGAAAAGAGAAAGAAATAAAAGGAATAAAGATAGGAAAGGAAGAAGTTAAACTGTCATTATTTGCTGATGATATGAAACTTTACATAGAAGACCCAAAAAACTTGACCAAAAGACTTCTAGAGGTAATTGACAGATTTAGTAGAGTAGCTGGATATAAGGTCAAGACTCAAAAAACAATAGCCTTCTTATACACAAATAACAGACTCACTGAGAGAGAAATTAGGGAAACAATTCTTTTTATAATAGCATCCAAAAAAATGAAATATCTAGGAATCAGCCTAAGAAAGGAAGCAAAAGACCTCTACACTGAAGACTACAGCACTCTGAAAAAGGAGATCAAGGAGGATATAAGAAAATGGAAAGACATCCATTATTCCTGGGTAGGAAGAACTAATATAGTGAAAATGGCCATACTTCCAAAACTACTATATAGATTTAATGCAAAGCAATTTAAATTCCAACAGTATACTTCACAGAATTAGAGAAAACAATCCAAAAATTCATTTGGAACCAGAGGAGACTTAGAATAGCAAAAGCAATTCTAGGCAACAGAAATATGGCTGGGGGTATCACAATCCCCAACTTGAAACTATACTACAAAGCTACTGTGATAAAAACAGCATGGTACTGGCAAAGAAACAGACCCAAAGATCAGTGGAGTAGATTAGAAGATTCAGAAACAACTCCAGACATACTCAGCCACCTCAACTTTGACAAAGGAGCCAATTGTCCTCATTGGAGAAAAGATAGCCTGTTCAATAAATGGTGTTGGAAAAACTAGATTTCAACCTGCCAAAGATTAAAACTAGACCCATACCTATCACGATGCACTAAACTAAGATTGAAGTGGATTAAAGAGCTAAATATCAAGACATAAACAGTAAACATGCTGGGAGATAAGTTAGGTAGAACTCTCAATTACATTGGCATAGGAAAAGACTTCATGAACAAATCTTCAGTAGCATGGGAGCTAGCACAAAGAATCAACAAATGGGATCTCATCTTATTAAAAAGCTTCTGCACTGCAAGAGAAACCACCATCAGTGCTAACAGACAACCTACAATGTGGGGAAAAAATTTTAGCAGCTGTGCCTCAGACAAAGGTCTATTATCTAGAATATATAAAGAATTGAAAAAAATCAGACCCCCTAAATTCAAAGACCCAATTCAAAAATGGGCATCTGAAATGAACAGACATTTCTCAGACAAAGAATTAAAAGCAGTAAATAAATATATGAAAAAATGTTCAACATCACTGGTCATTCGAGAGATGCACATAAAAACAACACTGAGATTCCACCTCACCCCACAAAGAATGACTGCTATCAAGAAATCAACCAATAGCAGATGCTGGTGGGGGTGTGGGGAGAAAGGAACCCCTCGCCATTGCTGGTGGGAGTGCAGACTGGTGCAACCACTGTGGAAATCAGTATGCAGACACCTCAGAGAACTAGGGCTAGAGATCCCATTTGACCCAGCTATTCCCCTGCTGAGTATCTTCCCCAAAGAATTAAAAGAATCATACCACACCAATATATGTGCACCCATGTTTATAGTGACACAGTTTGTAACAGCTAAAGTTTAGAAACAGCCCAAGTACCAATCAACTGGAAACTGGATAAACAAGATGTGGGGTTCTTTTTATATATAAAATGGAGTACTACTCAGCCATAAAGAACAAGAAACTAGAGTCATTTATAGCTAAATGGATGCATACTGAGGTCATACTCTTAAGTGAAATAAATAGGACACACATGTGTAAATACCGAATAGTTTCTCTAGTGTGAGAAACTGATAGTGTAAACAAGGATTAAAATGATTAAAATGAATAATTGATAATTGGAAATATTAAAAGTTCCAAATGTGTAGGGGTGGTGAGAGTGGATGGAGAAAGGGAAGAAGGGAAGTGAAAATTTATGAGAAAAGAAATAAAATGGAAATGAAATTTATGTGAATAGGGAAGGTTAGAAGGGGTGAAGGGCACACAGGTAATGGGGGAAAAAATAAGAACCAAGATTCATCATGTACAGGTACAAGCTCCCAATGATAAATGTAAACATTGTGTACCTCAAATGTAGCAATAAAAGAATTTAAAAGAAAAGAAAATAAGAATGTAAGTCTTAAAACCAGGTCAAGACCAGGACATCCTTTTGTTCCTTTCATGTCCTTTGTTCTTTTCACTTCTACAAGCAGAATGTCCTTCAAACCTTTGTCCCATGAGTTACATGGGCAGTGGGTGAACATGACCCAGGCTAAGTTGCCTTTCAGGGCCCTCAACTGGACCAAATGGGAATGTGCAATAGAGAGTACATCTTTCCCCAGGCAGTTTTCTTGGCTTCTTTTGTCCTAACTACCTGTCTATAAATAATAAATCCTCTTTATTTAACTTATTGTTTTTAAATGCTGTCTAACTAGACTCAGATAAGTTGGTAACTAGTATAAATTAAACACCTTTCACACTAGACCCTGCTTTTGACCTATAAAGAATGATAAAAATATGCAATATATAGTGAGTGTTTAAAGAAGAATTATTATAATAAAAATTCATTTTCATTAGTTTGCCTCAAAATATTCCTCCAGGTTTTGGATACACTTATTCCATTATTCTTGCTTCTTTGTGAAGCAGTTCTGGAAGTCTTCTTTCATGAGTGTCTTTACTAAGTGTGATCAAAACTATATGGAATCTGCTGCCAAGTGTTATCCAACAGAAAGCCAGACTCCCACAAACTTTAGTGTATCCTCATCCATCTTATTCACTGAATCTCACACCATGGCTCTTCTCCAAAAAAAAATAACCATGAAAGATAAACATTTTGAACTGATTCAGGACATCGAAGCAGCCATGAAAGCACAACTAAAGACATTCAATATTATTGAATATGTTTATTGATCAATATATTCTTAAATATAATTATTCTTTCATATATTATTAAATATATTCATTCATATTCATTAAATTTAAAAAATTGCATGTTTTTAAAACTTAATAACTATTAGATGGTTGAAAAGTAGTAAAAAAACGTCAAAAGACAGCATGGAGCCTATTGCAAGTCTCTCATTGAAGACCTGCAGAGACAGAATCAGAAGGCAAAAAGTTAAACTGTTCTGAATGGTTTAGAATGTAAGAGAGACATGGAGAATTGTATGAGGACAAAAATAGTGCTGTGCATTTGACAAGAGTTGAGGGCCATCTCAGGGATAGGAATCATTCAAGGAAAAGTGCCTCTATATGCAACAGAATTGTTTCCAAAATCTTTCCTCAGAATCTAACATATAGCAAGAATGAGAGGCACACCCAATACTGATCAAGAGCAACTTTCAAATCCCACCCGTAATGTGTTAGAAGATCCCTTTATCCTTGAGGGCAAATGTAGAAAACGATGCTTCTCCTTGGCTTAGCTCCCGTTGCCATTTAAGGTTGTCTTGCTTCATCCTCAGGATGTTTTCGTTTTGCAGCTGAGAGAAGATGGAAGACAGTCCATCCTTGGAGGCTAAACAGATTTTTCATTTCTACTGTAGGAGGTTAAGAGTCAAAGGATTATTTTACAACACTCGTTGAGCCTTTTAGTAAGCTTTTTCTACCAAGAATTTAAACAGATTCTCCTATTTCTTTTTTTTCCTAGTCTGCTTCATACTGTTCTCTTTTTAAACTATATTGCAGTTCTTGAGCCCGTTAAACTTCCATGAGAGAGCAACACATTTTATGTCTTGTCTTCCTGGTATTTGGTCTTTTTGTCTAATTATTTAAGGAAAAGATTCACTCAATGGCATCTAATTCAATTAGTAATTTTAGAGTGGAATAGGAACCATATTCTCAATATGGTGCCCTGTACAGACTGGATTTTCATCGGACCATATTATGCAAAAATAATATATCGTTATCCACAAGGGATAAAAATTTAATCCCCAAAATTCTGAAGATCCGTTATTTCCTTTCATTTCTACTCTCAAGAAAATGAGCTAAGTCTGTTCTTTCCAAGTTATTGTAATAACCTGTCAAATGGAATCAATGGCATATAACTCATCTTTAGATTTACAACTTCTTTACTTAAAATAAAACCTCAATATATTTTAATCATCCCAAATGAGCAAAATTTGCTCAAAGAGTTGTAGCAAAATTTTTATAATACATAACATGTCTTTGTATTTTTCCAACATCCACTAACAGTTTTCTCACTCCTTCATTCTTGGCACCAAAACCAGTGCTACAAATTTTATTTTTTGTGACAATAGCATCCATTACTGATAATAAAGTTTAAGTCAGTCAATTTAGCCAAGCTATGCACAAAAATGATTCTAAAATCTCAGCAGCTTACAAAAAGAAAAGTATGTTACTCTGGGACCTTACATAAAGGTTAATGACAACTCCACACTTCTTCATTCCAAGTCTAGGCTGAAGAAATACTGCATGGCTGGCTATTCTCTCATTAGGAGGAATGCAAAACATAGAGATGAGAATCATGATAGATCTTAGTTCTTTAATTAGAATTTGGATTCCTTCTATTTCTGCTTCTTTAACTGAAGCAAGTTCTGTATTCAAGCATGGCATCAATAAGGAAGTACAATCTTCCTTTATAAGGGACTATACCTATTTTGTTTATAAGATGTTAGGAGTTGTTGGATTACAACTTTTTTCTCTAATAAAACAATTCACTCACATCTTTCTGAACTTCCTGGACTAGATGCTTAAAATTTGTGTGGTGAAAAAGAAATCCATTTCTTTTGCTAATGAAACATAGTTTAATGAATAATCAAGCTTACTCAAGAGGTGAATACTTTGACAATGAAGAGAAATGATGTTATTAAACATGAATAGAATTTAACTTATCAAAGTGTTGAGGGGGATTCATTCTGTAGTAGAAGAGTAGCTTTTATAAGAAATCCTCTACAAATTACAAAAGTAATGAAATGTGAATGGATGAAATCAGAAAATGTTACATTTGAAATTTGCATAATCACAAATGCACTCAATCTTCAAGGGCAAAGGTGCTGGAGAAAAGAGAAATGCATTTTGATTAACACATTTACTTACTTCTCCCTCAAAGTTTTTGCCAGTTCATGAGCATTGTGTGGTGCCCAAAAAGCAGGCAGAAAGTGCTGCAAGTGTCTCAAAGCTAAGCAGTTTTAAAAGTCTCCTAAGGATAAGACAGCCCAAGAAAGGATTAGAAATTCCAAAGTACCCAAGTTATAGCACTAAAGAACTCAGCAGAAAAGAAAGACAAGAAGAACAAACACTGGACTCATTCTTGAGGCATTTCTTAATTTGATAAGCAGAGAAGTCTGAGAAACAGAGGAGTTTTCTCTTACTGAGCAGTCCTCAATGAACAAGATCTAAATTGATCAACTCCATGTTATGATACATGAAAGTAATTCTGCATTCCATAATCAAAGATAGCTTCTCTTTGTAGAACAATAACATTATACAGACTTAGTAATGTTTAACAAAATATTTGTTATTTCATTAATATGTACAGTAATAACTCAATTTATAGACACTTCATTTTGTGAAAAATTATGTTTTCAAACAAAAGCACTAGGCAAAACTTTGCTTACATTTGTGAACTGTACATTGGGTGACAAACATGACTGTGGACACCTTTCCCTCAGGAACACAAATGCAACCATCTTCCCCAGAATTGTGGAACAAACTAAGTTCGTGAGCCAAAGTACCACTGTACCAGTCCATCCAGGTAACAGGACAATGGAAAGAAAATTCAGTGGAGCCAACTCACAATGCATCTATTAGATTTATCTATACTGAGTCTAAATAGACTTAGAATTAAAATATATGAAAGTAGTAGTACAATATCTAGGACAATAGTAAATGAAGTGTTCTAAGACCTTCCATTATCTGAGAATATCTAATCTAGATGAGAATATAGGTTGTCCGGAATGCATTTTGTGATCTCTAAAGTAAACACTTTAATTATTGAAAAATAACATATACCTCACAAGCTAAGAGAGGGGAAATTTGAGTAGTAATTTATACTTGATTAGTTATTCTGGCATTTTTTCTTATTTTATTAGAACATGATCTTAATGCTCTACAATGTCTGTGGAAATAAGATAGGTGGACAACTACTGAAAAGGGAATATAAAAACAAGGTGCAGAATCTACTTTCCTGATTTGAATACAAATTTCACTGCTTAATATCCATGTAGCCTTAAATTAAGTCTTAATATGCTATGTCTTCTGCAGCGGGGGCATATAAATAATCATTAAATGGTAGATATTTTTTCTGAGTATTAAATAAGATTTCTATAACAAGGCACAGCATCAGTGGTCCATAAATATTTATTTGGATAAAATAAAATATTTAAATCCTGATTTTAATTTGTATGCTTATATAAGTAGTTTAAGGGCAGAAGAATGATTAATTTTTATAAATGTAACCAATCCAAAATTAATATTCAATTAATTTCAAATAAACTGAAATAGAAATAGAAATGTAGTTAATAATTGTCAAAATTTTGAGACTGGTACATCATATTTAAAAGGAACAAAAAAGGATTATTTCTGGATTTCAAACATATATCCGAGGTTATGTTGCAATAGATTCTCAATCCTAAATTAATTATTTACTTGGAAAACTATTTTAAGAAAACCAAAAACAAATGATTAAAAAAAGCTCTCATTGAGTGAATTTATATCATGACAATCAATTTTAGTTTGAATAATGTCCAGGTAATAAAACTTAGAAAAGCTGATGCCAGAAGCTATCTACAAATTTTACACCTCTATTTAATAATCTCTGGAGTAATTTGATCCTATGTATTAATGAAGTAAATAAGATAAGTGGACCTCACAAATTTATTGTTCTTTTGTTTGTTTTTGTTGTCTTCTATTTATTTCTCTACATCCAGTAGATAAAGTAATTTTTCATCAGTGAATAAGATATATTTGCCTGTAGTAGTTTAAAAAATACTGGGTTCAGTGGATAACTAAGTAACTGAAGATTGGCTCTATGAGCATAACATAGCTTTATAAAGTACTGTATTGCATTCCTTTTCTAAGAATTCACATATAGTACTCTTCGTCTACTACTCTCAGGTCTCATTGTATGAACTCTCATCAGATATAGTTTAGAATTTCTCAGTGAATGGAGAATTCTGCTTTTTCAAGATTTAGAAAGATTTTTTGAAGGAAACTTTTAATTATAGAGAATCAAGTTGAATAGCATAACTGATCAATTTCAAATTCTTAATAACATCTTGTTTACTATTCGAACGTAGTTATTGGCCTAAGAATCTATGTTATTTTTTCCTAATTGTGTAAAATATATTTAATTATGGTTTTGTATGATGATAATTCCATTTCATGGAAATATTATTTCTCTCTGGCCTTTAAAAAGCTGTTATAATCTGAGAAATATATATATTAAAATTTGTGTCAGCTAATTGAATAATTTATATGGAGTTGTGCTCAACTTATGAAATGCTGTCATGATGGACTTTTCCCCTGGTACCTGTCAGGGAAAAATACTATTAAATGGTTCTGGCTTATTGCTAGCCACAGACCCTCTTTCTTTGCTCAAATCACTCTTTGTTCAATAGATTGAACTGGAAAGAATATCAGCTGAATATTTCATGCAATGATGTTATGTATAATTCATGATAAAATTCTCCAAAAAGAAACAGATAAGTACTAAAAGCTGTAAATGAAATATTTTTGTATTTAACAGAGACACTTCATAAAGATCTTTTAACTTCTCCCTGCACCAGTACTTTGAAGAATTATATAAAAAATATATGCCACTAAGAAAAAAATCAAAAAGAGACCAAGAGGAAAATAGAAAATTGCAAAAAGTAAACAGAAAAATAAATAACTGCTCATAAAATGTAGAAATAGTTTTCTCTTAAATTATGTATGAAAGTGTTAGGAAGTTTTGAGACAAAATATTTAAGCCTATTATTCATTGCTTTCTTTCCTGTTATGAATACCCTGTGAATGATTGAGTTTTTTTAAAATTTTAACTCTGGGAGATTTTATTTATTTATTTATTTATTTAAAAAAATTATATTGGTACATTTAAGTTATACAATATAATGACATTCATCATTGGAAATTTGCACCTTTACATAATCCATTGGTTCTTTAAGAGAATATCCCAAAATATCTTCAGAAGAAAAAAAAAAGTTAATTATAACTGTGGTCAGTTCCTTCATTCACTTCACTGTTCATTTTTTACTCATAAAAATTGATATTACATGACCACCATTTACCTAGCTTTCTGGTAGTTGTTAAAGATATAGGCTTAAGAGTGGAGTGATTATATAACTTGTTATTCAGACTTAGACCCTTGACATCGCAAAATGGGATGTTATACACAGTCAGTAGTTAAAATATGAGATACTCTGATAATCTGAGTATATAAAAAAAACCCTGGTAAAGTTTGTTCTTTGATCTTAAGGGCTTCTTGGTATATCATTGTTTTCTGCGAAACAAAGATGAAACTATATGACAAACTTATAATGTGAGCAACTACAAAAATAATAAAAGTATGCATAGAATTGAACTAAGGCAGTTGTTGGAGATCATGAAAAAGCATTTTGGAGGAAGAACATTTAAGCTGAGGTAAAGGTGATATTGGATAAATGACAACTTTGCAATAATTAAATATCAGGGTCAGTACTGAAAAAAAATTCTAAAAATAAATATGTAGCCCTCAACCAAAAACATCAATGTGACTAGGAAGAAAATTTACAATATCTTTTTTTTTTTTTTGTACCGGGAATCGAACTTGGGACCTTGCACTTAGGGGGCAGGCAATGGAACCACTGAGCTAAATCCCCTGCAATGTATTCATTTTAAAATGAAATATCTGTGTATCCAAAGTCAGATGACAAGTAGAGAGAAATAATTAGTCTAAACTTTAATTCTGAGTTATCATGAAAAACTTCTAAAGAAATTTTGTTGTCTTAACATTGTTAGCCAATTTGGGTTAATGATATGAGCTACAGGTAGTGATCACAATTATAATCATAACAGTCGGTAGTTGGAAGCTAAATTTTCCTGAACTGAAGCCCGTTATACAAAAACAAGTTTAATGAACTCACATTTGTTATTTCTTCTACTCAATTCTTCATTTTCAGTTCTAGTCAGGTAGATAAACAAAAACTAAAGATTTTATCATGTTAATATTTAAATAATGTTTAAAAACTGTTAAATGGGAAGAAAATCTAAATAAAACAAAGTGATTTGTTAGCATTAAACTTTCATGCTATATTATAGAATCATAAAATAATAAAAATTACCTAACAATTAGTATAAAATTGTATATCTACATATATATTTATATATCTGTATGCATTACTATATAGCTAATGGCTTAAAGAAAAAATAACTCCTGCAAAAATTATCGCAAAATATTCTAAGTATATTTTTTAAAACCTGTAATTTTCTCACCATTTTAATTTGATAGTATCATATATATTAATATAATACTGATTATAAGCAAAAATAAATTTAAAGGTATATATTTACTCCAAATTGATTCTTACATTGAAGAAAAGTTTAAGATATTTCATACAAAATAGCTTTCATAGTTCGATCTCTGGTACCAAAAAAAAAAAAAAAGAACAAAATCGCTTCTATAAATTCAATAAATAGCCAGCACCCAGGAGGAGGCACCGTGACCATCATTCCACCACTCCCAGGGCAAAGGAGGTGAGCTGTGCGGGTGCCAGCAGGCCCCCACCCCCCATCCCATCATGAAAATGAGAAGACACATAAACAAGCCTCAAAAACAGACTTCCAGATAACCTACAGCATCCCCAAAGGGAAAAGAGATGGAACAATCTGATACTCAACCACCTGGACTCAGTGAACTGGCAATGAAAGAGGATCTGGAAAAGATGAAATCAGAAATAATTTCTCAGATAACAACAGAGATTGTGCCCATAGTGCAAGACATGATTAATAAATCTAGAGAGGACACAGGTAAAAAAATGGAGGAGCTGAGGAACATGATGGAATCCCAACATAGGAAACAAATGGAATCTATAAAACAGATGCAAACAGATTTCCAGGAGATGAAAAACTCCATTGAAAGTCTACACAGCAGCATGAACCAATGTGAGGACAGAATTCCAGATATAGAATATAAGATTGCAATTAGTGGCCAGGAAAAGAAAAATTGCTTTAAAATTGTAAGGGACCATGAGAAAGCCATCCAGGAGCTGCTAGACAATGCAAAGAAGAA
>NW_004624813.1:10418682-10439504 GCF_000247695.1 Heterocephalus glaber | reverse complement strand
AATGAATAATTGATAATGCGAAATAGGAAGAAAAGGTACAAATGGGTAGGGGATGTGGGAGGGGTAGGGGAAAGGAAAGAAGGGAAAGGAAAAATTATGAGAAATAGAAAAAATAGAAACAAAGTCTTTGTAAACAGGGTAGAGTGGAGGGGGTGAAGCGAGGGCAGGGAATGGGGAAAAAATAAGAACCAAGATACATCATGTAAAGCTACAAGTTCCCAATGAGAAATGTAAACGTATTGTATACCTAAAATATACCAATAAAATAATTTAAGGGAAAAAATAGTTTAGTCCTCTTCAGAAACCATGAAGTGAGAAGATGTAATTCAAACACTACAGTAAAATACTCTAAACCATGAATCTTCCCAAAGAATGGAGAGGAAAATATTTCACCAACAAAGTTCCAATAACTTTTTATAAAAAGAGAAAGGAGTGTCACATTTCAAAAATAAATGGCAAACAATTCAATTAAAAATAGAAGCCACACCTCCCTCTCAAGTCCAAGGTCCTGAGTTCAATCCCCAGGACCTAAAATAAAATAGGCAGAAAACTTGAATGGATATTTATCCAAACAAGATAAACAAATGGCCAATGGCAAAGAATTAGGATGTTCAATATACTTAGCTGTCATGGAAATACAATTCCCCTCACAATGAGTTATCACTTCCTATATTCTAAGATGGTTGTAAGCAGAGAGATAGATGTTAACAATTTATATGATGTGAAAAAGTGAAGAACTTGTGTTGGTGGTTGGGATAAAAATGTTACAGCAACTTCAGAAAATAATCTGGCAGTTCTTCAAAGTTTAAGGTACCATAAAACCTATCAATTCCACTCCCATGTGTATATCCCAGGGGTAAAAGGACAGCTCCTTACAAACTCTCACAACTGAACATTCACACTGGCTCTCTTCATGTTAACCAGCAAGTAAAATCAACTCAAATGTTCATAAAGTTTTGAATGGACAAATAAAATGCAGCATCCTTTTAGTGAAGAATAATTTTCATGTCAAATTGACTGCACAGTATTTCTCTGTGTGTCTGTGAGGGTATTTCTTGATGGATTTTCATTTACATTGTCAGAACGAATAAATCAGATGACCCTCCTTACTGTGTGTAGCTATCATCTAATCCTTTAAAGTTTGAATATAACAAAACTAGGGAGGAAGGTTAAATTAATTTTATCTGATTCTGTGACCTACAATATACATTTTCTCCTACCCTGAAGAAACTGCTTCTCAGCTCTCCACAACAGACTGGAATCTTCAGCTTTGGCTCCATCATTCTACTTTTTCTGGGTCTCCAGCTCCAGCAAGGAGATCACATGACTTCTCAACCTCCCTAATCACATGCTCTAATCTCTTAAAATAAATCACCCTCCATATTTGGAACCTCTTGATTCTGGTTATCTGGAGAACGAGGTTTAATTCATCCTTAACAGTAGAATATTACACATCAATAAAAACACAATGTACTAAAGTATACTGCAACATAAGCTTCAGGACCGGAATGGTCAATGAAGTTAGCTGTCATGAAAAGACTACCTATTATGCAAATCTATTTATATAAGATGTACAAAATAAGAAAATTTAGAGACAAAAGTAGATTATCCTCAGTGTTATCAATCACTTTAATAACGATGATATAAAGGTGAGAAATAAGTGTGTGAAAATATCTCAATACTGCTCATTGGTGTAATTCACATTGTAGCCGTATCACATACCTATTTCAAATAACACTACAAATCTATTTCAAAGATTTTTAAAATGGCAATATCCTATATTATTAAGGATAATGAAAAATGGATGGGCATTTTATGTGTTCACTCATTTAGGTAATACTTGGTAGTTATGTTAAACTTAAAATTGGCATATGACCTAAAATTTCAATTCTTAGATTCTACCACTATGAATACAGACTTACATTAATAAAAAATCATGTGTGGCTTTATATATTATGGTGTTATGCAAAGATAACTGAAAACAATTCACATATCCTTTCATAGATGAATGGGTAAACTTTGATAGATCCACTCAGTGGAATACTACTCAGCAATAAAAAGGAGAGTATGTTGAGAAATACAGAAACATTAGCAAATTTCAAATTGTATTAAATTAAGAAGCAATACAAAAAATGTGCATTATGTTTTATCTACAAAAAACATGTTGAATGACATATCAAATGCCTATAACTAGTAAGTGACAAAAAAGATCAAAAAAATGCCTCTGTCAGGAACCTCCAATAATATGAAAATAAAATATGAAACTACTTTATGATCTGATTATTATCATTTTTCATAAAGTGAAAGAATAGGTCTTGAGCATCAACATTTTATTTCACATATTAACTTCTGGCTCAAAGAGAGGATTGACAGAATAGAAACATTTCTCCCAAATCTTTACCATACCAATTGAAAATGTTTATGTTAGCAGCCATTCAGGTTTAAATTATAAATGTTCCCAAATCATTGTCATTACTATACGTTCACATCTCAGAGTAAATTAAATCAATTTTTGTCTAATGATTGAAGCAAATTTCACTGTAAAGTTGCAAGAAGAATGAGAAGAATTGGCAATCTGAAAATCTCAAAGCTGTACAGCATTTTCTGCCTAAGGAAAGCTATCATTTCTTTCTACTGATGGCAAAACAGAGTTTAGAGGAAAGTCTCTTAATATGGTAAATTATACCCTTCAATTATTTTTTGTGAGATGGATGAGACTATTATTTTTATTAACACTTCATAGAGTTTCTCTAGCAAATGCCATTATAAAACAATGCAATTAGAGGAAAAAAGTAATTCACTATGCCACAACTAAACTAGCATTGTGATTCAATTTAACATTTAATAAATTATGTTAATCTGAAACAAGTAAAATATGTATTAATGAAATACTTCAGACTTAAAAATGTAAATTGTATCTCCATTTTGAAGATCTAGTACATAATAATTATTTTTTTTAATGTTCTTGAAGTCAAGCATCTGGGTTAAGAATTGAACAAATTTATGTAAATGTCTTAGCTATAAAATACCAGTTTATTATCTTGATGAAAATAGCATATATGTGAAAAACACTACCATGCTTAAACTAGTATATAATTAGTATGCCATGTTATTCCTTTCCCTGATTTTTCATTTTGACCTTTTCTGGTATTTTAAAGATATAAAAAAGAAGAAAATCTGACTGTTTAATCATTTCAGAAATTTAGGTTACTCATGAAGCTGTTCAACTTTGATAGTTTTGAAAGCTATAAAAATATCACCTTTCATTTGTTTCTTATAAAAATATTTATTTTCAGGATTTGGAAAATTAAACTACATAAATAATTCCAACTTACATATAATATGAAAGGCTCATAATAAAAATTAAATATTTAATTTTAATGCATGGAAATGTGCTGAAATAGAGGTGAACTCTGTTACCAGAGATAGGTACCTCGTAAGCAGTTAAGTGTAGGTGAATCTTTCCTTGGGTCCTATAGGAAATTCTAAAGGGTTGAAAAACCTTTGCTGGCTCTAATTTTGATTTTCAAACCTAATAACTGTGTGTTTACATTGTGTTTTCATTTATAGATCTGCTGTGTTCACAGCTAACTAGTGCAAGGAGTAATAATGGGTAATTTGATTTTATTTCATTTCAGCAACCAGAAAACTGATTGATATAGAGCCATGAAAAAGGAATCAAATGGACTTTTAGAGCCAAAAAAAGAATAGAAGATTTTTAAATAATGCTAGTTATGTTCAGTATTAAAAAGAGATGATAGAGGATGCAATCGGTAAACCTGAGGAAAGATCAGTAGAATTACACAATTTGAAGACCAGAAATTAGACTAAAAATAGCTTTAGAGACTTTCAAGACAATAAAAAAGCTCACATTTATGCAATTGAAGTCTGAGGAGAAGAAGGAGTGGGAAAAAACTAACAATAAACCAATGACTGAAAATTTCCCAAACTTGTTAGAAGATGTTAACCTACAGTTCAAGAAACTAAGTAAATCCCAAATCCATACATTCAAAGTAACTCAGACAAAGATATAATTTATTGCAATTCTGAATGCTAAAGACAAAAACAACCTTGAAACCAGCCACAGAGAAATCAACTACTTATAGGGGAACCAAAATTCAAATAGCTATGGCTTCCTTGTGTGATAAAACAGAAGCCAGAGGAAGTTGTGCAGAATAAAATTTTAAAATGTCATTCATTAATTCTATTACTAGCTGTTCTTCAGAAATGAAAGACAATAAAGACATTGTCAGTAAATGGAAGACCAAGTGGAAAGTAGATGCTGCGTAGTTGAAGAGGGGGACCCTAAAGAATCAACTGTCAATATCTTGTCATACCTTACTATTGTTTTGTAACAATTTACTTTTATGGTAAACTAGATTACTGGTTTTAGAGCAAACTAAATAAAGGGTACATAGAATTTCTTTGCATTGTAGGTTTTTTACATCTTCCTATAAGTTCACAATTATCTCAGACTAAAATAATTCAAAATATATGCCGTTTTATCTTACTAGAATAATGATAGATTAAATATTTAAACTAAGACATTTAGAATAGAATAGGTAATGTAGAGGCAGTTAGCTTGCTATGCTGAAAGGTCCATGTAGTTAGCTGGAAGTCAACAAAACTTCTCCTGAAACCCTACAGCAAAATAAGGGAACACAAATATGGAAAAATTTTTAATTTTTTTTCTTTTGGAAAAAATAACTTCCACTAGCTCCATTCCATTTTGGTCACTTAAGTCAAGAGCAAGGGTATATTTTAAGAGCATATTCCATTTATGTTATATTTAGGATCCATGCTGATAAATAACTGAATATCTGAGAAAGGCTGCTTCAAAGTCAGAGTAGAAGAGAAGACACTATCAGAAACCCCCTCCCTTGGCTGGCTGGTGACCAGAATTAGAACATGTACTTGAATTGGTATAAATTCATAAAATAAAATTTGAATATATGAAATGGAAAAATTCTAATGATATATGCTAAAATATACACAATATTGTCCTGGTGATGTGATTAGAAATTAAATTATTATTTTGTATTTAGAGTCAACTAAAACAGAAGAAAATTGCAAACAGAATGGTATTAATCACAAATTAAATTTTAAAGCATAAAAAGGTTACTCTCTTAAAATATGCATTTTTTAAAATTCATTGAACTCTAGGGCTCATGGAAACTAGCAAATTGAAAAAGTAAATCTCACTTTTATGTCTTATGTAAACCTATGTCTTCTAGTTTAATTTTTGAATAATAAGAATTGGAAAGAATGATCAAATAGTTACTGAGAATTAGAATTATGATTCTCATAATTCATAATTCTAAGTGACTTTAAAAGTGTTTAGATTATAATATAAATATAGAATAATACTTCAGTCCTATTTCAGTTTCCTCCATCATAAGAAAGAATACTAACTTTTAGTTGTTTACTTCTACCTCTGCTTTCAAAATATAATTTGTAGGGGAAATACAAAACTTACTATATATTAAAATTCATTAAAAATCATTTTAGTATTAAATAATAAAAGGATATAAATATGAGGTCATTGGATGAGTGAGTTTTTCAAACAAGTAAAAATAATTCTGAGAATGAATACACACTTCTGAAGTGTTAATTTTAACCAGCGAAACTAATTAGAAACCTCCATTAAGTGTTTTGCCTGGTAGATTGATTGCATACACAATGTCACCAGTTCATGGGTTATGATGTATAATATAGCAAGGTTTATGTGGTTCATCATGGGTAGTTCATCTGTGGAAACTGAATTTATACATCAAATGTAATTCTGTCTACCAAAGAAATACTTAGTTCATTTCTCAATTATGTATGAGTCATGCACCTTTTTTCAGGAGATATAAGTTTTAAAAACTAAGAAAAGCTCAGAAATAACTAGTAAGCAGCTCTATTAATAAAACAATATAGAATAATTTCTTATGGGAACTTAGGTATCATTTTCAAATATAATTGCATTATTTCTTAATAAAAATACATACGCATTTACATGCAAAATACTTTCTCAGCTTGATCTATTTCACCCTTTTCCTCAATCTATAGCAGTAGTTTAACTTCTTTTGTGTCATGATAATTATTCTAAATTCCAAATACATCAGAAGATTGAAATGCAGCAGTTGAAAAAAGTGAAAAAGAAATCCAGCAGAACAAATTCATAGACTCATAAAGAAACATTATAGCTATAACAACATTATAGATATAAAACATGATCTAAAACTTTCTGTCACTGTTGGAAAGAGGCCCTTTCTTCCCTAAAAACAGTAGATTGGAAAGGTTCTTCAAGCGTAACTCCCTAGATTCTCACTTAAACTCTTATCCAAGA
Source organism: Heterocephalus glaber (assembly GCF_000247695.1). Next base: position 10,433,173 of record NW_004624813.1, on the reverse strand, counting down.
AATCTGACTGCAAGGCTAGCTGAACTTATCTTCGAGAACAAGTCAGTGTGGAGGTAGGTTCTGTGTGCATCAGGGCAAGTCCAGTTACAGGAGGAAATGTGTACCGGATTTTCAGCTCTATAAAACCCATGCTTTATTTACAAAATTAGGTCTGTCCACTGACTGAAACTTCAGGATCAAAGTTTTAAAGCAAAAGTTTAATTGGAGTATAAAGAAAAACATTTACAAACAATTCATAATTATCTTATATTGCCAAATATCATTATCATTTGGTATGCCAGCAGAGTAAGCCCTATTTAAACAATTACAATGATGACTACCTTAAACATAGTTATGAATATCCTTGTTTTTATAAAATAACAAACTAAATTTTTTCACTTTTACAAACAGGTAAAAACAGGGCCAAAAGACTAAGCAGAATTGACAGTTGTCATGAAGTAAATAAAAATGAAAGTATGTTTACTTCATAACGTAGTTTGTTTTATGAAAATGATGTGTTGAACGTAAAGAGAGAATTTGTAGAAAGCAAGTCATAGTTTACTATCACCACAATATAATTAGAAGGATATAAGGGACAGAGATTTAAGTGAGTTTGACTTAAAGGTAGATTAGTCGGAAGACAAATGTCATCTAGATTTTTCATCACGAACCCCGGATTAGGCAAAAATATGCAAAGGGGTGCTGAGCTCTGACAAGGCTGAAACCAGGAGGGAAGCAGAAGTTAAGCCAGCAGTTGGGTGATCGAGCAACACATTTTTTCCAGGAAGAAGCCCTTCGTTCCTCCTCTTTTTGCCCAGGATGCAAGAAGAAAAAGGAGAAGAAAAAATTCTACTGGGCCATGCAGTTTTTAGGATTACCTTCCACTTAACCAGGTAAAAACAAGACTGCTAACTAACCTCCAAGGAAGAAGACTGAGTTAAGAGTCCTTGACCCTCAGGCAGGGCTTTTGTGAAAGACAAAGAGACAGCACTAGCACTTGGACAGTGCTAACCAGTCGACTAAAACTAAATTGTAACACTGCATATATTTGGGATGCTATTACGTAGAAAAAACTTACTGTACCTAAGTCAAGAAAAATAAAATACAAAGCACAGGAGACAGATTAATAATGAATGGTGTCTTTTTAGAAACAAAGATTACATATTTCAAAACTTTTCTGCCTTCTGTAGAAAATGAATGATGACATGCTTAAGATTAACCAAGTTGCCTAGAGCTCTGCTTCATTCTGCACAGTGGAGATATTATGTTTCACATCACATATAGAATTTATAAGTAGAAATTATCCTTTTGACTTATTAATATTAATAGAGAGGAAAAAAATTCTAACTAGAAAGTTGGCCACTTTAACAAATAGCCAGATCTTTTAGACGGGGGATTATGTTTAAAAAAACTCTTTATCTTTTCATTTCTTACCCACAGATACAATAATACTTGGTCTGGCAAGAGTGAACCTTTAATAAAAGAACATAAAATTAATCAAAATTTAAAACAGGGAAAGTTAAGAAGAGTTCTGAATTTAAAAATAATTTTTACTCTCTCAAATATAGTGCACTATAAGTGTACTGTAGCTGTGAAAGTCAAACTTATGACAGGAAAGTGGTAGAGATAAAGAAAATTCTTAGAAGCAAAACTAAAACTAAATTTTATAGGTATTATCTCACAATCAAATTGCATAAAAATAAACATTTCAAAAGCAAACATTATTCAGTGTTACAAATGTTAATACTAAATGATTTAGTATTGTATCTGAGACTTAAGGCATTTTTAAGTATTTATTTATTCAATTTTATCTATAAAAGCAAATGGCTTTATTTTTCTGTTTATTAAAAAAGTTCACTTGGAGAAAAACCCAGATTATCAAATATACATATATTTCTAGAATTATCAAATGATCAAATTTGATTATCAGATATCAAATTATCAGATTATCTATAATTTCTAGAAATAATTACTTTGGATATAATTATGTATAATTTATAGTTGTATAGTGATCATATATCTAACTACTTAAAGAAACAACAATGTTATGTTTTTATATAAATGATTAGAATATCTTAGAATTCCATAGTGCTATTTCCACACAGCTTTAGGGATACAGAATTACTGGTGAGCAGTAAGTGATGTGTGTTTTGTTTGGTGTTTTCGAATAATTTTCATGAACATCTTCATTTTCTATCTTCCTCATCCCAAATATATTTGCTGCTTTTTTCTGTGCTTAGCTTGGTGCAAAAGCTGGCTCTGTGAGCTTTTAACACAGCTTTGTACTGTCACTGTCCCTTCCATGGCTTGAGCCCCTTCTGGGTCCAGCGGCACCATGCCAACCCTTTATCTTTCCAGGCCTAGAATGGGCACAGTCTCCCATTGCTGTTAATATCTGGGTGATTTCATACTTCTCCATTGTTTCCTTAGACATGTCCACACTTGCAAATGTAGCCCTTTAATTCTCTTTGAAATAAAATTGTGTGTATATCCCCTCTTTTATATATGTGTACATACACATGTACATATATATTGATAGATTAATTATGTGTATTGATTTCTTTGTTGTATATAATATTCTTAGTTCATGGTATTTTAAAACCTGAATATTTATCTTTATTGATCTGTTTATTCTCTCCTTTTTTCAAATAATTTTTACATTATAAACTTTTTTTATACCTGAAGTTTGTTCTTGTCTTAGTTGGTGTTTGCTTTGCTATAAAATGCATTGCAGTCTTATAGAAGCATATTGAGCATGCGTTATTTATAAAAATCTAAGAAATGAGGTGAAACCACCAAAATAGTCAGTTTTTCTAACGTCATTCATTAAAGAATTGAGTTGTCTTATAATTGCTAAATACCTCTTATATATTACATTTCTATATATTGTTTATTGGAATTTATTTCCATTAGAAATGTGTTACATGTACTGTGCCTCTGAAGTGGGTATTTTACGTCAAGAACTGTGAAAATTCTAACTCTACCTGCTAGAGAAAAAATTAGCTTGGTACAATTTCTTGGATATTAGTGAAAGATACCAGAGACAAGGGACAAGGAAAAGGACTTTATTCCTCAAAGTGTTGAAAGCATCTGAGCTGCACAAGTGTCAGCTGTCTTTTACTCCAAATCCCAAAAGGTGAAGTTGATTATTCCAGGTAGAAGTTGTGCAAGCAGTGGATTTGCATTAGAAACTCCATGCTCAGGGAACCCTGACTATACTATAATTGGATAAAGGAAAAATCTTTCTTCATAATTCTGAATAATATAAAAATTTGACCTATCTTCTAGAGGGAGACCCTGTCTCAATCATCCAAAAGAGTTTTTTCCCTGAAAAGACTTGAAAATACATTCTGGAAAAAAAAATATCATGGCCACTGCATGGAAGATAAAGAGAAATGCAAAAATCCCTTGGAGAATCACCTGTAAACATTTAAAAACTTAAAAGTCATTGATTTTGGTGTGGATATTTTTGTCACTAATCACTTTGTGAGAATTTTCATTTATTTATCAGTGTTACAGAGTTGAATCTCTTAGGTCTGCTATATAGATAAGTCACCCCAAAATTTGATATTTTACTTCCTACTTTAAAATTTATATAGTACATTTTCAGTTTTTTGTCCAACTGCAATATGGAGAATTTTCAAAAAAGTGTTTTCAGCAGTTTATTAATAATTGATCAGTTTGTGCTCCTCATTTGAATAAGTATATAACTAAACTTTCACCATAACAACTGCTTGGTGACTCATCCATGAAAAGATGTAAACAATGTACAAACATTCTTTAATTTATCAGACTGGGTAACTTGGCTCTAATTACAGAATAAAATGTTAAGTGGGTTCTTGGCCATTTGGGCTGTTGTAATTCAGAGAAACTTCTTTTCTCCTTTCCAAAATCGTAAATAATTTCCTTTTGTAATTAGTGTTTGGTACTTACAAAAATAGTGAGTTTGATTTTGGCGTATGTGTATATGCATCTGTTATGTTTTAGATCCAAAAGCCTCATCTGTTGAGGGGTGGGACTTTTTAAAGATGATTGGCTTATGAGGTCATTATAAATCCACTGGTGGTTCTTAGCTAAAAGTGTGGCTGTGATTTGGGGCCTAGTTGAAGAAGGTGAGTCACTGGGGGCTTGACCTAGAACAGTACATTATTGTTCCTGGATACTCCTTTCTCTCTTTCTTTTGGCCAAGGGTTGAACAGCTTTCCACTGTGATGCCCTTCTGCTATGCCATTTCTGCTTTGGAGCTAGCCAACTGTGGGCTGAACCTACAGAAACTATCAGCCAAATTAAACCACTCCTCTTTTATGTTATGTGTGTTGGATATTTTGTTCCAGTAATGGGAAAGTGACCAAAAGAAAGGTATATTGGTACCAGTAAATGTGGTTGTGGCGGTGATTACCTTTGTCTGTGTGGTTCAGAAGCCTTTGGAGCTGATTTAGTGGAAGAGGAGTGTAAAAAGGTTTAGAGAAATGGGCAAGAAAAATGCTTAAACGGTGTAAGCAGAGCTTGGTGAGGAAATTTGATCAGAGCAGAGAAGACCAGAATGCCAACAGGAATTTTGACAATAAAGGCCAGGTATAAGAGGCTTCTGTTGCAAACAAGGACTCTACTGGAAAGTTCAGTAGAAAGTTCTGACAAAGAATTTCTCTGTTTTGTCCATATCTGAAGACTTTTTATGAGGCTCAATTTAAAGTTGGTGGACTAAGTAGTCTTACCATGAAAATCTCAAGGCAGCCCAACACTCAGGTTGTGACATAGGAACTGCTGGCTCCTTTCAGTCAGATTTACACAAAGAATCAGGAGCAAAAACATGTGAAAATAGTACAAATTGGACCAGAATGAAATGCCTACCAAGCTGTGGCCAAGGTCAGTGCTGTTGCTGAAAATATCAGTGCCATTAAAAAAAAAAAAAAAAAAAGCCAAGTACTTTGCAACAATAAAATAAGAAAAATGACTTGAAGTCATGTTTGAACTCAGGGATTGGTCAGATTCCTTTCATCCCAAGGTCAAAGTTGTGAGAAGCTAAAGTCCTTTGAAAGACTTTGCTCTGATATCCCCAGGGCACTCTGCTAATGCAGGCCATCTAATGAAGTATTTGCTCAAATTTAGCCATTCAGGCTTTCAGAGTTCACAGCAGCTATGGTCCAAATGGGCCAGGTTATGGCTCCAGCCAGCAACAGACCTTGGCATCATCAATATGGTGCTGAGATTTATGCATGAAGAATCCATGAATTGTGGGATGAGGGAAGATTTCATCCAGATTTCAGGAAAACAAAACAAACGAACAAACAAACAAAAACCCTGAAAAGGCAGGCAATTGTGCCCCTGAGAGAGCAATCTGTGAAGGTGTGAAAATGGAACTGAAGGTACAGGGGAGACCACAAGAAGTTGGAGATGTCAGGAGCATGAAGTGGTTGAAGTGGAAAACCACAGACAGCACAAGTGAGAGGCCATGCAGGCTATGACCAGCAAGGCCTTAAAAGTGGGGCTGCCTAAGCCCTTTGGAGTTCATTTCTGACTAAAACCTGTTTTAGATACTGGACACAGAGTGAGAAAATTTAATATTTGCCCTGATAGATTTCTGTCCTGCTTTGGTCTGATTTCTTTCTATTCCCATATTCCTTCCTTTGTGAATGGGAATGTTTACACTGTACCATTGTATGTTGGAAGTATGTAACTTCCAGGGGCTCATAGTTAAAAGTTTGCCTTGAGTCTCAGAAGAGATGTTCAACTTGGACTTTTCAGCAAAACTGGAAATGTTAAAATTTCAATGAATTAGAGATGGACAAAATTAATTTTCCCTAATGAGATGGACATAAATCATTGAAGCATCAAGGACAGAATGTTATGTTTTAAACCTATAATGTCTCCCACAAGCCTCCTTGAGTGTTTTGAGGTGGGGCTTTAGTGAGATGATTGGTCCATGGGGGCACTATGTTCATCAGGGGATTAATACATTTATGAATTCATAGCTAACATTTCTGTTAGGAGGTGGGCCTGGTTGAAGGAAGTGACATCATCACTCATTATCCTATCATGATAGGCATTTTAGCTGTACTGTCAAAGTGAGTACTCTACCAGGCCCTTCTACCAGAAGGTTCCTGCCATAGAGCCAGCTGAACATGAAGTCTCTGAGAGTGTGAGCCAAAATAAACGTCTTTGTCATGCTGCCAGTGTCAACTATTTGATCCCAACAATAGGAAAGCTGATCAATATAGCTAAGATTACTTTCTTTCTCTATTGGTAAAATGCCATAGCCTCTGTTCCAATCACACAATTATGGTCAGCATTTAGATCAATTTAAATTCTCTTTTGTGTGGCATCATCAATTATACAAAAATTATGAAACATTAAAACTTAAAATTTGTTTTAAATATATGACCATGGCTTTTTTGAATTCTGAATTAATATCGTTGACTTTTAAATTTTCTTCATGAAGACAAAAATGCTTTACTTTTTAGCCTACAGAAAATCATCTATTGTCATAGTTATTTCATTTATTATATGGAATGTATTTCATTTTTGAATTCATTTTTATGAACTCCTGGAAGCATTTCATTTTTGATGTTTAAAACAGGATTGTTAGGTAGAACATGATTTTAATTTTCAGCTCATTTTTTTGGAAAGTATTGTGTATTCTTATGATATTAAAATTTTTGTTTCTCTTTTTTATACAGATGCAATAGGTCATAAATTTTCAACATTTTTCTGTACTTGACAATATCATTCATTTTGTTCAGAGGATTGAGCCTTCCATTCACCTAATAATTTAATTTGAATATGTAATTCTTATTCTAAAATAATTTTCATTCCAAACTTTCAAAGGTTCTGCCCCAGTGTCTTTTTGCATTTAATATTTCTGGCCAGAGTCAACAAGTCAGCTTTCTTTTCACTCCTTTATATATTATATATATATATATATATATATATATATATATATATATATATATATATATAGTCTCAAGGGGATTTTAGGAATTTCTTTTTGTCTTTCATCCTTCAGAAATTTCACAAAGAAGTGTCAGAAAGTACATTTTTTCTTTTATCCTTCTCAGCACTTGATGCAGGAAACTCTTGCAATTTGGAGTGTTATGAAATTGGTAAGTCAAAGAGATATCTGCACTCCTGTTTATTGCATCACTTGTAACAACCAAGAAATGAACTCAACCACTGTCCATCAACAGATGAATGAATGAAGAAAATCAGACAGAAATAAACCCAGAAACAACAGAAATAAACCCAGAGGGCATTGATTAGAGAAGTGAGTCAAGCACAGGACAGCCACTGCATGTTTTCACTGATAGATGAAAGAGTAAAGATTTGATTGCACAGAATTAGAGCATAGAATAATGGATGCAAAACATGGGAACTGTTGAGGGAGAAGGGTGGGAGAGAAAGGGAACAGTTGGCTAGGTGTGGTGTCACACACCTGTAATCCTAGCCCTCAAGAGGCTCAGGCAGGACAATCACCATGAGTTCCAGCGTTGCCTGCACTACATAGTGAGCTCAAGCCCAGCCTGAACTATGTAGTGAGACCCTATCTCAAAAAATGGAAAGGGGGATGGTTAACAGGTACAGGGAGAAGTTAGATAGAAGGAATGACACTTTTGATATCCTATAGCATTGTACGGTAACTATGGTTGAAAACAATTTATCATATAGTTTAAAAGAGCTACTAGAGAGGTTTCTGAATATGCCTAAATCAAATGATAAATGTTTCAGGTGATGGATATACAAATTACACAGATATGATCATTAGATATCGCATGCATTTATTAAAATACTGCAGTGCACCTCATAATCATGTAAAATTATGAGTCATTTAAAAATAAAACATACAAAGCCCACCAGAAATGTGTACATAAGGAAAAGAAAGATGTGTTTAAATATTTTAATACTAAATCTATTGAAATGTCATGAGATGAATAGAAGTTACCTTTGGCCTCTACAATTAAAGAGGTGCTCAAAGTGGTGCCCATTAGCTTCCAGATATTTATTAGTTCACCTGACTGTTGAAGTGTGTATACATTTTTTGGCGGACTTTGTATTATGGAAAATCTTAAAAACCAAAACTTATACAACAAAATATTTTGTCAAACACCCTAATTATCTTATGGCACAGTTCAAGTAAACTTTAAAACAAATTTGTAAAAGCAAACCTATTCTTGATTTGAGGCAGCTTCCTGCAGTAGGGTATTTGATGCATGATACTAGGCATATAATAAAACTAATAATTGTTATATCAAGAAGTTTATTGTAAAAGGAAGTTACTTTATAGAGTCAATTATTTCCACTTAATTTAGGAGAACTTTTCACAGCTGAGTCATTTAGAAAGTATTACTTTTTCCGCACTATTATAAAGCCTGTGTAAGCTCTCTATTACGTAGGACTCACAGGTAGCTTTGAGAAAGAAATGCTCTATGACAGCAGAAACTGGCATTTTCCAAAGAGCAGAATCCAGAACAAGGGGATCAGAGACCACTGAACAATAAGCATATTGGTACAATATGTTTTACACTACATTGGAAGATTATGAATCTGCTTACTCTACAGTATTAAAGAGGTCTGAAAAAATGGGGCCTTAAGTTGGTAAAGGAAAAGAAATATTTGATTATGACTTACCACTTAATAAATGAATAAAATATTTCACCTTTAAATTTCTAATAATGTGTCAAATTAAATGCATATTAGCAACATAAATCATAGGAGACAACTATTACTTTCAGGAAGACAAATAAAGAGTAGAATGGATTTGGAACAAAAGGTAGGACACCACTCTTGGCAAAATATGGATAAATGACACCAGTTTTTCACCAGGGAGGAGGAGACAGGGAAAAAAGAATGGAAATAAAATGAATCTCAGTCCACATAGAGATGGAAGTGACAATCTTTCTCACATAATTTGAGAGTCTGAGAGTTATACATGGTATGGACTCTGAAATGAAGAAGTGGTAAATTACATTTATAAGAGAAAAGGAAAGAACTATCCTACATTCTTAGAGTTCTGCAAAGCCAGAAAGGAAGTCTCTGTTGCAATTTGTTCTATGATGAAATGATGCATCCCAGGAAATGGGAGATAGATTTCAGAGACATCACATTTAAAGTAGTGGTGGATCTTTCTTTTACCAAAGACATTTTCCCACACAGAAGGTAGATAGAGTGAGATTTGTGGCCTGGCTCAGAGCCCACTCATTTCCTGCAAGCTCCCCAGGAACCATGCTTAATTACTCCTGCACCTTCAGTCATTGCACTGCTCATGGCCCCTTATCTCCCGGTGGACTCAAATCCTCATTGTAACAAAAACAAAGTTCTTCTTCATTACTAATGTACATTTCATTTGTCCTATATTTTACTTTTGGATTGCCGTCATACCCTGAGGGGGAATTTCTATCAGTGTTTTCTACTTCCTAATGTCTGAACCACATCTCAACCCAAAATAGCCCATATATATTATTACATACAATAAGCTTTTCAAATGTTATGAATGATCATTTGATTGTTTAATGGTCATGGCTCAACCTTTCTCATATTGATCATTTTGCCCTAATTTGGCAATTTTCCTCTTCATCTTTAATGAAGATATCCAACTCTGTTGGCATAAACATATTTCCAAAATTGTTTTCTCTTACTTTCTGCACTTCTTTCAGGCTTACTAAGCCTACCTGTGATGTCCACTATCATTTTACATCCAACAGATTGTGGAATTATTGCCTCTAAGTAAAATTTATTTTGTCAATTTCTGATAAACCCTCAAGTGCCTCTTGGACATTTATCCCTGAATATACAAAGGAACCAAGAATATAATGATCAAAATTCATTAGCTTTTATCCAAAATGTTCATTTGCACTTTTTTATTAAATGCCTTTACAGTTTATTTAAATGTATTTACAAAACTATTCCTGCGTGTTATTATTTTATTCTCTATCTCATGTGAATACCATCAATATTCCAACATATACTGGAGGTAAGTTTCTGGGAGTTTAAACAATACTGCTTCATCTGCAACTAATAAGATATCAAGATGTGGCAATCTAACTTGCTATTGTACTTTACTTTTTTCACAAAGATTATCAAAATAATATCCTAACTGAATACATGTAGCTAGTAAGAAGTTCTGACTTGTTTTTTTCTCCTGTAATCTTAAGGGAAAAAATGTGAACTGAATCTGCATTGATTCAATTTCATGGGTTGAATTTGACCGCATTCTTACAGTTGGAATTCTCATTTTCTCGTTTCTTTTGTTTTTCTTTTCTTCCTCTGTTTTCTCCTCCTCTTTCTTCCTCTTCTTCTTTCTATTCTTCCTCTTTTTTTCTTTCTCTTCTTCCTCTCCTTCTTCACCAGGATTATGTTGTTGATTTACCGCTAATTATTTGCCAGGATCTTATAAATACTTTACATGATTTATCTAACTATGAAAGTCATTGTCCATATTTTTAGGAAACTGAATCTTAGACAAAGTGAACCACTACTAAGTAGACAAAATATTAGCATGTAGACTAGGCATTATTCTCATTATCACCTTATTTTTCTTCATACACCTTTCATGATTTGAAAGTGTGTTTTTTGTTTGCTTTGCTTGTGCATTTTCTATCCTTATAGAACAATATTAAAAAGAAAATATTGACTTTACTTGATTTATCATAGTATATCTTTGGTAACTAGACAAAATCCATGGACATACAGTAGACATACAAATAATCAATATTAAACCCAGAAAGTGTAGCTTCAAAGCCTGTGTTTTTCATGTGAACCAGTTCACTGTGCTGGTTAAATGCATGTAGGTGATATTATTTTCAGATATTCAGTCTTCTCTCAAATGATGATATATTTGATGACAATACAAGCAAGTATCTTTGGGTTGGCATCATTTATTCTGCTCTTGTTTACAAAATAACTATGTAGCAAAACTCAAAATTTAGGCCTACCTAAAACATCAATAAACTACTTGTGTGTTCAAGGTGTGTTTCTTTTTACAACGTACAACCAGCCCCAGAAAGGCAAATATAAACTCCTGAACAAACACATGAGATGTCCTATTTAGTCCACCTAGGGCTTCCCTTTCAACAGCCTATAATCAGCATATCTGAAAGTTTCACTTTACTGTCATGTAAAGTTTTCTCATTCCACTGCCTTCCTTCAAATTTTTGCCAAATAAGTAATGGTTCTCAGACCCCTGTCCAGGCAGAAGAGAAAAATCTTCCCAGGCAGTGCAGTTACACATCCTGCAAGGTGCAAAGGACAACAGGAAGTCAAGGCCTGGGTTCGAGATAAACAGTTCAGCCCATGCAGCAACATTTGTAGGTCCAGACACCTCTGGAGACCACCAGCCTTCCTCTGCCCCAGAACAAAAGCATTCCTCCACTCCAAGAGAAAGATTTCCCACTCCTCTGCCACTACCTTTCCCCTGCCCAAAATCCCCTATAAAGTTTCCCCTCATCCAAGCCCCCAGGGTCAATGGCTTTGTAGCCCTTGACTAGCCTGCACCCAGGCTGGAAATAAAACCTCCCTTGTAGCTTCATTTTTGCCTGCTCTACTAGTCTCAGTTGTGCCTTGGTTTAGCCTAACAATGGTCACTGATTCCCTTGCTTCAGAAAACTCTGAATAAATACCCCTTTTTCCCTCATTTGGTTATCTTTCATTCGTTTCCACTTTGGTCTGTTCCACATTTTTTATCATGAGTCCAAGAACAGAAGTTACAATGATTGTTTTACCTTTTTATTTTCATTCTCATCACAGGTGTTCAAGAGACCAAGCCATCCTCCAGTAGCATATTTGAAATTCCAGTTATGTTTGTTAGTGTATATACTTTTGTTTAAAAGTATTACATGAATTAATCTTTAATTCTGAAGACAAGTAAATGCAAAAATTTATACTCTGATCATTTCAGACAAAAGAAAATAATACAACAGGAAAAAGGTAACCATGGTAAGAGTTTCTCTATGAAAGAAAAAACATTAGACTACAAATTCTGAAACTTTTTGGGGGAAATGTCACCTGGTTCTCATAAACTGGGGAGAAGAAATGTTCCTTGTTTATCGCTTATTTGAGTATCTCTTATTTGAGGAAAATAATGTCCCTTTAATTTATTTGAAATACTTTTGCAGAACGATCAAGACTGAGTAATTTATAAGGAATGGAAAATTTATTGCTCACAGTTCTGGCAGTTAGGGAGGGAGTCTGAGCTCAAGGTGCTCACAGGTTCCTGTTTAGTGGAAGGAAGCACGATGCCTGCTTCCAAGTGGATGTTGTGAGAAGTTGTGTCTCTGGAGCGCAGAAATGGCAGAAAGTAGAAGGGACAATCTGCCTCCCTCCCTACCATTTATTAAGTTGCTCATGTCATTCATGAGGGCTGTAATGTCACTACTTATTCGCCTCTTAAAATGGTTACCTCTTCATACTGTCAAATCAGTGGATGAGTTTTGAGACATAAATTTTAGAAAAAATTCAAATCATAGCACTTTTCTAAGATCTTTCTTGGTTATCTTTGTACACACCATTAAAAAGTATGTTTTCTTCCTAGGTGATCAGTGATCATTTTCTGCCTGAGAAAATTTGACTTTTGAACCTCTTTTTAAACTCTAACCAATCTGGCAATAAGTTGGCCCACACGGTGTTTGTGTTGTCAAAAACTGTGCAGATACTTTGTGTATTTGATTTTATTCAATTCCATTTGCAATATGAACAGACATAATCATTTTCAAAAATCTCTTTGCTCAAATCTAATTAGATTCTCTGGAACCCTGCCTCTAATAATTTAACTAGTATGTTTTAAGGCTAGAAAGATCTATTGGGCACAGGGTTACTAATTAGAGCACAATGAGTATATTGTATAGGCCATGTCTTTGACATGGCTTTATGCTTTGCTTTTCTAGATAAGTAGAATCATGCCTTTCTTCTTATCTCCTTGAAATCTACATTTAACTTGTCAGTCATCTCTGGGGCGCTTTTTTTGACAATCGTAGAATTGTGCTTAGCAAATGCATAAAATCTCTTATCTACTTTTCCTTAGCAATTTTCAGTGTAGCATAATGATTTCAGCAGCTGATTTGACCACTATGTTTAGTTTAATGTCTCCAGTGCCCATATTGTAGATAGCTAAGTTAGTTAGAAATGTTGTAGCCAGACAGATGAGACTGGGCCTTCAAAGAGGTCAGGGTAGAAGACAACTGTGGCTGGAGGCACACTCATAGTCCAGACTTCTAGACAAAGAAAACTGACCACATGCACATACTACCCCCCAGGGGTGAACAGCAGTGACTGGTTTTCTAAATAAGCATCACTGACCGGGGTAGAGGACCAAGACCTTAACACATCCCTTTCAGGAAAGGTCCCTGACTCGTTCCTTCCGGGAAATCCTTGTTCAGTTCATATATGCCTGCTGCTTGACTTGCTTCCCTATTTGATCTCCAATTAATCAGTATTACCTAAGCACATAGCCTATGCTCCTTGTAACCTTAGTTGACCATAGTTTGTTTTTTTTTCTTTAAATTCTTTTATTGGTACATTTTAGGTATACAATATGTTTACATTTATCATTGGATGCTTGCACCTTTACATGATGTATCTTGGTTCTTATTTTGTTAACCATTACTTGTGCACCCTTCCACCCCTCCACCCTTCCATATTTACATAGACTTCATTTCCATTTTTTTTCTTTTTTCATAAGTTTTCCCTTCTCCTCTTTCCTTTCCCTTTCACCTCCCACCACCCCTACCACTTTAGACCTCTACTTCCTATTTCAAATTATCAATTATTCATTTTAATCATTTTCATCCTTATTTACACGTTCAGATTCTCACACTAGAGAAACTATTCGGTATTTACACATGTGTCTCCTATTTATGTCACTTAAGAGTATGGCCTCGATATGCATCCAATTAGCTATAAATGTCTCTAGTTTCTTGTTCTTTATGGCTGAGTAGTACTCCATTTTATAAAAGAACCACATCTTCTTTATCGATTTTCCAGTTGATGGGCACTTGGGCTATTTCCAAGCTTTTGCTATTACAAACTATGTCGCTTTAAACATGGGTGCACATATATTGGTGTGGTATGATTCTTTTAAATCTTTCGGGAAGATACCCAGCAGGTGAATAGTTGGGTCAATTGGGACCGCTAGTCCTAGTTCTTTGAGGTATCTCCATACTGATTTCAACAGCGGTTGCACCAGTCTGCACTCCCACCAACAATGGAGAAGGGTTCCTTCTCCCCACACCCCTGCCAGTATTTGTTATTGCTTGATTTCTTGATAGCAGCCTTTCTTTCAGGGATGAGGTGGAAACACAATGTTGTTTTCATCTGCATTTCTTGAATGACCAGTGATATTGAACATTTCTTCATATGTTTCTTTGCTGCTTTTACTTTTTTGTCTGAGAAATATTTGTTCATTTCAGATGCCCATTTTTGAATAGGGTCTTTGAATTTGGGGGTGTCTGATTTTTTTCAATTCTTTATATATTCTAGATAGTAGTCCTTTGTCTAAGGTACAACTGCTAAAATTTTTTCCCTCATT
>NW_004624813.1:10399247-10417013 GCF_000247695.1 Heterocephalus glaber | reverse complement strand
GGTGATAGTTCTTCTTTAAATGTCTTGTAGAATTCAGCAGTGAAGCCATTAGGACCTGGGCTTTTCTTTGTAGGTGAATTTTTTATTACATTTTCAATTTCACTCATTGTAATTGGGGTGTTTAGAATTTCTATATCTTCTTCATTTAACTTTGCCAATTCGTAGGTACCTAGGAATCTGTCCATTTCTTCTGTGTTTTCCATGTTATTGGAGTACAGATTCTCAAAGTAGATATTGAAGATCCTCTGGATTTGTGCTGGGTCTGTTGTGGCTTCACCTTTTTCATTCTTAATTGCATGAATTTGATCCTTTTCTTTTCTTAAATAACCTTGGCTAAAGGTTTATTGATTTTATTTATTCTTTCAGAAAACCAACTCTTGATTCATTGATTTTTTTGTATCTTTCTCTTAGTCTCCATTGCATTGATTTTCTCTCTTGTATGAGCTTTGAGTTTGTTAAACTCTTCTGTTTTAGGAGCTTGAGGTTCTGCATTAGGTTATTCATTTGAGTTCTCTCTGTTTTCCAGATGGGGCATATGCTGCTATGAATTTCCCAGGTAAAACTGCTTTTATTGTGTTCCATAGATTCCTGTATGTTGTACTGGTATTATCATTTACTTGTAGAAACTGTCTAATTTATTCTTTAATTTCCTCTGTGACCCGTTAGTTGTCTAGGAGGGTGTTATTCAATTTCCATGTTTGTGGGGTTTTGCAGTGTCTTATGTTATTGATCTCCAATTTTATTGCACCATGGTCTCATAATATACAGGGGGTAACTTCAACTCTTTTACATTTACTTAGACATGTCCTGTGATTTAGCATGTGGTCTATTTTGGAGAATGACCTGTGTGCAGCCAAAAAGAATGTGTATTCTAATTTTGTGGGGTAGAACACTCTGTAAATACCCATTAAGTCCATTTGTTCAATAGCTTGGTTCAGTTCTAGAATTTCATTGTTAATTTTTTGTCTAGTTGATCTGTTTATTTGTGATAGTGGGGTATTGAGGTCCCCCACTGTAATTGTATTAGTGCTTATTTGGTTTTTCATGTCCCTTAATATTTGTTTTGTATAGTTGGGGGCATTTATTTTTGGTGCATATATATTTTGGATTGTCATCTCTTCCCCTTGGATTGTTCCCTTCATAAGGATGTGGTGATCATTTTTCTCTCTCTTAATTAGTTTTGTTTTGAAATCTACTTTGTCTGTAAATAAGATTGCTACCCCTGATTTTTTCTGGGTTCCTGTTGCATGGAGAACTGTTTCCATCCTTTTATTTTAAGTCTATGAGTTTCCTTTTGAGTTAGGTGTGTTTCTTATATACAGCATAGTCTTGGATTTTGCTTCCTAATCCATTCTGCCAGTCTATTTCTTTTGATTGGTGAATTGAGACCATTGGCATTGATGGTTATAACTGATAAGATATTGACTCATCTTTGTCATGATGTTTTACTTTCATTGGATCTTTTATTTCTAATATTTCCCCCTTTCCCTTTAGTTTTTTACCTTGCATGTTGGCTTTCACCTGTTGGGCCTCATGGAGTTGTTATCTTCATTGTTTTTATCTAGGATATTGTTTAGAATTGCTTGGAGTGCTGGTTTAGTGTTCATGAAATTTCTCAGGTGTTCTTTTTCATGGAAGTATCTAATTTCCCTACCAATTTTGAAAGATAATTTTGCAGAATACAACAGTCTAGGTTGGGCTTTTAGGGCTCGAAATATTTCATTCCAGGCTCTCCTTGACTTGGGGATTTGTGTTGAGAAGTCTGCCATGATTCTGTTGGGCTTTCCTGTGTAGGTGATATTTTTCTTTTCTCTAACTGCTTGTAGGATTTTGTTCTTCTGTTGGGTTTCTGGGATCTTAACCATTATATGTCTAGGTGTAGATTGTTTTTGATCATGGCTAGTTTCAGATCCATATGCCTCACTTATCTGTGTGTCCAATTCTCTACCTCTGTCTGGGAAATTTTCCAGTATTACTTCTGTGAACAGTTTTTTTTTTATATCAATTGCACTTTCTCCTGTTTTTTTGTGGACTCCTCTCAGTCTTATGTTATTCTTCTTTGCATCATCTAGCAGCTGCTGGATTGATTTCTTGTAGTCCCTTACTATTTGTAGGAAATCTCTGTTTTCATGGTCATTAACCATATTCCTGTGTTCTATATCTGATATTCTATCTTCACATTCCCTTAATCTGCTGTGCATACTTTCAATGGAGATTTTAATCTCCTGGATATTTGTTTGAATCTGTTTCATGGATTCCATTTCTTTCTTATGTTTGGTGATCACAGTTTCCATTTCTTTCTTATGGTGGGCATTCATGGCTTCCAACATGTTTCTGAGCTCATCTTTTTTTTATCTGTTTCTGTTCTAGAGCCTCTAATCATTGCTTTCACTCTGCTCAGCACCTCTGTAGTTATCTGGGAAATTATTTCTATTTTGAATTTTTCTAGGACCTCATTCATCTGTTTTGTTACTTCCTTTGCTGTCAGTTCAGGTGGTTGATCATTAGACTTTTCCACCTCGTTTCCCCCAGAGTTTATCCTTGGTGGGTTGGAAGTCTGAGTTTGTGCCTTGCTTAAATGTCTTCTGATTTTTGTTTTTGGTATGGTCCTTGGTTTAATTCCTGGGTTGATACTTTGAAATTGCTTATTGTAAATATCTTTGTTGCTTGTAATTAGAACCCTTATGGAATGATTGCTTCTCAGAGGTGTCTTCCAGATATAGCTGGTCTTTAGGTTTTGAGTCTCTAAGTGCCCTGAGGTTATCTCATTTTCATTATACCAGGAAGGACAACTGATTAGATCAATCACAACACTTTAGCCCAAGTCATACAATCAGCAACACCATTGCATCAAGTGCATCCTAGAAAATGACAATTTGTGATAGTTATTAATCTATCACCTTGAACTGTGTGAATTAAGTCAAAATCGAAGACAAACTCAACATATGTTTATAGTGAATAAACTCTTCAAAATAGCAACTTTACCCTTCAGAATGGTGAGTTGGATGGAGTTGGGTAGGGAGGGATAGATAGGTAGAAGGATAGGGGAAGGTTAGCAGTAATGCCAGAGGACACAGTCAAGAGAAGGAAAAGAGAATAAAAGAAAAATAAAGAAGAAATCTGAATTAGGGCCAGAACAGGAACAAAAAGGGAGATGAAGAACAATGTGGGACAGCAAGAGAGCAAGTGTGAGAGAGAGAGAAAGAAAAAAAGAAGAGAAAAATAAAAATTTGAAAAGAGTAGAAAAAAATTAAAAATAAGAGCAAAAAATACTAATAAAAATATGAAAATAACAAATAAAAAATAAAAATGAGAATGAAAGCCCTCCTTCAGGGTATGTCTCTGCTGTCACAATAGACAAGCTGGGCAGCAATGTGCAGATATAAGTTAGTGAGTCTCAGCAAGCCAGTTGGAGATCCATGGAATTCAGGCATATTTGTGGCAGCAATTCCCAAGTTGAGCTCCCTGCTCTCCTGCATGGATGAACTCTACAAGGCTGTATTGCAGTTTCCAGTTGCCCTTCTCCTGAAGATAGTCCAGGTTCTGATGTGAGATGATGATCCCTCCAACTTACCAAATATGGTGGTCTAGTTTCCCCTGTGTCCTTGTAGTGTGGAACCAGGTAGCTATACAGCCAGGAGGCCAGAGGTGGGGGGTGCACCTAAGCAGATCACCGCCATGGGTATGGCCAGTTGCTAGGGGTCCTCACCTTCTGGCTGCTCCCCACTGGTGTTCCAGTTGACCATAGTTTTGTCCTACCTTATACTCCATTGGATCAATATTACCTGAGTGACTATACTTGTAATCTTATTAGTTGACTATAGATTTGTTCCACCTTATACCCACCTGTCTTAATTACTTTTCTTTCATAGCTGAGACAAAAACCTGACACTCAAAGTTAAAAGGGGAAAGGTTTATTTGGCTTGAAGTTTGTAGAGGTTTCAGTCCATAATTGGCTGGCTCCAAGGCGGAGTGGTGTGGCAGACAAGTCATGCAGAGGAGGAACAGTTCATTGCATCCACATGGTAGTGAAAGCAACAAGAGGGGCAACAGTTTATGGAACAAGAAGATAGCAAAATCAACAAGAGACCTGAACAGCTTCTTCCTGTCCCTTTTATCTTATTTAGAGTACTTAGGGTGGGTAGCAGTCACACCAATAATCCTAATGCCCTCGGGCGTAGCACTGCACCTTGAATCAGTCACACACTCTAGATTCACCTACCTTCGAAAAAGTTTGAGGCTTTGGGGGCCATCTAAACACAAGCCATAACACCTTCACCTCTTGGCTTTGCTCTATAAAACTACCATGAGAAGCAGAGTCCCCAGACACCCACTCGGGACAACTTCTATCCCTCTTAGACAGAAGCTACTTTCAATAAATTCTTTCTATTCTTTAACCTCCACCATTCCTAGAATTTATTCTTTGATTTTAAAGATCATGAATTCAGTGTGTCAGACATCTGACAGATTGAGGATTATAGTATTTCCCTTCTATTCTTTGGAGGTTCGTATATCATACACCCTATATTACCCAATGCAGGGTAAATATTTTTAAATATTTCTTGAATAAATGAATGAAAGAATGATTATAATTAAGAGCTGAGACATTTCATAAATTATAAGCTAACATCAATAGAAAATATATATTGACTTACTAGAGCTCAAAGGGAGAGAATGTAAAGCACAGTCTCACTACTTTAAAAAATTTTCCTTTGTCCCTAATCCATGGGTAGTACACATCATTGAAGATAAAACAGATTAGTCATATCTTACCTGAGCTAAAAGAATAATCATTTAGGACTATGCATCTTTTGAAAGTATCTAAGCTTTTTATTCTTGGATAATTTTTTTTGGTATTGGAGTAGGCATAAAGAAATATTCTACTACCTGACAAGGTTTTTACTTCTCCCAATAAATATTATGAAGATGTTTTGTTGTTTTATAAATCTACTTGTTAAAGACAGATGAACATAATTTAGTGACAAAGTAAGTGAAATAGAAGATAATATAGAGGTTAAGGACAATAAAATATATATTATGTAGTAAATACAGTTAATAATTTTTTAATATTAAAAGTTCACCAGGGAAATGATGAAATGCATTCAAAAGAAAATGAAATACATTAATGAATGACAGATCCAGAAATAACATGCAGGCCTGCAATATAGCTCAAGTTTGACAGCAGGTAAGGTATACTTTATTCATTGCTTACCTTCAAAGGCAATAGAATACTTAATTAGATCAAACTGATAATGTCCTTCCTTGTCCCCAGTGGGGCATGTTCTTTCTCTAGCTAAAATAAAACCTAAAACATTAAATGAGATTTATTATTCCTCTGACTGGATTGGCTGCCCTTTAAATTGTGAGTTCCTTGAGAGTTTAAGTTATGTTTTATTTATGTTTGCTATTGCTTCCTTTAATGCCTGTAATACAGTGCTGGTAGTTGAGTTTGCATGGCTGTGTTGATTACATAGTAATGGGTCATGAAGGAAAGCCTGAAGGAGCAGCCTAAATTACTGCCTCCCTTCTTAGTCACCCATTCTCTTTAGTCCCTGGAGTTGTCTTTACCAATGACTCCATTGAAAAAGTCAAAAAATGGTTTCATATTATAATAATTCAATTCTTTTTGTGTCCAATCTCAATTTGTCCCTTAATACTAACTTCTGGGGTGATACTTTTCATAGAATTTTTATCCCATATCTCTGTTTTATTCATCCTCCATATTTCATTTTTATGGTTTCTTTTTGTTGGTTCCTGATAATCACTTTTATCTTCATAGTTGGGAGCAACCCAAGACTATGTCTTTTTATCTGTTCCTCTGCAGTATCTCCCTGTAATGATATCCAATATAGAAAGGAAAAAGATATAAATAAGAGTTCTCTTTGATCCTGATATGCATTCTTCTCTTTTTTCCTTTACTTCATTTTTTACATTTACCTTGACTATCCTTTTGAAATCATTCTGCCCAAATCCTATCTCGGTAGTATATTACAGCAAAGGCTACTAGTTCTCAATAATATCTATGATGCATTTCTTTCTTCATACATCCACAGCACATTTGTTATCTCTCTTAGAGTTGGTGAGTGACATGAAAATAGTTCTAGCCTAAGAATATGGATGAAACAGATGCATATCATTTTGAGATCTGACTTGTAAAAGCTTTGCTGTAATCTTTTATTCATGTGCTCTTTCCATGCATGCTGATCAGATGAGGGGATTGAGAAAATATTTTTTAGTATAAAGTGTTTCTTTATATGCCTCTTATACTGTGTCATGGGTAGGGGGTTTCCTTGCAGAACTATTCTTTTTTTTTTCTTATACACTGTACATAATAAAGACTGTATTTTGCATTTCTATGAACAGAGCTAGACATTTTAATTATCATGAGGTAAGGGATTAGGCCTGGGGAGAAATGGACAACCAAGCTGATAGAATGCTGCAAGTCATAGAAACCCAAAGTAACCAGTAAAACAAGAAGTTTCCAAAAAAAGAAAAGAAAGAAAGAAAGAAAGAAGGAAAGAAAGAAAGAAAAGAAAGAAAGAGAAAGAAAGAAAAGAAAAGAAAGAAGCAAGCAAAAAAGAGGAGAACATGGGAACTAAAGTGGCTCCAGGCTTAAGGCTAAGGTTATCGAATAATTGCAGAGGAAAAAAAATGTTAAACTATAGTTATCAAATTTAGGGCCAGGGATTTGGCTCAATGGTGGTGCCGCCTGCCTTGGAAGCACAAGGTCCCGAGTTCGATACCTGGTACCAAAAAGAAACAAAAAACCAAATTTAATTTGGAAGATAGTATTATAATGGGTGTTTTACTTACATTTTATATAACAAGATCTATCTATAAGTCTATTAACTATCACAATTAGAAAATGTGATAGTTAAAAACATTGTTAACTCTATCCAACATCCATAATGCTCCATGAAAACATGTGATTCCTAGTAGTATAAAATATACTGTTAATAATAATATTCTGCATAGTGTATGTTTATAAAGGAAAGATATATTAAATTCAAATGAAGAATGTAGTGAAAATACAGAACAAGCTATTTAACTCCCTTTCATAATCAGTGTCCCCACCTGTAAATTGATATTTTAATTATTAAATAGGACATGGTATGAGAAGTACATATGAAATGGCTAGTGTTAGAAGATATTTAGTAATTATTCATTTATGTAAATTAGTCATGGGCTCTAGCAAAACACTTCCATAGATACCATGCAAATGTAATTCAGTTTACATGGGGTTTGAACTACAGTGTTTGAACTGCACACCACCACCACAGAACAAATATCCTGCCTTACTTGAGAGTCTAGGGACTGTGGAAAATTCTAGGGAGAGTTTAATTCTGAGTGGATGAAAATTTTATCATTCATTATTGCTTAACATTAGAACAAATACACCTGAAATAAAAGGAAGAAAGTCAGCTTGGTGTATGCAACAGCAACAATAAAGAAGAGTTTGTGGCCATAGAGGAGACATCATAATATTGAAAAGATGAGACTAGAAAGGTAAACTAATGCCTTAGCATCTAACTGTGCTGAACATTAATACTGTATACTGGTTCAATTCTGTCAAAGATGAAGACTCATGGGCCAAACACAATTTTATTTTTCTACAATAATTATTGTTAGACTAGGTTTATATTTGAAATAATTAGATGTTTTCAGGGAAGATATTTATAAAATGCAACAATTGTACAAGAAGAATTAAGGGCTTCAAAAATACCAATAAAAATGTTGAGAAAGTCACTTAATGAAAGACATAATTTAGATCTAATTTTCTATTTATTAAAGTAATAAGATTCAACATATATTCCTATAACTTAAACAGAATGGTACCTTGGTTCTAATACATTGATAGTCTTTGGAAACAAAAGTTATCTTTCTATTCATAGCATTCTGGTTTTGGTAATGCTAATCATATAAGGCTGATAGATTTAATTGAAAACATATTAAGCCACATTGAACTGAGATGAGTAAAGACAACAATGAGGAAAATATACTCCTCAGAAAAAGCCCTTGGTTTATGCTCTGTGTTAAGTTGTAGACAATGAAATCCCTTTTAGAAATATCACAGAAGTAGAGTGTACTGTGTGGAGCAAAATAGACTACTTAGAAAACAGCATGAGATGCTGGAAGTGTAATATCAACGTAAGCTCAATGTTTGAACTTACTTGTCCATTCAAGCTTATGATTATAAAACCAGGTATAATGGCACATGCCTGTAATTCCAGTACTCTGGGAACCTGACATAGGAGGACAGTTAAAATATCTTGACAGGCAAGGTGACAAAGAGTAGACATTTGTAATGTATCATTAAATGGAAAGAAAATGAATAATACTCCAAAATACATAGAAGATATGAATAGATACATCACAAAAGTATAATTGAATATGAAAAAATTTAAAATAGCATATTGATCAAAACAATGTATACTTAAGATGCATTTTCTATACATTAAGTTAGCAAGTTAAAAAATAAATAATATTCAGGGTTAGAAAAAATGTTGCTGGTTATAATCTCAGAATTCTAGGTGTCCAACACAGGAGAATTGCAAATTTGAGCCCAAACTGGGCAATTTAGGAATATGTTGATTCAAAATTTTTTATAAAAGTGTAAGGGTCCAGCATGTAGCTCAGCCCTGGGTTCAATGCCCAGCATGAAAAAAGAAAGTTGTAGAACAAGTGACCTTACTAAGCCACTATTCAGAGGAAGATATTCTTACTCTCAGAATGTGAGCTAATTTAGAGATGTGTATAGGGAAGTGCAGCAAGACCACACCCTAATGAAACTCCATCCTAAAGGTACAGTTTTGAGTACATAAGAAGTTTTATATTCAATATTATTTTTGTATTTCCTTTTTTTTTTCTATATTTTTTTCAGTGGTGGAGATCAAACTCAGAGCCTTGTGGATAGTAGCCAAGCACTGTACTACTGAACTAAAAAAATGGAATAAACAAAATATCTAATATTAAAGCAGCAATCAGGTAAATTACAACATTCAGGTGGATATTTGACAGCCACTAGCTAGGGTTCAATTGGTAGAGTTCAATTTTGTATTATAAGCATTTACCACCTCTAATAACTATAACAGAAAAGCTAATCACAAAATGATACTGGGTGGATAAGATGAGCTTATCAAGATTAAATAAATGGGTTCAAAATGAAGAAACAGGGACTTCCAACTTTCAAAAAAAAATCTTAATAGAACTCAAGAGCATGTAGTTAAATTCCTTTTAGTAAAATTGAGAAAATGTGTGGGTGCTTGTCTTAAAGTTTGGAAAGTAAAATTGGAAATTGATGGTGAAATAAAAATTTGGGGAATGAAGTGAAAATATTTCCTTAGAATCGGTGAAAGATTACTAAGAAGTGTAAAACACAATCCCAAGAACTTCATCTAAACATCACTGCATTTTTATTCATGTTAAGATTTATAGTGGCAAGAATCAGAGTTATGATTGACATCAAGTGCCAAGTATAGAGAAAAGAAAATAGGGCTTAAAAAAGTGAATGAGAGGAGACTGAAATATGCAGGCTATATTTTACCAAAATCCTGTGTCTATGATTCTACTATTCTTAGTGAATCTATGAATACTTGATAATTCAAAAGAATTGTCCCACAGAAGAGGAGAAATTGATAAATATGGCTTCAACTAGCCTACCAACAATTGATGTTTGTCAGGAGAAAAATGGAAGTAGTTTCCCTCTGGTACATTCCTTTGATAAATCACAACACTTAGGTCTTTGACCAAAACAGACAATGAATTGGCAAAAGATGTCATTAGTTCCCTTGCTTTTGTATAGCCCAGGCATTTGTTACATTAAAACTATTTCTGTGTTGTACATTTTATCCATCAATAATATAATTTCTTGATAATTCAAAAAACTCACTCATGTAACTAATACTTGATAATTAAAGCTATGTTACACTGTATCAACCAAATGTCTTTTGACAACATTTTACCCAGGTAATAAATTATGAAATAATGATCATTTGACTTACAAATTTGTCTCCCAGATGAGCATCAAATTTATATTTGTCTAAGTTACTGTCAGTATTAATAATGTGCACCATTAAAGAACACTAGGAGGAGACAGTATGAAAGGAGGAGGTAAAATACAATAAAAAACACTCTTTAAATCAGTGAAGGTAGTCTGCCTGAAAAGAAGAAAAAAATTCTTCAAAATATCTTAATACATTATAAAATAGTTTAAAAGATTTAATGGAGCTCAGCCTACTCAAAAATTTTGTTTCACGTTATACCAATCAACTCAGTTTAGATTTAATGAAATATAGATGCCTATATGTACAATTTATGATGGTTTATTGCATAATAAATTGTATACTGACTTTTCATATATAGCAAGGTGAATGGGCTTCAGAGTAACTATAAAATTAATTTGAAGGTATGTATTTTAATTCAATACTCATTCTACTACCTTAATTAATTTCAAAGTAATATTTAATTTTTGAACACTATCAAGTATAATTGACTATCCTAAAATGAATCTTCTAGCATTTTTTATTCTTATAACTATCCACATATCCTAGAAATGAACTCAAATCTAGCAGGAAAAAGGAAAGCTGATAGAAAGGTTCAATTCCTATATTCATTTCTTGGGGTTAAGTCCATGGCCAACTAGGTTATTAGAACAAAAGTCTTTTAATTTTCCTTTCTCTGATTTAGTTTTTCGGCCCCTGCTACATTCCATAAAATGCAGAGAAAGCTGAACCTCAATTCATAACAAAGGGCCCTAACGTGATTTGATGTGACCCTCTATGATAGTCAATCGGCACTCTGATTTATTTATAGATGAACATGCCAGGCTTTATGCAAATGAAAGGCAAGGAAGTCTGCAAGAAAAAAAACAAACAAACAGAAGTCCAAGCCACACAAGTAAAGTAAGTTGTATACATCCTAGTTTTAAAATAAACTAACCAACCAAAACATGGACTGGCAAGTGAACCCACAAAAGAAATGCAGCTGTACCAGGCGATATTCACACTTATCTGTAGCTTTTTACAACACCTCAGGGCATTCTCCAATCTATACAGCATGGTATAGTCATAATACAAACAAATAATCTAATGTGGCTAAAATTCACGCCAAACTTGGATTAGATTCAAGAATTAGCAGATACATTTTAGGCTCTCACGGATTATGGAAAGGTGGAGGGAGAAACACAGATGGGAAGAAGCGCAGGATTTTAAAATGTGTGGGTCGCAACAGAAAACAGCTGGAGGCACTTAAAACGGTGAGCATGGGTTTTAGCTGTGGTTTCCCTATAATTTAAGTGTAGCTAAAACACCAATCTTCTAAACCAATCATCAAAATTCTTCAGAAGACAGTGTATCATCTATAATGTAGACTGTGCAATTACAAATACATATACATGAAGAAACGTGGAGCTGTAGACAAAAGAAAATTAAGTCAGTAAAACATTGACCACAAAGAGATACAAATTTTAGGATTAGCAGAAAGTAGCTTTCAAGTAGTATTATAAATATATTCAAGGACCTGAAGAAAATTACCATTATGAATAACTGATGGAAAGGCAGCGCAGGGTTCCACCGCTCCCAGCCCAGAGGTAGGGGCTTTCTGTCTACCATTCCACCGCTCCCAGCCCAGAGGAGATGAGCCACACGGGCACCAACACCACATCCTCCCCGCAACCCCGCACCCCAGTCGAAATGAGAAGGCGTGTAAGAAAGTCTCAAAACCAGACTTCCAGATCTCCTAGAGCAACCCCAAAGGGAAATGAGATGGAACACTCTGATACTCAACCACCTGGACTCCCTGAGCTGGCAACAAAAGAGGATCTTGAAAAAATGAAATCAGAAATAATTTCTCTGATAACAGCAGAGATTGTGCCCATAGTACAAGACATGATTAATATATCTAGAGAGGACACAGATAAAAAGGGGCTGAGGAACACAATGGAATCCCATAGGAAAACATAGGAAACAAATGGAATCAATAAAACAGATACAAACAGATTTGCAGGAGATTAAAAACTCCATTGAATGTCTACACAGCAGAATGAGCCAATGTGAGGACAGAATTTCAGATATAGAAGATAAAATTGCAATTAGTGACCAGGAAAAGAGAAATTGCTTTAAAATTGTAAGGGACCACGAGAAATCAATTCAGCAGCTGCTAGACTATACCAAGAATAACGTAAGACTGATTGGAGTCAACGAAGAAACAGGAGAGTGCAGATGACATTAAAAAAACTGTTCACAGAAGTGATGGCAGAAAACTTCCCAAGCAGGGGAAAAGAACTTGACATACAGATAAGTGAGGCATATAGGACTCCAAATAGCCTTGATCAAAAAAATCTACACATAGGCATATGATTGTTAAGATTCCAGAAACCCAACAGAAGAACAAAGTTCTACAAGCAGTTAGAGAAAAGAAACAAATCACATACAAAGGAAAGCCCATCAGAATCATAGCAGACTTCTCAATGCAAACCCTCAAGGCAAGAAAAGCTTGGAGTGATGTATTGCAAGCTCTAAAGGAAAACAGCCTCTAACCCAGATTGATGCACCCTGCACAACTATCTTTCAAAATTGATAGAGAAATAGGATACTTTCATGACAAAGAGCACCTTAGGAACTTCATGAATACCAAACCAGCACTCCAAAAATATTTTAGATAATACCCTATGAATAGACAATGAGGATCATAACCTCAGGAAGCACAGCAGAATGAATCCATCGGGCGTGACAAGAAATCAAATGTAAAGAGAGAATCCAACAAAAAGAAAAAGTCATGAACTTCATCTCCCTCATGAGTGTATAATTCAATCTTGTTATCATACTGATTAGTATTTTTCTGATTCTAGTGTTTCATACTTTTCCTTGTGCTGTACTGGTTATTTATCATCTTCTTGTGTCTACTTTTCAATTGGGTTGTCTTTTAATGAGCTATAAGAGTTCTTTATATATTCTGGTCATAGGTCATATGCATTATAAATATGGTCTGTTTAAGGACTACTTTTCATTTTAATGATGTCATTTAAAGTTCTAAATTTTGATGGAATCTCATTTATTATTTTTTTTCTTTTATATATCATGTTTTTTATATCCTAGGAAATTCTTGCCTACCCTAAATTCATAAACATTTTCCCTTATAATTTCTTCTTAAAGTTTTATAGTTTTAGGCTTTCATATTTAGGTTCCTAGACTCTTTCAAGTTATTTTTATGTATGGAAATAAAGGATTGAGGTTAATTTTTATATACAGATACCAGGTGTTCTAGTGCCATTTGATGAAAACACTATCTTTTCCTCTGCTCTTGAATTGAGTTTATGTTCTATAAAATGTTAATGTTAAATACTCTTTCAAAACTCAGTGGATCATATATGTATGATTCTATTTCTAGATTCTCTGTTTTATTCCAACAGTCTATATATCTTTCCTTACACCAACAATGCCTTGATTACTGTAGCTTTAGAGGAAGTTAAAATTAGGTACTAAATGTCTTACAACACTGTTTTCTTTTTCTTTTCACTTTTCTATGTCCTTTATACTCCTACATAACTTTTGAATTTCAATATCCAATTCTTCATTTATAGCAAGTATACATAAAACTGAATTTTGATATATACCTTGTGTTTTCTAAGCCTGCTAAATTCAAACACAAGTTCTAGGGGCTCCTAGAGATTTCTTACTATTTTCTCTGTAGATGATCATTTCATCTACATATAAAGATTTTACTTCTACCTTGCCAATCCTATCCTAGTAGTGTCATTTTATTGCCAGACTATTTTGGTTTAGGCCTATCTTTTAAAGTTTAACGGACAGATGAAGAGTAGGCATATTTGCCCTTGTTCCCCACCTCAGGGAAAAAGCATTGTATCTTCTCCATTCATATAAAGCATTTTTCCTGGAAGTATGGAGTACATGTCTTTTATCTGCTGAGAAGTTTCTGTTCTCCTTCTAGTCTCCTGGTAGCTTTTACCATGGACATCTGTAGAATTTAGTCCAATACTTTTTCTCCAACTAGTGACAGGATCACAAGGCTTTTTCTTTCTGCTTTAAATGTTTGATATAAATTATCAGTTAAAATGTATATGAGCCTGTTGTTGTCATATAGATAGGTTTTCAAGCTAGGAATATACTTGCTTTATTAGGTGCTATTCAAATTTTATATTTCCTCCAGAGTCAGTTTCATTAATTTGTCTTCTAAGGTACTTCTTAGAAGTTGTCAAATTTATTTCAAAAAAGACTTTTGTAATATGCTTTCTATATCCTTTTAAATTCTGTAAAATCTGTCATAATGTCTTCAAATCTTGATATTGTAATTTTAAAAATGTATAATAGATATTGTGTAATAGGAAGAAAAGGTCTAAAGGAGTAGGGTAGTTGGAGGGGTAGGGGAAAGGAAAGAAGGGAAAAGAAAAATGAGAAAAGGAAAAAAATGGAAACAAAGTCTTTGGAAATATGGAAGGGTGGAGGGGGTGAAGGGAGGGTAGGGGAAGGGGAAAAAAATAAGAACCAAGATACTCATGTAAATGTACAAGATCCTAATGATGACTGTAACTGTATTTTATACCTAAAATGTACCAATAAACTTAATGGAAAAAAAAAAGAAAAAGAAAGCAGCTCAGATTAAGGGAGGAAAAAAGCTATAAAAAGTAAAAACTCTTAATGTGAAAACTACATCTAAAGTGAAAATTTCACTTCATGAACTTAAAAATATGTTTGAAATGTAAAATAAAATGTTGATAACCTAGCATATAAGTTAATACCAACTACCTGATAAACAGAAAAAATCAGAGTAAAATAAGGTGATAGGTCTTTAGTGACCTGTATGAAAAGTCCGAATTGTATAGCATCTGTATGGTTAGCGTTTCAATGGGAAAGAGAGGAGGCTTAAAGTACAAGCGACAGAAATCTGAGTAAGTGTAAAATTTCTCAACATTGATGGGAAGTCTAAATTTAAAATTTCAAGATCTAAACTCATACTGTAATAATTATAAAACACTTATGAATGATGTAGACAAAATGTTAAATACCAAAAAAGGTAATGAAAATCACCAGAGAAAAATTTGCATTTATTACATAAAGGAAATCAGGTATACAAATGAAAGGCAATTTTGGAAATAAGTCAGGCCCAGATGTCAAAGAAATAGCAGAAGACATTATCAAATAAGCAAAAATTGAAATAGTTTGTTAGCAGCAGGATAATAATAGATATTTTTCAGGCTAAAGGTAAATGCAGCTGGACAGTTCTGGATACATAATACAAAAACTTAAGATAAAAATGTGAAATACAACTAAAAGCCAGTGGAGGAAATGCAGCAAGAAAGAAAATATTGTATCCACCCTCAATTAACTAGGGGAAAGGAAACAGAAGAAGCATAAATATTTGGGATAAGTAGACATCTTACAAAAATGATTAAATCTACTAGTATCCAAATTTATTTAAGTGTGTTTTAGTCTTCTCAGACTTACATAGTTAAATATTATACAATGGATAGATAAAACAAAAAAAAATTATTTTCTCATAATTCTGAGTGGTGCAGGTCTCAGGTCCCTGCAAGTCTATGTCCAAGTGGAGGTTCTACTCCTAACTAGTAGGTGTAGCAGTCCTGCTATGCCCTCATATGGGAAAGAGACACAGAGAAAGAATGCTCAATCTCCACTCTTTCTGGTGTTTCTTAAAAGGGCAGAAATCCCACAGATAAAATGGGAAATTTAATAAGAAAATTCATCACCAAGGTATAACAATTATAAATGAGTATGCATGCTATAACAGATTCAAAATATATGAGAAAAATGAATAAAACTAAATACAAAACAACTGTAATAAGTTTTAACATTCCTCTTTTAGTAAATGTTTGAACATGTAGACAATAATTTAAGTAACAGGATAGAAAATCTGAAGAATCGTATTAACCCTTTGCCCTTGTTAGCATTTCTCAGCACTGTGATTAACAAGTCTGAATATACTTTCCCAGCTGTGTTGTGGAAATCTCAGAAAGAAATACACAGAGACACAGAATTCGGATAAAATAATAAAATTTCTTCTCCTAAGCAGATAGGAATGCCAGAAACCAGTCTGGTCAATATCCGTGCCCCCTTTGTTCAGCATTTCCCTTTTTATATCCTTTTTAGCCATTATCTCATCCCTAGTGGTCTTTGATATGTAAATACAATTCCAGTTCCTACTTACAAGTCACAGACACAAGATAGGCCATATATATTGTAAATTCACCCTGGCAGGGTAACTTTGTTAGGTTAATGAAGTTACTGGTTAGAGTCAGATAATCTTCACCTTAAACAAGAAGTTACAGGAAAAGCAAATCTTAAAAGAACACATTACTTATTTTGCTTCTACAACTACCTTAATATTCAATCTATTAAGTTATCTAAAACTTTTCCCTATCATTCCTCCCTCTGTTTACTTCGACATAATTCTTCTATCCATTACAAGTTCTATCCAGTTTATCTTTTTCCTTCCACTACAGTTGCACATATGAAAAGTTAGTCTGTATGCTGAGAAATTACAAAAAAATAAAACCTTAAAAGAACTATTGAACCTTATGGAGTACATTAATTTACAGATCTCAAAATAAATTAGATCAGAATAAAAATAAAATGTCTTACAGACATCTGTATTTGATTAGAAATCCATACACTTCTAAATAACTTATAAGTCAAAGAAAAAAATCATAAAAGACATTTAAAATATTTGTGAATGCATTAAATTTTGTGGATTGCAGCTAATGAATACTTAGGTAATATACACAGAACTAAATGAAACTTAAGAAAGGAGAGTAATTCCAGTTACATAATTGCTCACATTACAAGTTTTTAAAAGGTAAATATATGAAGTCATGAATATCAAAAACAAATATTAAAAGATAGAGAAGACATAAATACAAAAGAAAACAAGCAAAAAGTTATGAAGCAACATAGTGTTTATTGAAACAATAAATAAAACAGGCAGAGCCCTGATGAGTAATTTAAAGAGAAAACACATTTTACCAATATCAAGACAAAGGATGGTGTGTTGGTCAGTCTTGATTGTCATTTTGATTGGGTTAAGGGACTCCTGGAGAGGTGACTGGATTGTGAGTGTGCTATACGGGCTATTAGAAGGTGGGCCCTAGTTGTAGAAAGTATGTCATGGGGCTGTGACCTTGGTGACCTTGGAACCTGGTCACTGGTCCCTTCCTCTCTTTTTTTCTTCCTCTCTTCCTCATGGATATCATGACCTGAGTAGCTTTCTTTTACCATATCCTTACACCATGATATTTCTGTTTTGGAGTTGACCATGGACTGAAACCTCTGGAACAATGAGTCCAAAGGAATCATTGTTCATTTAAATTGTGTCCCAGCCCCAGCTACAAAAAAGCAGACCATTATAGAAGGGCTACTATCGTACTTTATGCATTTGCTTCAGTGATAAAAGGAAATAGCATGAATAACTCTAGTTTGGTAATTTTGACCAGGTAGAGAAAATAGACAAACTTCTTGAAAGACAAAACTTACTATGATGAAAGAATTAAAAATGTAA
Source organism: Heterocephalus glaber (assembly GCF_000247695.1). The sequence goes on along the minus strand of NW_004624813.1, from coordinate 10,399,484 downwards.
ATAGCGACGTATTGCTGTGTTTGAACTGGTAACCTAAAACTCTTATGCACGGAAAGCTCAAAATAAAGTTTCATTAGTGCATTTTTAATTTTAATTTTCAAATACTTGTTTACAGTACATCATGAATACATCCATCGTGGGTGTTTGGTACATATATATGACACATATTATTTCTTTTTCAATCCCATTCCCTCCATCTGTTTGTCCCTTTCTCATTTGCCAAAGATCTATCGTCCT
>NW_004624813.1:10341789-10370219 GCF_000247695.1 Heterocephalus glaber | reverse complement strand
GGAAATTTTCCTTTTCCTGGTCACTAATTGCAATCTTATCTTCTATATCTGAAATTCTGTCCTCACATTGGCTCATTCTGCTGTGTAAACTTTCAATGGAGTTTTTAATCTCCGGGAAATCTGTTTGTATCTGTTTTATGGATTCCATTTGTTTCCTATTTTTGGATTCCATCATGTTCCTCAGCTCCTTTATTTTTTTAATCTGTGTCCTCTCTAGATTTATTAATCATGTCTTGCACTATAGGCACAATCTCTGCTGTTATCTGAGAAATTATTTCTGATTTCATCTTTTCCAGATCCTCTTTTGTTGCTTGTTCGGGGCATCCAGGTGGCTGAGTATCAGATTGTTTCATCTCATTTCCCTTTGGGGTTGCCTTAGTTGATTTGGAAGTCTGGTTTTGAGACTTGTTTACATGTCTTCTCATTTCAATGGGGTGGGAGGGGGATGTGTGCTGCTGATGCCCACAGGGTTCACGTCCTTGGCACTGGGGATTGTGGTACCATGGCACAGAAGGTTCACTCCTCTCTGCTGGGGGAAGCTCTGGTTCTTGGAACTAGGGGCTGTGGTATGGTGGGCTTTAAGGTTTAACAATAAATTAATAGTGTGAATGACACAAAGACTATAAACAAAAGTAAATCATCTTCCTGTTCAACAATGAGGACTTGAAAACTGAAATAAATAGAGACTAATAGATCTAAATTGTCTTTTGTTTTATGTTAATGTATAATTTCTGATTTGAAAACCTTCATTTAGATAAATTAAATACCTTAATGATTGGTGAGATATCCCATAGTCAAGGATTAGAAGTCTCAATATTAAGGTGTCAGTTCATAACAAAATGACTTAAAAATTTAAACAGAATCCTAGAAAAATCTTAGAAAACATTTCCATTTTATGAATAAACTGATCCAGTGATTAAAAGGAAACACAGAGAAACTATTATGTATTAACAACTCTAAAGGAAAAATAACAAGAGAACATATTCAAAATAGTACCAAGAATTACAATAAAGCTGTATTAAATTTAGGCATTGTCTTACTGTTTTAAGTAGACACAAATAGATAAAGAAAAATAATAATGGGACCAAATGTGGTGAAAAATTTTTAAAAATACAATTTCTCATATACATATATATATATATATATATATATATATATATATATATATATATATATATATATATATATATATATATATATATATATATATATTTGGTCAATAGATAAAGATTGAACAATTTTATAACATCATCTTTTTCCCATTTTTCAGGCAAATATCAAATATTTTCCAGATAGCAAAAAGCAGAATAGTTTGGACCAGTGGAGAGTGATAATTGGAAATGTCATTAGTCATTTTCATTTTATTCTGTTGGTCAAATTAGTCACAAAACTGGCCCAGACTCAAATATGTAGCAATAAACTTCACCACTTGATTAAATAGTACCAAAATTACAGTAGAAAAGAACAGGTGGGTTAAAAACTATTGTTAAGTCACATTTTACAAAATATAACTTGTCACATTCAAAAGCATGGCTGAATTTCAAAAATATTGTTTTCTGCTAAAGAAAGCCATCAACTGACAATATAAAAAGAAAAGTTAAAATAGGACAATTTAGACTGAAAATGAATCTAAGAACTTTTTTGTGGTGATGAGAATGTTTTATAGCATGATGGGGTGTTCAATGCAAATAATGTATTTATGAAAGCATATCTATAGTTTTACTGCATAGCACACCATTTTTTTTATTTTAGTAGCTTTTATGAGGAGATTTACTGTTAAAGAACAAACTATATTTTTTTCTTCCTGTGGCATTTCCTTCTTCCACAACCTGTAAGAGAGTTTTGTCATTGTTATTGTTAGTGAATGGCACCCCTCCTTGCTCATTGGATATTCACTAATAAGTATGAGCTTCAGAGGCTCTGAGAGCCCTTCCCATGATACAGCACATGCTCCTAACTCCCAGATGCCAGGTGTCAGGAGTGTGCACAGTGTTCCTAAGAAACTTAAGGGAGGAAATCTCTCCAACACATGGGAATGCAATTCCCACTCCTGTTAGAGAGGTGACCTCTAAATGATTGCAACCTCCATGTAGAGATGTGTAGGTTAAGAAAGGGTCAGAGGTTTGCTCTGGGTGAGGTGCCTGTAGATATACCCTGACACTTCACCTTAGGTCAGTGACAACTGCACACATGCCTTGTACCAAGATGATGAAGTATGTAAGCATGGACATTACCATGCCAGAGCTTGGATTCAGTAATTTTTGATTCATATTTTTTCATTTGGTTCTACAAATGATTTACTAAATTTATATGTGTCCTTATGTTTTCTTTTCAACAAATGTGGCTTATTTTTTCTGGGAATTTAATGAAATCTCTGTCATCCATTAACTAACCACTAGAATACCTTAGCTGAGCACTCAATTAATCAATTGTAGGCTTCAGAAGCAAAACTGTTCAAAATAAAGATTTTTTCACTCCGTACATACAGCATAATGGTGTCGTATTAATTTAGTTTTGCACTTTCTTTATCAGTGCTCCTTCTAACCATCTAATAGTTTCTGATATTTTTCATGCAGTATGGAATAAAATAAGTACAGTGAATTTTTTTGTGTTACTACAGCTGAAACAGCTATCATCGTACAAACTGATCCCATTATCTTACAACACTGAAGAATGAAATTACAAACAGAAAGGAGGTTAAAGGAGAAGTGTCTATTGAAAATATAAAAAGAGGAAAACAATAAAGCTCCTGGTTGGGAGGGGTCCTGGGTCTTAAATGGCTAAGCAGAGCTCAGGAAGTTGTTCAGTTATCCAGTGAATACCAATCACCAGGGCTCCAAGGGTTTAGTATAACCAAATCAGGTTTAAGCTTTGTAATATGAAGTCCTCTTAGCCCAGTTATCCTTTTTAGCTTTGATCTCCAAGCCTCAGTTGCTAAACACCCAGAAGGTCAGTTACACACCAGTATTGAAATGAGAGCAGCAGATTTTACTATTATAATCCTATCTGGATATGGAGCAACTGGAAATATATAAGGCATGGCAAGAGCACTATTATTTTTAATCAATCATGGTTGTCTTTTAGAACTGAAATTCCTATAAGTATTAACAAATAAGAACTATAGTTTTATAGGCAAAACCTGAAATCAATAGTAATGGGCTTTTTTTTTTTTTTTGGTACCAAGGATCAAACTCGGGTCCTTCCACTTGCGAGGCAGGCAGAGGATCAACTGAGCTAAATCCCTGGCCTCAATGGGCATTTTTGTATAACAACTTTGGTAACATTATTATACTAGAACTATTAAGTTTTTGTTATTATATCTGAAATATGTTTAAACTTTTACTTTATCAGTTACCTTTATCCAGTTGTAAAGTATTCCATTACATAAAAAGTCTCATCAGAATTTGTCACTTTTTGATAATGTCCTTTAATTGTGTACCTATTTAATTGTGCACTTATTTCCAGATATATTTATAGATTACTAATGCCCAATCTTTAATCTTTAGAGAAACACTGCCTAGACTGTATAGTGTCTTGGAACATCTAACTGTTGTAACATAATTACATAAAAATCACACAAACAGTTTGAAAAAGTTTATCATCATAAACAACTGTAGCCTAGAGATTATCAGTATAAGATTTTTATTTTAAATTCTGCACCTTTGAGGCCCTGAATACTTGGGAAACACAACTGGATTTAATATACCATGAGGTTAGCACTAATTGGCATCACAGTTATACAGCTTTTCACAGTTTTAAGTAATGTAACTACACTGACAAGAATTAAAAATAATTCTTTGGAAGTCTTAAAAGTTCAGGTAACATTGTTACTGACCATAAGTAGACTTATTACCCAATACTGTAAATAAGTGTATCTCTTTCATGAAATAATATAATGCTGGTTTAATCTAAACAATTAGAAGTAGATCAAGATTTGAATGGCATACAAAATTTTAGAGATGTCAAATATTTTATTCACTTTATGTGTCTAAGGCCCATATGTAATGTATATTGTGTAAAAGAGAGCAGTTATTAGTTACTTTGTATGTATTAAACATATGTAGTCGTAAATGTATGAACAACTGTAAAGCTTAGATTCAAAGCACATTTTCTCTTTATATACATCTCTGGAACTAGATATTAGATTTAATACTATGTAAGTTTAACACATACAGAGTAACTAATCAATACATGATTGCTTAATGAGCAAATATTGTCTAGAATTTTTCAGTAAGAAAATCACTTACTGAGCCAGCAGAGGAGACTGAGTTTAAGAAAATTTTAAGTTTCCCATAACCTAGGCTGGTGGCTTAGAGAGATGGATGAGTAGCTCAGTATATTGTTCCAAGGAAGTTTCTTTTTTAAGAGTTAGGGTTTTTAATTGCCCATCCTTATTTTTAACTCTTTGTCCTTTTTCTTGTGTGTGCTTTTACATTTTTAAGTTTAATTATCCATATGGCTTGAAATAACCCTTCACTTGGTGCTCTTTTCTTTGTGACCAGTTGACTCTCAGGCCCTGTCACTTATTGGCTCCTACTTATAAGCCTAATAACTAAATTGTATTTTGCAAACATAAATTTTTGAGTAATCTGATATGAAGTGAGTGGATTCTAGCATTAAGACCAGTAAAAGAGTAAGTTCCCCAAAGAAGTACAAGAAATAATCAGAAACGAACTGATTATTAATCCCTCTAAAGTAATGTGAGTACACATATCTGAATTGTTAAACCTAGGCCATAATAAAATGCCCCAATAGTAAGTTAAAATTTAATAGTTAGAAAAATTTAATTTTAGAAACTCAGGTGGCCTTTCCTTAAGTTTACATGCACATTGTTTCACCTGACCATTGGTATTTATTCTGATGAAATATTAACATTTTCTCTCTTTCTCAGTAAAAATAATTCCAGAAGGTAATTGTAAGACAGGTACTAAATGTAAACCTGGCCACAAGAGCAAAATTAGTTTACTCATTTTTGACTTCTTTAAAGTGCAATGATAAATTCTGAGTCAGCATTTCCTGTTACTCCTATTCTTTCTTTTAGAGAAACAGTCCAAAGGGTGCATGGAAAGAGTCTATTACGACCCTAGGATTTCATGTGAAGTAGTCTGTGCTTGCTTTATTTTAATTCCAAGGGAAACATAGTCTTCTGGAGAGGTAAGAATTTTTATTATGTGAAAATTATTGTATCAGAAAAACAAGATAAGTATATGAAGTAGTCAATTGCAAATGTACTTTACTCAGTAATTAATTTACTCAGTAATATCCTAGTGAGGCACTCATTTTACAATTTATCACATCAAGAATAAGCCCATTATTCATCTTTTGATATTAATGTATTTTTAAAATGGAAATTAATATTTCCTGAAAAACAGGCTGAAGAATGAAAGATCAAACTGTGAAAAGAATATATCCTATATCAATTGTTCCCCTAAGTGAGTTCAGTTATATCCACAGGGTAGAATGTTTTAGATAAAACATTCTTGTAATAGGTGGTGTCTAATTTTTATAAGAGTGAAATTCAAAGTTAAGTGCATAATTCTAGTGCAAAAGAGAAACAGTTAAAGGGATTTCCCCCCTACAATATTTAATAAAACATCAGTTAGATACTTATCAAGAGCATGAGTAGAAAAATGTAGATCCAATATCAATAAATATTTATAGAAATGGCTTCTTCGTAAGATAGAGAAATAATAAGGAGAATCAAGAATATAGTAATAATATAGATACATTACATAATTCTGAACCACACTTTTAGGAAAATTCCTAAGTTTTTTTAAATAGAGTAATGTGATGTAACAGAGCAAGGAGAAAGAAGAATAGCAATATATCAACACAAGATACATTTTCTGTCATTTTGTGTCATCATTGTTTTGATTTGAAAATTTTGCTTTCCTGGCTTCAGCCTGAAATCAACTGCTTCTAGAAGATTCTTAGGACTTGCAGGTTAAGCATAATCTACTGTTGGATGTGATGTCTCCAGACTCAAGGGTATAAGTTCACATGTAAAGTGTTAATGGGATACCAAAATAAGTGATCTCATTGTCACTCAAACCCAAGGAAAGTATTTAAATAAAAAATATAATTTATAGAATGTTGTTAATATGTTTAAAAATTTGAGTTTCTTTCTTTTTCTACGTTACCTGAACTTGAGGATAATATGAAATGAATTGGTCTTCATGTACTGTACTTTTTTTGGAGACTCATTTTATTTTTCATTATTGCTATAGTTTTGTTTTAAATATTTCCCAGATTTTTTGCTGTTTTTATTTTGTACATTTATTTTTAAATTTTGCAAAAAACTGAAGTTCACTTCTTATGTTTTTTTTGGTATCAGGGATCAAACTCAGGACCTTGCACTTGTGAGACAGGTGGCGGAACCATTGAGCTAAATCCCTGCCTGAAGTTCACCTCTTTTAGCTTACTTTTATATATATTTGAGCAAATACAAAGTCATGTAACCACCACCTTAATTAAGATCCAAGACTAGTTTTGTCACCAAAAAAGGATTTCCTATTATACTTGGTAAGCAATTTCATCCACTCTACCAAATCTAGAAAAATAGGACCTATTCTCCATTTTTATGGTGCCCCTAACCCATACATTTAAAAAAAGTTAACTATATTTAGACAAGTAAATTGATAAATATAATGAGTGTTTATGTATCCTATGTCCAATACCCAACAAATTAACATCTGATATAATTTTGTACAATTATCAGAAATAGTATCTATTCTCAACTATTTCTACCCAATAAAATATTTGTTTTTTTCACTACTACTTTTATTCCCCTCCAATATATTTTTCAGAATTTACACTGACTGTTTAGATTTTTTCTTTTTAGTCTTTCAAAATCCAAAGTATTTCTTGAGTATGTTCTTGCCCTTTATCATCTTGACACTTTTGAAACACACTGATTATTTTTCTGAAATTCTCTCATTATGTTGTAATGGTGTTTTTACATAACTGAACTAATGTGTTTTTCTGCAATGCTGACTTAAAAATGCTGTGTCTCCCTTAGTGCTTTAAATTTTATGATTTTGATATGTTTTTCTACTGATGCTGATTTTGACCAATTTATTACTATTTCTATTAAGATTATCTACTGGCACATTAGTGTCTTTCTTTTGTTGTTCAGAAATATTTTGTGACAAATACTTTTAGATTACACAAACCTTGTTTTCTTATTAGCCTTTTAAAGTGTGTTTATTTTGTTTGACAAATCTTAGTTCAAGTCTTTCATGTGTAATTTTATTTAGTTTACTCTGATATATACCTTTTAATATATACACAGAAAAGAGTCACACTTCTGTAAATTAATTTCATATCAGTTGATTTATTCTTTTAGATTTTATGTCTTCACATTTTAAGAAACTTAAAATGATCTTTTAGTATTTGCATTAGTTCTCAGAGAAATATAAATTCCAATTGGCTACCACTTTACCCATATCAAAAATTTCATGAGTTTTTAAAGAGAATTAAAAATACAAACTAAATCAAGTCCAATATAAATTTATTTTAATTTTACTTCATATGAAAGAATCTCAAGTTAGGCTACAATATGCTAAAAGTTCAGTTACAGTATATACATATCTAGTGTATTTATTGACTACTCAAGGAATTTGTTTTTATCAAAACTAAAAACAGATATTATATAAATATATAAGTTTGAATATTTATGAAAACAATATTTCTAAACATTTAGTTGTACAATGAATAGAGTAGTTGATAAACACTTTCTAATATCATGTTTCTTTGAAAGGTTTTGTACTTCAGTTTTACAATAAAATTACTTTGTCCTATTTATTATGAATATAGTAAATAACAATATATTTCTGTTTTATGGACGATATTGATCCACTTTAATTATGTTGCTAGTTAAAAAGGAATTTATTTTTAGTTTCTCTTAAATTATTCTCTTTTTTAGTAGTTCACATTTCTTTTGCCTTATCCAGCCCATAGCTGAATGAGACTGGAACTCATATTGCATGTTGTGATAGAGCATGTTCATTCATTGCTTTGAAGCTCCATTTATTGTGCAGAATGTAAATCTTTTAAGAATCAAAGGTTGAAATCAATTTGGATTTTTTTTTTTTTTTTTTTTGGTACCAGGGATCAAACTTGGGTCCTTGCACTTGTGAGGCAGGCAGCGGAACCACTGAGCTAAATCCCCAGCCCCAAATTTAGAATATTTTAAAGCATTGGTTTTAAGTCTTTTATTTTTACTTTTATCTCATTTGTAAGAGTGTTTTTCTTATTTCTATATGTTTTAATGTGATATGCTCTCTTTGAGAGGAAAAGTTTATAGGTAAATTATAATTTTCACATTCTTATAAGTCATATTTTAATATTGAAAAATCATTTACTTGAGATTCTGTCTACACATTGTCTAATGTTTCTATTTGTCCACTTTTGCAAACCCTGTGGAGAGAACAGTTCAATTTGGTAACAGTTAAAATGCCAGTCTTTCTTAGGTTGTAGCAAATAAGTGTAAAACTGAAGGGAAGGATTTTGATGTTTTTCTTTGTTAGAATTTGCATACTAAAATCTTACTATTTTTGAGTTTGAAATTATCTAAATAAAAGAAGGTGCATTGTTCACTTTTAGATATATGTGTGATTATATTTGATCATTATTCTATTGAACTCCAGTTGATACGCCCATTAGAACAAAGAAAGAATACTTTTGTATTCTACTAACATTTTATGGTTGCTCTTCATATGCAATAACTGTTTTACACAATGAGCATTATATTTATGTCAATCTAAGGTATATACTCTATCTTCCTATTTTACTTTTAAAATCAACTTTTAATTCTAATCAACTTCTATTTAGTATATTTATTCATAATAATAGAAGAGAACATTAATATTTTCAATCTTGATATTCTAGTGTTCATGTAAGAGAAGCTGAGAAGTTGAAGAATACTAAATAATAGAAATTAAATGTACTACAAGAAAAACCTATAAAATCAAGAGAATGTACTACAAATAGAAAATGAAAGGATATTTTTTATCCTTTTATGGTTTTAGAAAATTATTGAAAGAAGTGATTATAAAAGGTACTTAGGAATCTGCTCTAGAGAAATGACCATATCACAGGAAAACGGGATAAAAAATAGTGAATCTAATTTAGAAAGAATTATAAATTAATTGATATAATCAAAGGAGAATAAAAGAAAAATCCAATAATAATACTTGTTTATGCCAAGAATATATGTATGTAAAAGACAAAATATAAACACTGCATAAATCACAGAGCTGGTTTACATGAAATAAAACACATAAGTTGAAACATGGGCGATAAATCAACTCCAAGATCATTGATTCCTGATTCTAAATTATTTGTTGCCAAATTCTGCAGTCTTTCATAAGATTTACTTTGCTTCTCCAATTCCTACCCACACACATTTCGTAAATTTTCCAGATTTCATGCAGTTATATTATTAGTATTATAGCCATTTATCTTAATTAAAAACAAACAGTAGCTTCTGAGAAGTAAGTTAGTCTTTAGATCATTTATCCATGTAGACAAAACCCAAAACAAAATACCTAAAATTATTCCTCCTACAAGAGTTATAGTCTACCATCTTTCTCAATGGAGAAAATTTGGGAGTACTTGCAAACTACCAAAGGAGAAAAACAAAAAAAAACTCAGGTGATTTACCATGCCTTTATGAAATTCTTTTAAAATTTTAACTGTCAGGTTACATGTGATTCATACTGTTTTAAAAGTAATTTTATAATTGATTTGAACTAATGTTCAGTATCTCTACCCAGCACAGCTGGCATGGGTTAGGGTTCATGCACTCCAAAGAAGTAGATAGCTGCTATGCTCTTATCAGCGTGGCACTGTTGTATTGATTACCACACAAAAAAGTCATGTAACTATTTGTATTTTTATACCAGCCTATTACTTTGAAGATCATAGGTGGCAAAGTCATTATCAAAGTTTCATTATTTTTAATTTTAGCAAGGTAAGTGGCATGGTGATTATAAGAAACCTAAAGATCGTAAAGTTCCCAGCGGAGCAAATGTCAAACTGTGACCACCTTTGCATAAAAGATGAACAATTTAGTTGAAAAGCTTCCTTGAAATGGTTCCCAAATATGAACAGCCGGATTTCATCTAGCCTAACTAAGGAAATCATATATCAGGACCTGGGAATGTGGTTCAGTTGGTAGACCATTTGCTTAGCATGGACAAAATCCTGGGTTTAATCCCCAGCATTGCAAGGAAAAACAAAAAAGATTAAAAAAAGAAAGAAAGAAAGAAAGGAAGTGTGTGTTAGAGAGAGATATTGTCAAGGGAAAAATAAAAACTCTTTCCAACAGACTCTTCTGGAGTTTCAATGCAGCCAAGAAAAGAATGTGACCTTGAAGATATTTTAATATAAATTATCCAAACAAAATTACAAGCGGACAACAAAATGATCAGAGGGTGGTAATTGCTTATAGAATTGTTGCAATGGAGGCTCCAAAACCCTTCCTCGTAAAACCATCACAACTGGTAAAACTTTACATAAACTTAATTTCTAAAAATGTCCTAGAGATACAACAACCAAAGAAATGTTTATTCAAAAAACTCTACTACCTGGTCATAATGGTGAACACCTGTAACCCCAGCACTCTGGAAAGCTGAGTCACGAGGATCATGAGTTTGTGGCCACTCTGAGCACATCAGCAATATAGCAGGACCCTCTCTCAAAGAAAACAGTAAAAAAGGTCTGGGGAGGTAACTCAGTGCAGAGACTTCGTGTTTACTCCCCAGTACCACCAAAAAATGTCCTATCAATCAGAACACCTCATCCATGTCACTTGAGCCACAACTTTGTGTCTCTTTCCCATCCTCCACTCAGCCTGATGGAAGATCCACCATGGGGTAGGTCCAAAGAGATGAATGACTGTCTGCTTCCAGTTAAGGGATGTGACAACTCCTCAGGAAAGACAGGCCACCTGCTTCCTTATCTACCACCCTTCCATTCATGTTTCTGGAATTAAAATTCAGGAAACTGTCACCAAGATACCAGAGGTTCCCTTTTTACCATGTAGCACTGACTGGTAGGTGGAAGTCTATCCCAAGAGCAGTGGGCCAATAAGACGGGGTCCTACTGCCTTTGCTCCAGGATGTGAAGGAGACAAAGAAGAAGAAGAAGAAGAAGCTGAGAGAAGCTGACCACTGTGCTTCCCCATCTCTGAAGCAAATCACACAGTGATGTTTTATGGACCTCTTCTTCCTCCAGAAAGTGGAGTAGTTTTATTAGTCATTTATACGCTTTACACAAACAATCACATCTGGACTAGTTTTTTCTATTTTACATATAAATGCCTTTAAGTTAGAAATTCTCTATTCCATGCATCCTACAATTTTTTATGTTGAAATAGCAAACAAATACACACCACCAAAGGAATTACACTGACTGAATTGAAAACATGGAAATAGGAATGACAAAGAATTCAGTTGTATTATATACATGAATGAACTTCCCACAATGAATGCAAACATCCTGTACTAAAAACATGCACTAATATAAAAGAGGAAAAAAAACACATGGACGTAGTATCGAAAACATAACATTATATTTCGTTAAAGATTTGGTAGATTGTGAGTACCTGCTATTATTATTTAATACTAGAATTAGAAATAATCAATGATTAATTCAACATTTACCAGCATCCTTTTGTGAAAATCCCAGTACTTTATACTATTCAAAAACATCATAACAACTTTCCAAGTTATTGGTTGAACAGAATCTAGAGTTATTGACTTATTGAAGGTTGTACACTGCGCTTACATTTATTGAAAAAAAAATAGTACAAGTAGGTTAGGTTCCCTAATTGAGATACTGCTATATCAATGAATAATATAGTACAGTATGATATAAATACACATTAATATGCAAACATAAAGTGCATTACTTGGTTGTAAACATCCTAGTGATAACTTTAGGGAGAGTAAAGCAGAATTACTACCTTCAAAGTACTCAGAATCTACAGAAATGTATAAAACGGTCATAATACAAATCCTTGGCTATATGTTTTCAAATCTTCACTAAGAAATGTTAATGTGCAATATGTGGAAGAAACAGAACTAGAGAGTAATTTTCAAGCATCTGTTTTGATAGCTATGTGAATGATAAGGAAAATTTGGAGAATCACCAGAGGCCGAAATAGAAGATCATTTTGGCACATGTTGACAGTGAGATGTGTGGAGAGCACTCATGTGATGGAGCCCAGTACCTCAAAGAGGGTAAAATTTGAATAAAATAATGACGCATAGTCTAAGTCAGTGATGATGGAACATTTAGAGGTGAATGCCCAAACTGCAACCCAAAACCCACTTATTTGTTGCACAGTACCAACAGTGCAATTAAACTTTAATATACTGAAATTTTAGTTTAGAGAAAACAACTCTTACATTAACATCTTTTTTCTCAAAAGAACACAGCAACATGCGTGTCATAGGTTCACCACTACTGCTGTAAGTCATCTTAATTAATTACCTTAATAGCACATTTGCAGATAAAACCCAGCATTTACATGTTAGGAAATTTACAGTAATTCAGGAGGGAATTTAGTTAAAAGCAAAGGAGTAAATTATATTTGTTAGCATTGTATAATCTTAATGATTAAAATGAAATTTACTTGAATATTTAATTCAATTTTAAGAATGGAAACCACAGGTCAGGCATGGTGGCACACACCTATAATCTCAGCATTTTGGAGCCTGAGTCAGGAGGAGCCCCTAAAGTTTGAGGCCACACTGGGATCCATAGTAAATTCAAGGCCAGCCTGGGCCATACAGTGAGACTTTGTCTCAAAAAACTAAAAAAACAAAATGAAAACACATCAAGTTGCTGTGTTTGAAGAAAAGAAACCATTTCAGAATTTGACATATTCTTATGAAAATCTGTAAATCTTTTTCCCTGGTTTTGCTATTACTTGAGTCAGTGTGAAGTGAAAGAATGTTGGCATACCAATAACAAGATATAGTTTATGATAATAATTCAAAGGACCACTGGAAGTCTCCAACTTCCTTTGGTTATACACACAGAGACACTCTTACCTATGTGCATATCATTTTGTATTAATTTTTATGCACACATTTAAGAAATGTTATTATAAGATTATATATGCTATATTATACCATAAATATATATGAGAATATATATGCATATATGTACATATATTTATATATAAATAGTATGCTTTTAAAATTAAAAAATGAGAAAAATAATAAATAGACAAAGCTGTAAGAGTATTCCATTTTTTTTTCTTTCACAACAGCTTTGAAATTTTATTATTTGGAATTTTGATCATAAAGTAAGATTATTTCTATTTTAATAAGAGTTTTTATTATTGATTGTTTAACCAGTAATCATCATTTTGCTTGGTCATGAATATAGAAATGTTATATTTTCTAAAATATTTTATCAAGGGATGGGTGGAGCAGTGAGGGAAAGAGGATGAAAAATGAAGTTAAGATATGTTGAATTGGTACATATACCAGTTTGCTACAAGGAATGTAATCATATATTACACATGTGTACTAATAATCTAAAATAAAAAACAGTAATTTTGCCCAAGGAAAAAGTTTGATTTACTTTTTTTTTTTGGTACCAAGGATTGAACTCAGGACCTTGTGCTTGGGAGGCAGGTGGCGGCACCACTGAGCTACATCTCCAGCCCAACATTTACTTTTTAATGAGGTGCTCTTAACAAACCAAAATGTGCCCTCAGTAAATATGCTTAGAATGATTTAGTTTGAATGTTGTAAGTACTTCTTTATGTGCTTCTCTGAGTATACGTATGTACCTATGGGTATTCCTATGTAGCTATTGTGAAACAAAGAATGGTATGCACATATAGGTAAATTCATACATGTGGATTTTAAAAAGTCATCTAATAATTTTAGTCTTACATGTATGTACTTATATGGTTTGGTGCTTCCAGCATGTACCTTATTAAAATGTAATGCCCCTCTGTCTGTGTTTTTAATTTCAAAACGTCTTGAGGTTGACAAAGGAAAATTAAGCTTTTTTTTTAAGGTAGAAAGTGAATTCAATACAAAACAAAGTAGCTATCTTACTGTAATATTTGGAGAGCTGAAGAAATATGCTTAAGGCTAGGATTCTATGAATCACGCCTCAATCTACTTGGAATCATGTCTGTGAGATCTTCAACCCCTTTGCTACCTTTCCTGTAAGTACAATGATTCTACTGGGAAGCTCCAGTAGAATCTACAATGCTGCCATGAATTTGAGCTTCAGCAGCTGCTACCACACAAACAGTCAAGCTGAAGTCTTGACACCACTCTTGTCTCTAGAACCCGAGTGCTTCTGTTTCTGCCTTTCCCCTGAACAGATTGTTTTATACGGTTAAAGGCAGGGGTGTGATTGGCAGAATCATCAGTATCATCTGCTACTGCTCAGGCTCCACAGAAGCTTAAGGACACAAGTGTTCTAGTTTCTACATTGCGGAGACAAGGTGGAAAATTTCCCAAATTCTACAGTGATGTTCTTGAAGTTGTGGACAGTAAGACAAATGACTGACATGGGTTTATCTCTTAAGCAGAGAGAGAATGAGCACCTACCCTTTGCAGGTTGGAAAGTTGCTCAGCCTGCTTTGTGCTGGAAAAATACTTAATGAAGAACATTTGCTGTATGTTGAGATACAGACCACATACTTGAGAGGAAGCGATAGAAGGGCAAACAGCAAAACAATTCAGTATGTTATCTTATTTTTGCTAACTTTGTGCAGCTGTCAGCCCATTCCTAGGAGAGATAAATTAACTGAAATTAGAATTAAATGGACTTCCAGACATGGCAGGGAATAAAATCAATTGTGCTAACAGATACACTCTTTATTTTCAGCCTAACGTCTGAATTCTTTGAGAGCTCTTTAGCTCAGATACTTTCCAGATTGAAAAAGTCTCATACTTCCCTAAATGCTGATTCCATTAGAAGTAGGGAATATCAAGTGACAGCATTTAGCAGCGTGTAACTGCGACCACAAACTTTTCTAAGCACTATCTATTAAGCTTTTTCTACTCAACAAAATGCTGGCAAGAAGCTATAGTTTTGCAGCAGAAAAGTGAAATGATGTAGTTAAGATAGTAACCATCAACCTACAGACCAGCAGTCCTCAATTTTTTGGCACCAAGAACTAGTTTTGTGGAAGACAGCTTTTCCACAGACCAAGGGTGTAAGCATGGTTCTGAGATGAATCAGGGCATTCTATTTATTGTGTACTTTACTCATACTGTATTATTATTACATTTGTCACATATAATGAAGTAATTATATGACTCACCATAATGTAGAATAAGTGGGAGTCTTAAGCTTGTTTTCCTGCAACCAGACAATCCCATCTGCTTCACAAAGATAGGATGCTGGAAACGGAAGCAGGCTTTTTGATGCTTTTGTGGCAATCTCAGTGTATTCTGCCTTGACTTTATTTCAGAATGTAGAGAGACTTGAAGATATGTCAAACACACTTTTAAGGCCACCATCATCTAGGTTCTCAAGAAGGTGATACTCTTCTAACATGGATAAAGTCAATTCACCCAGCTTATTGAAAAATGGGTAGCAGATCAATTCTTTCCCTGTTTGGAGGTCTCTTGTGGTTGGGAAGTAATGTTCAAACTCTTTTGAAAGCTGAAATAGGTGATCATGTGGCTGGGAGAAAAAAGGCATAACTTAGAGTCTTTCAAAATCTCTCTAATGTTTTGAAATGTGCCCAAATCCTCAGTGTTCATATGTCATTCTGTCCTCCATGATTCTAGTCTGTCTTCAAATGCAGCCACTTAATCTGCTGATTGAACACAGCTGTTATGCTCCCTTGAAGTGACAGATTGAGTTGCGTGAGCAGGATGAATACATCAAAAGAGTAACCAAGATTTGTGACCCATTCAGTGCCACTGAAATGTGCTGCCAATGTTGACTCTTTTCTAAAACAAATATCTGGAGTGGGTCTTGTAACTCAATAACTCTGGCCAATAATTCACCTTTAGAAAGTCATCACGCTTCTGCATGTAGAAGAAAGATATTTTGCAAAAGGGAAGAGGAACAAGGGATTGAGGCAGAGGAAAGGGAGGGGTGGGGAAGTGTAAAAAAAAAAACCCACAAAACTAAGATGTGTTATGTACATGTCCCAAGGCCCACAAAGAATAGAAAAAATATGTACTGCAAACATGAACTAATGAATAATAAAAAATCTTACAAACTAAAAGGGGGAAGATTTATGTTTTATGTCCATCTTCTCACAGAGCTGTGAAGAGATTTGAGTTAAAGGCATGTGCAAAATTTTATGTGGATGATAACTTAACAACAGCCTGCAAAATTTTGGTAAGTTCAGATGACATTATTTTTAGACAGCATTTCTCTATGAATGACACCATGCCTACACCCACATTCAGAAACAATCTCTTTCACCTGAGCAGTGGAACTAGAAAGACCTCAGTCATGCCAGCTGCTCTGTCTGTGCATATACCAACACAAAATGACCATTTCAGTTTCCCAATACGTAATCATTCAATGACTTTAATAATTTTGTAGCTGTTGTGTTGGTTGGCAACAAATGTACACAAATGTGCAAATCCCCCTGAAAAAAACCAAAACCAGCATTTTTGGCTTGTCATTAGCATCACTAGGCTTATAAGCTGGCTTGCATACCACAAGGACTCATTAATCCTCTCTAATGATTGTGCCTACATATTCTCTGCTATTTCATCTATTTGTCTAGTTATGGTCCTAGCTGAAATAGGAACACATGCCATCTTTTGAACTGCAACCTCTCTTAAAAGTTCATAATAGGGCTGGGGATTTAGCTCAGTGGCACCACAGCTGCCTTGCATATGAAAGGTCCTGAGTTCAATTCCTGATACCAGAAAAAAAAGTTTGTGATAAATGTACTTAGCACCAGGCAGGATCAAGTCTTCGCCAACAATAAAGGGCTTCTTAGCATTCTCAGTGTGGTTAGTCACTAAGAATGATGCATCAGTGTAGCCATATTTGATGAAGTACTGGCCTTCAATAATTCCTTCTGTTCTTTGTGTTCATGTGTTGCTGTTGTTGTTGTTGTTTTAAACTCCTAATGACTGGCTTTTAATCCAGTTGTTTGGTAAAGCAGTTTCGAAAATTTTGTGGATTCATAGATAGCTGATGGGCACATACCATACAAAGTGGGGTCGGAGAATGTGAATCTCATATTGCAATGAAGTTGTAACTTAAGTAGGAGTCTGGCATTTTCTTTTAACACAATCTTAAAACCTTTTGTTATTTCATCAGTTGATCTCTCCCTTTTTCAAAGAAGCTCTCCAGTGATATTTGTCTCTTAATCATTCTGTCTAGGAGTGAGCTTGTTGGCTTGCCAAAACTGTGACTGAGACAAGTGCATAGTTTAGAAAAAGTGGCACTGATGGTGAAAAAAAAAAAAAAAAAGGTCAGCCATGTGAGAGCCAAAATAAGTGTTGGATTTGGATTTAAAGCCTGACACCAGATGCAGCTTGATTGTCACTTGCCGTGCATTGATAGGGTTTTCAGGTGAGATTGTAAGAAACTGACTTAAGGACCCTGGATTTAGCTCAGTGGTTCTGCCACCTGCCTCAGAAGCACAAGGTCCTGAGTTCGATCTCCAGTACCAAAAAAAAAGACACAAGTACTGTAAGAAACTGACTTATTGTGGTCTCTGTCAGGCCTCTCTGCTAATGTTAACTTATATTTGAAGACTCTCCCACTGCTGGCATCACTATCTCAGCTCCACCTCAGATCATCAGTCATTAGATTCTCTTAAGAAACATTCAACAAGATCCCTCCCATGTGAACTTCACAGTAGGGGTAGTGGCCCTTTGAGAATCTAATGCTATGTTTCATGTAATAGGAGATGGAACTCAGCCAGTAATGAAAATAGTGGGGAATGGCTGTAGATACAGATGAAGCTTGACCTTCTCACTCACCATTCATCTGCTGTACATCACAGTTCCTCACAGGCCATGGTCCAGTACCATGGTTGGGAATCCCTGCTGTAGACTAACAGAATATAAATCTCAGAACATGAAATATTGAATCTTAAGATTTAAAAATTATGGTGAAGATTTGGTGGTGCAAGTCTGTAATCACAGTTCTATGGGAATTTGAGGATGGACTATCACAAGTTTGAGTCCAATCTGGGCTAATTACTTAGAAAAACTCTATCTCAAAAATAAGAGAAAAATAAAACTAATAAAGGATGGAGTGTATAGCTCAGTGTGAACACCCTGGGTTCAATCTTTGATGCTGAAAAAGAAAAAATATGCTATTTTGATGTTATATTCTGGCAAGTAGTAATGTGTACAGAAGATGAGATGATAACAGTTAAAAGCTTTGAGATAACACTTTTTCTGATACAGAATATCACATATGGTTGCAACAACATGAAATTATTCAACCACTAAAGCTATTTATAGCACCACAATTTCCCAAGTGTAAAAATGGGCTACTAACTATATGCAGTCTACAAAATGAGTTTCTTTCATAATGATAAATGTATAAAGATAATAAATGTAATATATAAGTAGGATTCTTCAAAAGGTAAATCTAAGGTTTTCATATTGGCTAAAAGACCAAGAATTCCTCACATAACTAAAATTGGTTTATTGCTGGAAATTAGTGTTGGTGACCTCAGTGTCTCCCATTGATTAGAGGTCCCGTTGTTGTCTCTTTCTTTACTACCATTGTATATTTTGTGAGTTAGCTTAAGAGTCATTGTATTTTAGATTACAAGACCCTAAAAAATAGCTTTGAAATTTAATGGAGAGATGCCAGTTTTAAAACAGATGAAGTAGCTGAGTGAGATTTAGGGTCTGTCATATCCAAGACAGAAGGTGATATGTTGTATGTAAGGGGGAGGGGGAATTAATGTAGAAAATAGATACTTTCAGGAAAAAGTTTGGCCTGCTTTGTTGGTTCACTCAATGACCTAAATAGAAGTCCTCTGCCAGCTGCCTTCCAAAGAACAAGGTCTATGTAACATAGTTTAGGGCAAAATGAAGCAGTCTGGGGAGGTTGTGGAAAAGTATCAATTTTTCACTTAATAAATGAAATATTTTCTAAGAAGGAAGCATTTTTCCTGTCCCTTTCTCACCTGGAACATGGTTATGAATTCCAAATTCCTACCTCCCATCTATAGCACATGAAAAGAAATATATGAGCATGAGAAATGGCAGAAGAAAACAAAACTATTCATTTAGGCATTGCATAATCAAAGGAATTTCTAGTTTACATACTCTCCTATGGTGATATATTAGTTATTTAATAATTTGCACAATTTATAGGTAAAATATAAAAATTTTCAATATTTTAAAAAACAAATCTCAATTATCATATTTTACTAAACAAACACTAATTGAATAAGTATTACATTATAGCTTGAAAATCAAGGGTATCATCTCAGTTCTGAATTTATGGTTAAAGAAAATACATGTGTTAAAAATGCTAATATTTCACTTACTAGAAAGTGTTACAGTCGTTTTGGATAATTTAGGTACATACACCTCTACTCTGTGACCACAGCCTATTTCAAATATTTTCTCCATCTTCAGTGTGATTCAAATACAAGCGTAAATTCTTTCCTCTCCTCTCCTCCTCTCCTCTCCCCTCCCCTCCCCTCCCCTCCTCTTTCTTTTTCTTTCTTTCTTTCTTTTTCTTTCTT
Organism: Heterocephalus glaber; assembly: GCF_000247695.1. The sequence goes on along the minus strand of NW_004624813.1, from coordinate 10,350,535 downwards.
TCTTTCTCATTCTTTCTTTTTCTCTCTCTCTTTCTCTCTCTCTCTCTCTCTCTCTCTCTCTCTCTCTCTCTCTCTCTCTCTCTTCTTTCTTTCTTACACTATTGGGGTTTCAAACTCAGATCTACCACATGCTAGAAGTGCTCTCTAATACTAAGCTACTTCTCCAGTCCTATAGGAGATTCTTAATAATTACTTTGGTTCAAAGATGTTCAAAAACCACATTACTTTCTACATTAAAAAAAAAAAATCCCAAGGAACCTACAAACTATCATCAAAATTGATGTTTTAAGAAAGTTACAGGATACAAGGACTGTACACTGAAATCAATTATGTGTGTAATTACTATTACCAATTTAAAATTAGAGTATAAAAATAAAATATTAAAATATTCTTATATAACAATAGCAAAATACATAACTGTTTTCTAATAAATATCAATACAATATGACAGTTCTATAATGTGAACAAGAAGACATCATGGATTGAAATCTAATAAATTTTAAATTAATATAGAATTATGTTACATCCATTGTCTTAGGCATGTTCTCTAGAACTTATACCTGACATCAACAAATTAAAGGGGGAGAGGTTTATTTTGGCTCATATTTTTTGGAGGAATTTAGTTCATAGTCAGCTGGGTCCAGGATAGAAGCAACATGATGGACAGGACCTGGCTCAGAGGAAAGCTGCTCAAATCACACTGTTGGCCAAGAAACTGAGAGAAAGGACAGACATAGACTCTTTAAGGCTGTGCCCTCCACTGACTCATCTCTGCTCAGATCCCATCTCCTAACAGCAAGCCAGCTATACAACTTTTGCTACACCACCCTTATAATGCAATCACATTCCATATACAGGAGACATTGAGGGCCATTTTAGATATAAATCATAACATTGATCCATTGAAACATTTAACATTTTGAAGATGTTAATTCCCATAAATTGAGCTAGAGTCAATATAATATTAACCAAATGCCTAACAAGTTAATCTGACATAAAATTAAGAGTTAAAATGAAGTATAGTGATTTAGTATTAGTAGATGATGAGTGTTATAATTTAGGTATAATGTTCTCCAAAAGATTTTATGTTCAGTTGTGGGTTTATTGGAACATGATTGGATCAAGAAAAAGCTATACCATTGGTGAATTAATCTATTGATAGCTTCAATATATTGATAGAAAGTAGGGTCTAGTTGAAGGAGGTGGATTATTAAGGGTGAGTCCTGGAAGGGTAAACCTTATGCCTAGAGGCTCCCTTCTTTCTCCCTGCTTCCTGGCATCCATAGGATGAGCAGCTTTCCTCCTCCAGGCCCTCCCACCATGTTGTTTATGCTTTGATGCCAGTCAATAATGGACTGAGTCCTCTTGGACCATAAACCATAAGAATCTTTCCCTCCTTTCAGTTGTGGGAGTCAGGTATTTTGTCCTAACAAAGGGAAAATAATTTGTACTATAAGATATAACAAAAAGATAAAAAAGATAAAACATTGAATTTCAAGCCACATTGTAATTCTTAAGCAATAAAATTGCCTCTACTACAATTAGTAATATGTGTACAACATACTGCAGAATACAGATAAGATTAACTAGAATTCAGAGAAGAAAACACATAAGAGTCAGCAACAATCAAATGTATGTATTATTACTTATTTTGTAGAAAGAAAGAATAATCGAATATATTTATTATCTGTTAGGAAAATACCCTACAAATAAAACTTAATCTGAAGTAGAAAATACAGTAAACAAGATAAAAAAAAATAGTTGAGAAGATTGAGTTTAACCTTCATGAAATTATTAAATTTTAGAATATACAGGATCTGAAAATTTATCCAGAATATGCTACAGGATATTTTACAAGTAAACATTGGGAATGACAGGATATTTTACAAGCAAATATAGCTCAACTCAGATTTATCCACATTAACAATAGATACTAGCAGAATAGATACCAGCAGGTATTAGAAAGGAATGCTACAAGAAATGTATGAGACCTTTAGTCTCCCTCTAGTTAAAATGATGGTAAGTGGTAAAATGACAAAAAGGAAGTTTCAAAAATAAGAGAAACAAGAAAATCTACCAGGCATTTAATTCCATCATATTTACAGATAAAGATGTAGGAATATCTTGAAGAAAGGTGATAGGTAAACATGAACCAAGTCAAGCAGAGCATCATGTATTGTGCCATGGAAGTGCACTTTCTTCTTTCTTTTCTGTTTTCCAGCCTTTTCCATTGTTTTCCGTGACTCCTTTTTTCTCCTCTCACATTGTTAAATTTCCCTGCAAAGGATGACTCAAAGTAGACTTCAAAATAGGGATCCTAAAGAAAGAATCATAAAGAAAGACCCTAGGAGACCATAAGTTCAGCAGGAACACAAAAGTGCTAATATTAAATTACAAAGGAAAGACAAAACTGTACAGTGGACTGTGGGAGATCATGGCAGTTATTTTTCTAATAGGCCAAAGCACACATACCTATTTGTTGTTGATTTCTCTTCTTATCTGTTTTTTTCTCATCTTCTGTGTATCTAGAGGCTGAGTTTTGAACTTTCCAGACCAAATCAGAGGATGAGAAAGGCCAATACAGATGTTGCTTTCAGATTCTGGCTTTAGTGCCTCTCACTCTAATTGCAACTCTAAAACCATATCTTTGGACACATATTCCCGAGGCTCTGGCCTTTACTTGACACTGGTGACATATTTTTGTCTCTTGTCTTTTTGGCCACTGGGATAATAACTTTCTAGTTCTACTGGTGTGTTGGTTCATTACCATCCTTTGCTTCTGAATTTTGACTTTGTGTCTAAGTAAACATTTACTAGTTTCCTCACTTGAACAAATGTTGTTATGCTATATTTCTTTCCAGGACTCTAACATATTATTTTTCTTAATGAAGTCAATAAGCTTGAATATTAAGATGTTATGTGAAATACCTACTTGCTTGTTGTTCATGAAACTGCAGAGATCTCATGTTGTTCACATGATTTCAGAGCATTATTCTCATTGATATAAAACACAGATGCTCCAAGCTGGAAATCCACAGAGAAATTATGGATAAAAAGCTAACTTTTTATCATGAACTAAATAGTTGTACTATTTTATTTTTATACAGTCATGTTTTCTGGTGTTCTAACATTGAAAGTTTCAAATGCAATGAGATTTCAGGGACTGATAATACTGAAGGAAAAATTTGTAGATAGGGAGAAATTTCTCTTAAAAAATGACAACCCTGTTTTTGTTAATTATTCAAACCTCATGTAAATAAAGGTGGGACACACTCAAATCCAATTTTAGTGAATGGAATCTCCTCTTTGAATCCCTCTCCACCAAAGTCATTTTGTAGAGTAAATCGCTTTAAACACCACTGGTACAACAGACTCAGGAGAGCAACAAAAATGCCTATAGTGCATCAGAATTGCCAAGGTAGCAAAGCAGAATATGACTGAAGGGACTCATCTCCCCTTTTGCTTTAGTGTTGAAATTTATGGGATCTTCAGTGCATAATTGCTACAGGATCATTTCTACATCTTTAAGCCTGGTTTTTATTTTAAATTTCTTCAGTCATTTTATGAAACAATTGTGTTTTGTTCAGTATTTCCACAATTTTGAACTTTGTATGTTAGGCAAAATCAAGCAAAAATATGAGAATTAAATTTTTAAAACTTCAAAGTGAATCCAGAGGTTTTCCATTGCCTCAGAAATATCCCTAAAAGATGGTCCCAAATAGTTAAGAAAACTCTCTTGCTTAAAAACAGAGTATGATCTTCATTAAATATATATATATATATATATATATATATATTTAAAATCAGGTATTTCAATATGCCTAGGATTTCAAATTATTTGGAATAAGTTATAAAATTAATTTATGACCTTTTAGAAATCATTGGTATTGAAAAAATAGTTTGGATAAGAGCCAGTGTCTTCTTTTCTTTTTTCATTGCTGGGACAAATTACCTGACATCCATAAGTTAAAGGAGAAAAAGTTTATTTCAGTTCATATTTTGTAGAAATTTCAGTCCATAATCTGCTGGCTCCAAGGCAGAATGGCATAGCAGAGAGGCAAGAGTGGAGGAAAAACAGTTCATGGCAGAGCAGGCATGAAGGCAGTGAAACAAGCCTACCTTTCCCATTATATTCCATCCAGGCTACAAAACTATTGGTAAATGTCCCCCACACCCAGGGTGGAGCTTCTATATTCAGTAAATCTATCCAGCCATGCCCAGAACTATGCTAAAGCAATTGGTGGATTGCTCCAGTACCACACATCCTTAATCCCAGTATTACACACCAGAGTTCCAACCAGCACCGAAAACCCCATCTATAAGTATATTAAGCTCATACACAAGATATTAAAATATTGTTTATACTCATGCTAAAACAGATCTCCAGTTACACCAAAATAAACCATAATTTACTCTAAAATATAGATTTAATTAAAAACAATCAATTTCTACACAAAATTTCATATCTGTAGTGTTGTTTAGTTTAATGAGAATTGACTTTAGATCAGAAAATTACATTCTAATATCTTGGTTGTTACCTTAAATAAGTTTGATTCACTTTGTAATTATTCCTTAACTGAAATGAATGTGTGGTGAAAACATTAGGAAATTACTAAATACCCAAAGATATGCTTTTTAAAACATAGAGTTGTAGTATGAAAACATTGAAACAAAAGTTCAAAGCACTTTTATTTATGCCTATAAAGTCTATCATTTTTGAAGAAAGATATTTTGGAGTAAAATATCAAAAAAAGAAGTGAGAGAAATTTTATCTAAATACGTTTGCAAATGTTATCCTTTGTGGAACCCTGAGATTTAATGGAAAGCAATGAAATTATACAGTTATGAAATGACTAATCATTATGTAACTTTTAAAGTACTGATGACTTAGAGTTGGGTATTTGCAACTGGAAAAACAGACTAAGATAGCATTCATATTATTAACTCAAACAACAGGTATTATAAGACTTGTGATTCGAATATTCACCAAATAACTTCAATACATATGAAATTCAGTATTATTAGATGGCTAAATCTATTATAGAATATAATTTGGTTTTCTTTTATCTAATTATACATGATATAAACCATAACAATAATTTAATAATGGCTTATATTTTAGTTTTGAGATGGTATTTACAAAATTGTCATTTAAATTTTCTAGAAATCATATACTTTGATGGTTTCAGTTCTGTGAAAATGACTCTAGAAATACAGTTTTAAAAGGAATCAGCAACATCACTTGAGATTTGTAAAAAATTACAAATTTTCTGGCCACTGTAAGATTGGAAATCAAAATTTTCAAGAACACAGAAGTCTCTGTCAAAGCTACATTTTCAGGTGGCTTTGAGAAGCACTATTCTAACTACATTTGAACCAATGTCCCAGAAGTAATGACAGTCATGTCTAGTTTAAAAAGTCTTAGACCCTCTTTTTCTTTTCTTTTTTTTTTTTTTTTGGTACTGGGGATTGAACTCCGGTCCTTGTCCTTGCGAGGCAGGCAACAGAACCACTGGGCTAAATCTCCGGCCCATAGACCCTCTTTTTCAAAAGATTATATGCATTGGATTTCTTTAAAGGAGTGACCTAGCTATTGTTATTATTGTCAAATTAAATATATACACAAGGCTTTCACAAATTGTACAATTCAATAACAAAGATTAAACTATCATTTCCTAATTTGCATATTGTTAATCCACGCGGCAGCTAAAATATGTTAATTATATTTCAACTAAATTGTAATTCTATAAAGCCTTTTATGTTTCAGATATACAGCTTGTACTTTCCAAGAAGTTAACACACACATACACACAGACACATACACACATATATATTTGATACACATTTTAAAATTTTTACTGTCAAGAAATAGTTCTACAAAATCATTAGACAATACAATGTATTCTCAACTTAAAATTGAGATTAGTAGTTGTGAGATAAAAATCTTTTAAATGGAGTTATAAAATTCATTAATAAGGGTTTGTAAAACTAATTCATCAACAATTCAGCTTAGGAAATTTATTCTAGTTGATAAAAATAACATGAAGTATATATAGATTCACAGAACAGATGGAGATAGCATTTACATTACAGTCATCCAATTGCTTATAATTTTCAGAGCTTCTGGTTCCAAACTTTATGAAGGAAGTTGGAAATATACATATATATAAATACACATACACATACATATATGTGTATATATGTATATATATGTATAAAGTTCATACCAATTTGTCTGTGCCATCTATACCTCAAGAATATCAAGTCCATCTCACACATGGTACAATAGTAATAAGACCTTGTGGATTCAAGTCCAAAACTTCATGGAAACATCATAAAGTTGAACAGACAATGGTTGTAATAACACTATCCTGACAATAAAATGCATTACTTATGAAGGTGTGTCATTCTTCAATCCTTTGTACTTTTTTCCAAAATACTGTCCAATCTTAACATGAAAAATAAAAATACCAAACAAATTTCAATGGATGTGCCTTCTACATAACATTTAAACAGTACTCATCAAAATACATAATGTCATCAAGAACAATAAAAGTCAGAGAAACTGTCAAAAACAAAAGTAGCATATGGAGACATTATGATTAAATGTAACTTGGGATCTCAGAGTAAAATTGCATATCAAAATAAGAAAATATGAATAAAGTATATCTGAATAGTAATATGCTATCATTGGTTTATTAATTATAATAAATGTTGCATACTAATGCAAAATATAATAATAGGGCAAACTTAGTATGCAGTTTATTAGAAATCTTTGAACTACCTGAACAGATTTACAAATCTAAAACTGTTTAACATAAAAGTTTATTTTAAAATGATGGGTCCCTTTTGAAAGACTGCCGATGTACTTCACAGAACTAGAAGAAACAATCCTAAACTATGAAAGCAAAAATAAAATGACTTAAAAAATAAAAGAAACTTGAAAAAGCCATCTTAAGTAAAAAGAACAAATCAAGAGACATTATACTATATGAACTGAAAATATGCTGCCAAGCTCTAGTAATCAAAAGGAAGGATATTGGCATAAAAATAGACTGTTGGAAAATAATAGAGAGCCTACAAGTACACCCACATGTCCACAGCCAAATGATTTTCAACAAAGCAGTTAAGAACATACATTGAAGAAAGGACAATCTTTTTTGATATAAAGTGGAAGAAAAATTGGATATCCACATGCAAAGGAAACTATAATTTTATCTCTCACCAGTTTAAAAAATCAAAACAAAATGGATTAACGACTTAAATGTAACACCAAGAATTTTGAAATATCTGGAAGAAATCGTGAGAGAAACACATTAGAACATTAAAATGAACAAGGTTATTTTAGACAAAACCTGTAAAATCCAGAAAAAAAAGAAATATACAAATGAGATGACATCTAATTGAAAAGTTTTTGCAGAGCAAAGGAAACAACAGAGTGAAAGGACAAAGTATAGAATGGCGAAAATATTTCCAACTACCTATCTGATAAGGGATTGATATTCCAGAATATATGTCACTCCAAAAATTATATAGCAGGGATACAACTCAGTAAAATGGAAAATAGACCTAACTAAATATGAAGTATAGCTGTTGCCAAAAACACTTCAGATAACAGGTGTTGGTGAGAAGGTAGAGAATGAATCCTCTACACTGATAGTGGGAATGTAAATTATCAGCCTTTATGATAAACACTATGGAAGTTCTTCAAAGAAAAGTATCATGTGATCTAGCTTAATATGCTTAAGAGACATAGAAGATCTGCACTCCCATGTTCATTGCAGCACTATTCATGATAGCCGCATCATGGAAGCAATCTAAGTGTCCATCAATTAACAAATGAATGAAAAAAATATGATACATTTAGACAGTGCAACAGTATTCAACCATAAAACAAACAAAATCTTGTGATTTGGAAAAACATGGATAAATTTGGAGATCATTGTTGGGAGCAATTCTACATAATTTTGGGGAAAATCATTTTACATTTAAAATTATGATTAGGCCTAGTTATCCTGCCTATAGGCCAGCTATGGCATGTCGAGACACAACTCCATTTTGTCCTCTGGTCACAGCTGAAACCTCAACGGTCTGGTGACGCTGAGATGCTCCAGGACAAGATTACACTAGCTGAGGATGCCCTGGAAGGAACAAAATCTTCATCTGCATATTTCCTCATTGTTCTAGGATTTTCGCTGCAGCTTCCGCCACTCTCCCTGCTGCTGCTCACCCTGCTGCTCTCTGAGTCACCTTTTACATTTTTTACTCTCCTCATGTACTGAACTCTCTGCCCTGAGTCATCTATTACATTTGTTTCTCCCATTGTCCTGAATAAAGTTGTGGCGTACTCAGGAGCTTTTGTCTTTCCTGCCCAGAGCAGCATTGATCAGGCCCAAAGCTTCCTTTCTAAGTCTCATTTCTTCTATCTTTTCTGTCTAATAAGTTGGTTTGCCTTGTGCTGTCATGGCTCGTAGGAGACTAGGACTTACTGCAGAGGTTCTAATAATGTCCCCTTTCCCTGTTTCCTACAGATCATTATGTTAAGTCAAATATTTCAGGCACAGAAACATAAGTACCACATGGCCATTCTCAGGGTGACTGAAAATGTTGATCTTAGAAGTTGAGAGTATAACTTGAGACTGGGGCAAGTAGGGCAAATTGAGGGGTTTCAATTTCTCTTAGTCTCCATTGCATTGATTTCTCCTCTGATCTTTATAATTTCCTCCCTTGTATGAGCTTTGGGGTT
>NW_004624813.1:10250849-10339818 GCF_000247695.1 Heterocephalus glaber | reverse complement strand
GTTGCTGTAGGTGATCTGGAAGTCTGGTTTTGAGACTTATTTACGAGTTTTCTCATTTCAACTGGGGCAGGGGGCTGTTAGCACCTGCATGGATTACCTCCTCTGATCTGGGTGAGGTGGGACAGGGGCCACAAGCAGCAGTAGGGATGCTGACCCAAAAGCCCTTTCCTGTGGGCTGGGAGCAGCTGGAGGGATGGTGACTGGGAAACCCCTTCCTCTGGACCAGGAGCAGTGGGATGGTGGCTCAAAAGCCCCTACCTCTGGACCGGGAACAGTGGGACTCAGTACCTTGGTCTGGTGGTCTGGTGTCCTCTGTGTCTTTGTATTGTGGAATCAGGTGGCTGCCTGTCTGCAGCTGGGTGATTCGGTGTCTTCCGAGTGACTCAGGACCTCGGTAGGGCGTGCACAGACCTGCCTGTCTGCAGTGGGCTGATTCGGCGTGTTCCCTGCGACTGGGGACCTCAATAGGGTGTGGCTAAAATGTTGTGTCATACCTCAATACACAAAGTTCAACAGTGGGCAAATCTCTTTTTGCATTCTTTTTGCTCACAATAAGTAAATTTCCATTTTACAGTTGATTCACAACTCCTGAAGTGATCCAACCCACAGGCATTCTCCTTCTAACAGAAATAAGCTATTTTGGAAGGGAAGAAGAATTCTTTATTTGCAAAGGAATAAAGTATATTTGCAAATGCAGATGTGTTAAATAAATATTGAGGAATGAAGGAAATTTATACATTTATATTTTTACCTTGAATGATTTCATAGTCTTGTTATTTATTCAGTAAAGCATGTCAAACAAAACAAGAATTGCATAGATAAATTTTTCTCAAATTTTATTTTGTTCTCAGAACTTTAATATTAACACATTTCTAAAAATTACAGTTTTCCCAGGTATTTTCATTACTTTTGTTTTCTCTTTAGGGGAAATACCACTTCATTCCCTTTGGTTTTTGAAATGTTGAGCTAAAACTCCACAATAATGAGAAGAAGAAAATCATAGAGAGAACAGTTTATAGCTGCTGGCATTGTGAAGTGTTCCATTTTAACCAGTCTACAAATCTCCAATGCTAAATTTATAACATTTCTTTATCCTGGAATGAAATTACTCAGCTTTAGCAAGTAATAAAGGAAAGATTAAAAATTAGGAGTCAGAAAAACTGAATTTTATTCCAAACTTTGCAAACTTAGTCACTCAAGCTTTCTGGATATGGATGCCATCATATTAAAATTAAAGGGGCAGAGAATAGTCATTTTTAAGTAACAATTTTTTTTACTTCAAAAGCATTCCCTAAAAAATATACTAACAGCAGGATCAAAAGATAATCTATAAATTTCAAAAATTATACAGGCTTTTCAGAATCTATACTACATAAGAAATAAAGGAAAATAGGTGTTTAGTTTTGAGTACCTCGCCTTAGGGCCTTAGATGAACATCTCTAATCACAGACAAGATAGCGTCTGTGACAGAGATTTGGAAATACACTCTGTGTGATCACCAGTCATTGTAAGTAAAAGATTATAAATGGAAAAGAGCCCAAAGAAATTGTAAATAAAACAACCCTGGTCATGGTAGTCAGTCTCCAAGATGATCTACAATGGTCTTTACTCCTTGGTATCTACTTTTTGTGTACTACTCTCCCAAATCAAAGAGAGATGAGCCCTGTACTCCATTGTATGTTGCAGAAACAGTGCTGTGTGATTTCTGAGGCTAGATTATGAAAGACGTATAGTCTCTACCTTGCTTTCTCTAGTATCACTCACACTGAAGGAAGGCTCCAGCCAAATTATGATGGCAATGAAGCTGTCCTCTTCTCTGAAGAAGTAATGTGGAAAGAAACTGAGGAGTCTCTACTAAGCCGGTCTTCAGTTCCAAACTGTCCTCTCTTGATTGTACCATCGGCAGCCACTTTAAATGTAACCTCATGAGAGAACTTAATGCAGAACTGTCCTGTCAAACTGTTTTAGAATTCTTTACTTGCAGGAACTATAAATTAATTAATGTTTACTATTGTTTATGTTGATATATTTGGGGGTAATTTGTTTCACAGCTGCTGTGATCTGAATGTTTGTGTTCCTCTCAGATTCATAAGTTGAAACATAAATCCCATTGTAATGGTATTATGAGGTGAGACTTTGGGAATTGAATAATGAGGATGGTCCCTTGGGATTGAGGGACTTTATTTCAAATAGTCACACATTTGCACTGTTCCCCCAAAATTAACTATTCTGGTGTTTCAAAATATTTATTAATATCTGTCTTAGTCACCTTTCCCATCACTGGGCTATAATACCAACATCCACAATTTAAAGGAGAAGAAATTTAATTTGACTCGTGATCACAGAGAGTTTAGTCCATGGTTGAGTGGCTGCATGGCAGGAACATTGTGGCAGAAAGACTTGGCAAATCAAATTTGTTTAGTTCATGGCAGTCAAGAAGCAGAACAGGCAAAAAGTGCTAGAGATGTAGTATCCATAATCACACTTCTGTTACCCACTCAGACATACCCCAAGTGTGCTAGGTGTTTCTTAATCGAATATATTTGACAAATCAGGATTAATTTTCACAATATTTTAGCCTTAATACAACAGCCAACAAAATTCTTCACTAGAATTTAATCTCCATGAGACCAGAAAATATTCTCTTGGGTTCATTGTTATATCTCAAGAAATAAGTACTGCAGCACACATATGCATTTACAATTAAAATATTCATTAAATAAATATATCACTCATCAAATAAATAAATATATATTATTTATAAATATAAGAGAAATTCTTTAATGAAGTAAAAAGGAACTTTCAGATTATTTTCTCTACATATCCCTAACCCTAGTTTGAGAAAAAAAACAGCAAAAGAATTTTAACAATAAAATAAAAATATTTAAATAGATATTTTATGTGAAGAGATATTAGTTGATGCTATTCACTTTCTTATACTGCACACAAAAAATGGTAGTCTGGTTTCATAACACCTGCATTTAATTTACGGGTATAATTGCTTTACCAGTAAAGGTGGCCAGCTCAGCAAGAAAAGGGGTGGTGATCATGGAGACATATTAAGAAAGATTCAGTTGAATTTACATACCTTAACTGCTTACCTCAGATCAAACAGAGTCCAAAGAATATAGGTTGGAAGAAAGCTGCTAGCTTCTAGCTATTTTGTTCTTCTGAATTCTTCTCTTTTATGCCGTATGAATAATACATGATATTTCTGATAAAATTTTTACCTAAAATTATTAATACTTATAATTCCTAATGTAACTTAATTTCTCATGGGTCATTGTAAACACAATTATTACATTTTTAGACAGCAATGCTAAGGTCCAGTACTAGGAATGAAAATATTATTGTCATGTTAGTGTGATAACCATAAAAAAACTTCCAAAAAATATATTTAGTATCTTGTTTGCCCAGCAATATCAAAAGATAAATCCTTCTACAAAAACAGTTATATCTTGAAACTTATCTAAATAACTTCTGAGTTAAAATATTTTAAAGAATATAGAGTGAACTTTCTTGTTATATCACTGTAATTCTCAAAATATGGCAAATACGAAACAATCTAAAGTGAAATTCATAACAATATAATGAAATTATCATAATGCTTATATATTGGTGAGATGTTGTAGTAGATATTTTCTTATATAGGTATCTTGTGTAATGTTCAATTCAAGAACTAAAAGAATTCTTGTACCTAGGCCAAACAAGAAGTCAGGCCTGGTAGGAATCATTTTTTCACTTTTTCTATCACTTGATTGTTACTTTTCTTCTCCATCATCATTTAGCCTGTTAGGAGCTTTTTTTACTGTTCTCATTTCTCTTTCTACTTTCTGAGTGCTAATTTTTGCTGTTAGCTCCTATAATCTGAAATGACATAAAGGTGAACAGTTCTAAATGTACATGAATATTGTAATATCTGGTGGAAAACCAAGATAAAGTGACATTTGATTGGAGACCTGAAAGAAGTAATAGGAGATGAATATTGTGTGGGAAGAAAATGTTCAAAGTAGAGATGGAATAATAACTGCAAAATCCCTCAAATGAGAGTATGCTCATCATTTTTCTAGGAACAGAAATGCAGCTAAAGCTTCTGGAGCAGAGTAAACAAAGAAGGTTTGGAGTTGGAGGCACAGTCAGATAAAGGCTATGGCAACGTCAGACATGAGCCATGGCAAACCCTAGCTTGTGTGATGAGCTGCAGATGGAGCTATTTGAGGGTCTGAAAAGAGGAATGACAAACAGGGGGCTAATCAGTTCCTCTGATGATGGTCGCATGTATTTCTTTTAGCACAGATTTATTTACTGGGTTATGATATAATAAATTTCTTTTCTCAAAGAATCACTGGAACTTTTGGAAAATTGGAGACAATGATAGATAAATGTCTAGGACATTAAAGCAAAAGGCTTCTTCCAGGGGAAGAGGGCAGTTTTGAAAATCAAATTAAAAGTGCATACTCTCTTGAAACAAGGATACATATATGTGAGATACAAAAATTTTCAGTAACCTACAAAATATCTATGGAATAAACATTGCATTATTGATAATATAGTGTAGATTATCTAATTCATGTCATTCTTATCAAAAGGTTTAGCCTACAAGTCGTTTAACTATTGTTTAACCCTATATCGTATGGGGTGGTGCAGTGTAAAGAGAAGACAGTCATCAAAATTTGCTTGCTTGATTTTCCCTCTTCTACACAGCAAGTCTTGATGAATTCCTGAGATCTCATGGCTTTGGGGAAATCATAGTTCCTTACCAGCTAACATAGTCATACATAAAATTAGGATCACAAATATTTGATTTTGTTTCAACTTACATAGGTTTATTTTTTGCATAAAGTAAAATAGATTTATTATAGGGTTAGCAGCTCCACTAAGGGGAAAACTTGGAGTATAATTCATATTGATAAATCAATGTTCTTTTATTAAAATATTACAATTAAACTCTTAGTAAGGGACTTAAGTGAATAGCTAAATAATAATTTAAGATTATCAGAAATATTTTAATTTTACCTCTTAATAGGTAATGGGAATGGTACCAATAATCATTACCCCTTGTCACCCACTAGTAAAGTTCCCATGAACTTATGTTCTGCTGGTTTAGAGGTCTTACTTCCAGAGGGGAGATTGCTTCTATCAGGAAAAACAACGATTCCATTGACCTTAAACCTAAGATTTCTCCCTAGCCATTTTGACTTCCTCATGATTCTGAGTCAGCAGTCTAAAAATAGAATTATGGTATTGTTGGGAATAATTACACCAGAATGCCAAGGAGAAATTGGACTACTATTTCTCAGCAGCAGTAAGGGAGAGGGTGTTTGGATTATAAGGAATTCCTTGGGGCATCTCCTATATTACCAGGCCCTGGTATTAAGGTCAATGAGACAATACAATAACCCAAACCAAAGCTGGATGAAAAATGACTCAGACATTCAGGAATAAACTTGTGATTCACTCTGCAAGATAAAAAACCAAGGACCACTGCAAGGCTTGCTAAAGTCCAAAGGAATAGAGAATAGATAGTGATAAGGGAAGGTAGCTATGAATACCGGTGATTACCAGGTGATCAGTTACAGAAACAAGAACTGCAATTGTCATGAGTATTTCTCCTATATTTTGTTAAAATGTATTTGAGCATATAAACACATATTAAACAGATATCTTTGTTTTCTTTTTTTGTATTCATATACCATGTGACATAACATTGATTGGCAGTAATGGTGCATCAGGATTATTAAGGCTATGGAATTGTATGTAAATTTGAGACATCAGGAGAAGAGTGAGAATTGTTCAGTGCAAAAACTTTGCCTCCTCAGCTGAGGAGGGAATTAGTGAGTGTGTTTTTGGCTGTAGACAGGATAATTATGTTAGGCAGAATTATGACTTTGTTATTGTGTTTATCTGAAGATTAAGTATGGCTTAAGGAAGTAGGAGTAGGTGTCAAGTCAACAAAATGAGGACTTTTGTTGCTAAACTTGAGTGGATTAATTCCTGCAGAGGTGATTGAATTGTGAGGACACTATGCTCTTCAATGAGTTAATCCATTGATGAGTTCATAGCTGAACGGCTATTAGGAGATGGGGCCTACTTGGAGGAAGGGGTTCATGGAAGCATGACTTTGGAGACTACATCTGGTCCCTGGTGCTTTCCTCTCTGGTGTTCTTGCCCTGCCCTCTGCTTCCTGGATGCCGTGAGTTAAGCAGCTTTCCTCCACAAAGCTCTTCTTCCATGATGTTGGTCCCCACAGCCACTTGACCATGAGTTGAAATCTCTGAAATAGTGAGTCGAAAACAGACATCTCCTTCTTTAAATTGGAGATGTCGAGTATTTTGTCCCAGTGATGGAAAACCTGACAAATATAACATATGTGAGCTAAGATTTCTTAAGTACAAAATAAGGATTTAAATACGCATGTATATTTTCTATAACACATGCTTAGTAGGTGGCTGATTTCCCTCCAATTGCTCCAAAACTTTTTCTTTTTTTTTTTTTTTTTACCAGGGATCGAACTCGGGTCCTTGCACTTTCGAGGAAGACACATCACATATCAAACAGGGAGTCCTAGCTCCATCAGGCACTATCTGGGGAAATGAGGGTACCAGGATCCTAAAAGGTTTCTATTCTTGATCACTCACACTCAACCTTTCTTTTCCTTCCCTTCCCTTCCTTTCCTTTCCTTTTCCTAGGAGGGAAAATGTTCATTACAGTACAGTGGAGCAAGTTCAAGATACTTACTGTAGAACATAGTACTGACAGTTAATGTTATATACTTAACATTGTGTTGATCACAGTTAATATCATATTCTTGAAAAAATGCTGAGAGTGGATTTCATCCATCATTCTAACCACAAAGGTGCAGAAAATCATAAACTATGGAGGCTACTCTTTAACCTCTTCTGTGTGCTATTGTGAAATGTTCTTCTGAGCCCTGTTGCATGAGATAATATGACCCCAACAGGAACATCTTTGAACGCGAGATCTCTAACACAATGTCTGGCACATAGTAATCACCTCATAAATGATAGTTGCCTTTTAACTGTTTCTCCCTTCTCTTAAATTAATACAGACAAATTATAAAAGATGGTTTAAAGCTGTAATTATTTTTAATTCATGTTTTATTTTACCAAAAAGAAAAAAAATATATTTTTTGGTAATTTGAAAGGAACAAATTATCTTGTTATTTTCTTTGAAAAGTAGAAACAGATTATCTCTGGCTAATAAAAAACGAGTGCATTTTGTACATAACAAATATACAGTGCATATCCAGAATCTGGTACCTGACCCTGTTGCTGTGCATGCCATGCTCGTGATGGCATACACAGACTCTGTTATTAGCAGATAGTCAAAACTAGAATTAAAATATATCACTATTTTTGATAGCCTTTAAATAAATAATTTTGTGCTTTTTGCTCTTCTAATATTGGAATTAAATATTGAGACAATATGTGTATTTGTTTCATTTTATTTTTAATTCTTTGTAAGAGAAAAAAAGAATGTGCAATTTAAAAATAAATATCCATGACCCCTCCCACTAAGTCTAAGATGTAAAATAAATAATACCAAAGATTGGTAAAGTCATATGTTCTCCAAGTTTCCAGGACCCCCTTTCTTAGTCTCTGAAATTAACCTCTATTTTTATATTAATCTCCCTCTTGTTCTTTCTTGACATTTTATTTTATGACCCTTAACCTATATACTGTCTTTTATTCTGCCTTAGTATAAAAGCTTGGTTTTATTGAAGGTCACAATGTACTCATCTAAAAAACTACGTTTTCTATCTTCATTTGATTACAATGCTGACCTGTGAGATGAAAGATCTAACCCTTTCCTATTTGTCCTTTTTGCTTCCCCTTCTCCTCCTTACTGTCTAAAAATGTATCCTTGTTATTTAATCTTCAACATTCACCTCTGGAACTGGACACTGCTGAGTACAGAGCAGCATAAAATGAATAATTTTAATAAAGCCTCTCTCTATGGTCTCTGAATTCTTTACCTCCAGGTTTTAATGGAAAAATAAAATTCTAATTTATTTAAGGTAATATAACCAAGCCTTGTTTTGTTTAACACATAACATGTTCCTTTTTCTGTGAATATTGACACATATGTAAATTTAAAAATCTTGTAGAAAGACTTTGTGATTCGTTTTCTTACTCTATATTGATATGTGCAGATTCATGTAGCTCTTTATTTCTGCTTAGGTGAAATTCTCTATTGGGTATAAACAGTTAATTTACTGTTCCATTTTATTATTGATGAGAGATTTGGAACATGTCAATATTTATTTTTATTAGAATGTTGATAAAAGTAATTAACATATATCTCCTGAAACATATGTGAAATATTTTCTATATTTCTTACTATGATTAGAATTCCTAAGTCATTGGATATGTTAATATTCAACTGTATTTAGTAGAGAAAAAGCACATTTCTACAAACTTCAATGTAAAATGTGGCTAGCAATGAAAGAAAATTATATTCTCACTAATATTTTTATTCTTTTTTTTCAGTTTTATTATTCTAGTGGATGCAAAAATTTATCTCATGAAATTATTTTGAATGTGCCAATATCTAGTTATAATATTTTTGCAATATTTAGCTTCATAGATGAAATGACAGATCATATTTCATGTCTATTGCCTTACTAATTCTGTTATTTTATTAATTTATGCTAATTATTTTATTTCAAAAATACAAATTTATGTCACTTGGAAATTCTATCTCTGTTACATTCATACATATTATTTTTATAATTTAGTTGAATATATAAATCTTCTCTTTATATTATGTTTGTGGGTTTGGGGGTTTTTTTTTTTTGTTTTTTTTTTGGTGCGGCGGCACCACTGAGCTAAATCCCCAGCCCCTTTATATTGTGTTTTTATTTTATGTCTTGTTAAGAAACTACACTCCAACTAAAATTAATCAGTGTAGACCTTTAATCAGCGTGAAATTAAATTTAGAAAGCTGTCGGGAAAGAAGGAAATTTCTTTTTATATCCAGATAATCAATATTCCCAGGACCATATATGTATAACTTAACTTCCCCAGTAATCTGAAACAACCTATTTCATTAATAAGGTTTTCAGGAAAGAAGTGGTCATTTTCTTGGATTTCTATTCTATTTATTAATTTAATTTTCTATCTATACACAATAGCACCATCTTAAGTGCCCCAGTTACACAATTAGCATAAGCACTTATGGCAACTTCCCATTCGAAGTGCTTCTCCGGACGTTTTGCTTGCTTTTGACAATCGGACCTTCATATAAATTATGGAATCAGCTTGTCAATGTTCAATTTTCATGCCGTTATTACTTAAGAGTTTAATTGGAATTGCATTAAATGTTTAAATAGATTTGGGAGGATATTAGTATTTTTATGTTGTGGTATTTTCCTATACAGAGAATGCCTCTTTATTTACATTTTATGAAAGTATCTTTCCCAATACTTTTGAAATTTTTCCTCAAGAAATCATAGGCATACTTAATTATATTTATTTAATCAAATTTTAATGGATCTGTAAATGGTATCTTGTTTTTTGTTTGTTTTATTTTAGGCTGCCTAATACTTCTTCGTACAGCTGATGCTTAACATTGGGATGTTAAATAGAAAAAGTTTTGTTAAACATGTATTTCTTTTTTACTCACTGCAGTAACATATTTTTTGTATCTTATTGCATTAAATTCATGCCAGCTATACTTGTTTGTAGCTATCATTTTCAGGTTAAGTCTCATTTTCTTTTCAATGTTGTAGATGTTTTAAAAAGTAGGAATATTTTGTGTCTGAATTTTATGTTTACTTTTGATGTTGAGATTAATGATATTTTGTTTTTATTTTGTTTTCAGTGTTGGGGATGGAACCCGGGGCCTCACCCATGTTAGGTAAGCACTCTAACTATGAGCTACACCCCAACCTTTTTTAATATTGTTTAATTTTGTGATAAGGTCTTGTTAAATTGTTCTCCTGCCCTTGACTTTGCAATCCTCCTGCCTCAGCCTCCCAAGTTGTTGGAATTACAAATATGAACTATCATGCTCAACTTGTTGTTTCTCTAATCTATGTTGTTGAGTTCCATTACTAAGATTTCACTGACCTGACAAAATAAGTTATGGAGTTTCCTCATTTTTAAATCATTTTCATAAGGAAAAATGTTCCAGTCTGGACATACTTAATCTCTGAATTTTTACTAAGGGTCAGACAAAAATTCCTGGATCTGCTTTTATTTTTTATGATACATAATGCATTTATATTTCTAAAATCCATTAGAACCTGTCATGGGGGTGCACACCTGTAATCCCAAGACTCGGGAGGCTGAGGCAGGAGGATTGCCATGAGTTTGAGGCAGCCTGGGCTACATAGCAAGTTCAAGGTTAGCCTGCACTACATAGCGAGACCCTGTCTCAAAAAGCCAAATAAACAAACAAATAATCAAATTCCATTAGAATGACCCTATGAAGATAATTCCTATAGAAAATTTGGATATGAATACTGTTTATTGTTTTTCTGAGTCTATTCCCCAGTTAGCTTACCCTTCAGCTTTGCTGTCCTCTGTCTTCTACAATATGAGTCTCTAATCAGTATCCTCTTGCTGTCTGTCTCTCTGACTTTGAGCTACCGGCCCTGCTTTTCCTACTAGTACACTCATGTATCAGATATTCTCTGGATCTATTAAAAGTAACTTGCTCTATATAAACAACTATTTATTACTGATTTGGGGTATCTATTTTGGTAGACACTGTGAAAGATGAAAGGTCATAATAAAAAATAAAGTCATTTCTGGCTATTAGATTGTAAACATCCCATTTCATTTTATAAATAATATAATGCATTTATTAATAATTTAACTTATGAGTGACTGGCAGTAGCTCACCATATTATCATTTCCAGAAAGCACTTTTAAATTTTAACTGTCATCATTAAGATTTTAGGATTAGCAGTTAGGCATTGTATTAAGTTAGTGAAATGGCATTTGGGAACTAAAATGTTTAGCAATTCTCCAGTGGAAACATGTAGCAAGTTATGTTACCTATGTATTTGGAATTTCCTGTACAGGCCACAAAGTTGTTAGAAAAGCCAATTTTTCCAATATAAAACAGTATTATAAAAACGTGTGGCATAAAAATATCCAAGAGCCATTTTGCTTCAAGATTTAGAGTTTTAGAGCCTATTTTTACCTATGTTAACTGTAACTTTGATTAATAAATAAATTATGAATATTTTTCAGGAAAACCAATTATTCCTCATTTTGGGTTAGAAACAAGTGACTTAAGTGTAAAACATAAGCATTGATTTGTATCAGTTGCACAAGATATAATTATCTTATACAAAATTGCATGTAAATTTGGGTTCACACTTTCTGGTTTAGAAACTTGGATCCAAATTCACTGTGCCATAAGTTACTCCTCTGTGTTCGGTCTACATTCGCTCTGCCGTGAATGTAAAATTACAATGCTAACCTCATTAATACTCGTTTGTGAATATTAATCCTGAGAACACTTAAAAATACTGGCCTCTTTTATCCAAATAAGATTGCCCAATCTTTACTTATGATTATTTTTATGTGATTTTTTTACACTTGCAGTTGCTGTGTCATCAATATAAGAATTATACAGTTATATCTATTTAAGGAATTGTAAAATGTTCAGATATACACTAAAAATATAAGAGGATAAATGCTCAAGGCAAATCTCATACATCCATTTATATGTTCCTTGGTTTTTTTCTAGTGACTAAGAGTTCATGCTTTCAAGTCAGACTGTGGGTATGTAAGTCCCTACTATTCCATTTACTAGAAACCAAGTCTAAGATTAGTATGGAAGTGCCTTTTGAGTTAAATGATAATAGTGACAGCACCAATTTCACACAATTGTTGATGGGATTAAGTAAGTTGGTACATATAAAGTATTTAGGACAATATGTAACACAAAAGAGTTTAACACTTTAAATTAAAATTCTGATGTATATGAGTATTTATGTAATATTCAACCACATCTTCAAAAGCACTTTAAGAGCTCTAAAGAACCATTATAAAATATAAGCCAGAAAACTGACCATGCATAACCATTTCCAATATGATAATTTATTTCAGGTTGGAGCTAATGAAATGTTAAAATTCTGTTAACAAGCTAATAGAAAATCTGCCTCATCCATCTTAGTGGTTTAAGATAATTTTATTGCTGATTACTTCACAGTCCAATGAAAATGGAAGTCATGGTAGGGGGTCTTCCCCATAAAATCAGTAAGGGTTATAATTACTTTCCGTCTTGAATTATCACCATCATTTACATTCTCTTCCAAGATTACACCACAAAGGAAAGGATTCTTTGTGGGATATGCTTACAGTCCTGGTCTGATATCACTTTTCTCTGGCATTAAAGTAGACAGAATTGAATGATTCTAGCCTGGGAAATACATCTTCTGTCTGAGCTCAGCAGGGAGATAAAATGAATATCATATGTTTATAATATTAAAATTAAATATTAAAAATTTTATCCTAAACTTTATGTAATTCATCTACAAGTCATTCTTATATAATGTTGCTGTAGCACGTGAGGAAAACTAACATCAATATAAAGCCTAGATCTTGCCGAGAATTTAGCTCAGTGGTGCCACCACCTGCCTCGCAAGCTCAAGGTCCCGAGTTCAATCCTCGTACCAAAAAAAAAGCCTAGATCAACAACAAGTAATAATGAGTATCTTGATGCAAATGATAAATTCTTGAATTACGTTAAGAGTAAGAGGTTTATTATCACAGCTGAAAGTTAGTAGCCTAAACCAGTAATAAGAATTACTGAAACTTGGTTATTGGTTATAACCTTACCAATTATAATTATTCAAATAAACTAACAGAAAGTGTGTCAGTAGACATCATCCTTTTATATATGTATTTATTTTTAGCTCTCTGTCTCTCTAAGGAGAGAGGGAGAGGGAGAATTCTAGTAAGTGAACATTTCATTAATAAATTATTTCCAAAATTATTGTCAAACACAACATTTTTTTTCTTTTAAGAATGCTATATGCAAAATAAAATGAAAAATTCATGGCTGAGTTTTTATAGTATTAATCTTCATGGAAATGAGCAGTACCTGTCATATTTCTCTATTTAGTAATTCTATGAAATTACATTTGTCCAAAAGCATAACAAGCGCTATTATAATTGCATGCTAAAATGTTTTAAAAACCCAATTTAAAAAACAAATTTGTCAAATTTGTATTTTGATAAATTTTCTTCAGCTTTGATTTTCAGACAATAATCTTAATAGCATTGATGAGGAATAATTTAACATTCATACATACTGATGATAAAAATAAATATATAAATGTATAATATTTAATATAACATTTAAATATTATATATTTGGTTTTTTAGAGTTGTATTAATTTATAGAGTTGCAGAACCAGTGTAGTCTTAGTTTAAATCATCCACAGGTTACCAAAGATCTGATTTCTATTTCTTCCCTTTTGTTCTGAACATTTCATATAACTGAAATCATAGAATGTACAGTATCTAGTGTATTTTTCACAAGAATTTTGAGGATTTTCTATGCCACATAAACATAGTATGGAGCTTTTTTTTCCCTTCACATACAGAACTGCATTACATGAGCATACTGTCTTTTTATCCAATCCCTAGTTCGATTCTTTTCACTTTTTGAATATTATAGAGAAAGTTGCAATGAACTTTGCATACTAAGTTTTAACTAGATACAGCTTTTTGCTTCTCTTAGGTTCCTCAGACTGAAATTGTTGAGTTTGACAATCACTTATGCTTAGACTTTTAAGAAATAAGCAGACCTCTCCAAATAATTTACAGTTTTTTTCATTTCAACCAGCAGTGTAAGACATTTTCAGTTCTTGAATCCTCATTAAGCTTGTTGTTGTTTATCTCTTGTATTATAATTATTCTGGTTCATGTGTAATTAGATAAAATAGTGCTTTCAATTTTCATTTTCTGAAAAACTAATGGTTGTGAGAACATTTTCTAATGCTTAGTAATAATTTCTATTTCTTCTTTCATAAAATGTTTATTCAAAGGTTGTATCCATTTTTGAATTGAGTTGCTTTCTTATTTTTTATTGAGTTGTGCAATTATGTATTCTGAATGTAATTTTCCATCAGATATATGATTTGTGAACATTTTTCTCACATTTTGATTTAGCTTTTGCTTGATCTGAAGGAAATTTTAATCTATGCATATTTATAATTCTTTGAACAATATAAACATTCATTTTGATGGACTTGGATGCCTATTTTTTTACTTTTTCTTCTTTATATTTGTACAAAGATTAAATATCCAATCTAGATACATAAAGATATCCTTACTTCCTTTTTTAGGTAGCTCAGTTTCAAATGAAAACCCAGATTTCAAGGGTTTCTAAACTTTCTGAAGATTTTATTAACTACAGGTATAGAAAAGAAGTTAAGAGTGTTATAGTTAACTCTGTCTCAGGGATATTCCCTCTAATTCAATTTATAATACTTGTGCCACTTCATAATATTTTTCTGCCACATCAATTTAGAAATTAATCTAGAATATTTTTTTAAAATTCACAAAACTGATAAAAACACCCATGAGCTTAAAGTTATTGGTCATTTTTGCCATCACATCAATGATATTAAATTTAAATTTAACATTTCCCATCTCTTTTCTTTAAAGTCCATAGCATACTAATCTTAGGAATTTTCTCAGAGTATCTGAACCCCATAATTCTTCAATAAGCTTTTTTCACTCCTTATCATCAAAGCATACATTGTATTTCACACTTTAATGTCTAGAATAGCTTAACTAACTCTTATTTCTCATCTTTTTGATAAGTGCTATGCTAAGGTCTTATTTTCCAATCTAAATTTTTTTTGATACAGGGTCCCAATATGTACTTCAGTCTGGACTTGAACTAACTATGTAGCCTAGCTGGCCTTTAATTCACCCTCCTGAGTGCTAAGATTATAGGCATGCACCACCATCACGTTTGGCTCTCCAATGTAACCATTTTAAAGTATTCCTAATATCTAAATGGTGACCTATTTAAGAAGAATCCTGGAGCAAGCCGATCATTTAAAGAACAAAGCTTAGATTCTGGACTACATGGAGTAGCTCCATTCCTCACAGCTTCTCCTTAGAATTAAAACACTCTGAACAAACCACAAAAGTAAAATAGTGAGATAAAAACAAACTAGGCTTAAGACAGCCTTATATTAGTCCTCTTACTGATAAAATCAGTCACGTACTTCCCAAATCAATCATAAATCAATATATACAGACAAGCTATTCTCTGAATTTAAAGCTCTATTATTTTGCTTCCAGTGATTTTTCTAGTTCACTCTTAATCAAGAGAGTTTTCAAATTCAAATCAGCCTAAAAGGAATATGAAATTTCAGCTTTTAGTAATTCCTCCAGCCCTCTATATTCTCACTTCCCCTTTTATCTAGCTGAGATTCCACCAGCCATTAATACAACCACTTACTTGTATGCACCCTCAACCCACACACTCACTGTCCTCATTATTTTATTCATTTGAGCACAGCCTATTTCTTTTTCTTCCCCCCATTAAGTTTACTGGTACATTTTAGGTATACAATACAGTTACATTCATCATTGGGATCTTGTACCATTACATGATGTATCTTGGTTCTTATTTTTCCCCCATTCCCCTGCCCTCCCTTCATCCCTTCCACCCTTTCCTATTTGCAAAGACTTTGTTTCCATTTTTTCCCTTTTCTCATATTTTTTCTTTTCCCTTCTTTCCTTTCCCCTACCCCTTCCTCTTCCCCTACTCCTTTAGATCTTTTCTTCCTATTTCACATTATCAATTATACTTTTTTTTTTGGTACTAGGGATCGAACTCCAGACCTTGTGTTAGTTATACATTTTGATCCTTATTTACACTTTTAGTTTTTCACACTAGAGAAACTATTCAGTACTTACACACATGTGTCCTATTTATTTCACTTAAGAGTATGGCCTTAATGTGCATCCACTTAGCTATAAATGTCTCTAGTTTCTCATTCTGTATGGCTGAGTAGTATTCCATTTTATGAAAACAAACAAACAAAACAAAACAAAAAAAACAAACACATCTTCTTTATCCAGTCTCCACTTGATGGGCAATTGGGCTGTTTCCAAGTTTTAGCTATCACAAACTGTGGGCACAACCTATTTCTGTACTCACTCAGCCTTCACATCCATGTAACTGAATCTAGTTGGAAAAATATCACACTAACTTGCTGCCAGACCCCACATCAAATTTTTGACCATGAATTTGAAATAGACACCATGACACACTGAAGGATACTATGGTCTGTCCCTAATATCTGCATATTCATCACTTCAGGATCAAATTTCTTTCAGTCTTCCTCTCTTCAACCCTCCAATGTCTTTTCTAGATTTACTCTTTCAGCAGATAACTCCTTCCAAAGTGACAGAGAAAATAGACAATCAAGACAGAACTTCCTTATATCTGTATTACTCTTCTAACTTACTAACATATCTGAATATATAACCATATACTCTATTTTACTCCCTCACATAAATTGTCCTCCTTGCTATATAAATCCATCCCTCCACTTACGTGCTGTCTATTTCATCTATTTTAGAATATTGTATTAGCAGCTATGCTCCCTTTGCCAACATGATCATTGCTTGACATAAAACATTTCTATGAACAAACAAGCAACTATATTGTGTGTCAAATGACTGATATTACAGGGTTTTGGTGTTATAAAAGAACAGCACAACCAGTCTTGACTAAGCTATTTCCTAATGTCCTTTCACTACCCTAAAAAGTGTTCATTTTCTGGTCTTTGCCATCTCTTTCCTCTTCCTCCTCCTCCTCTTTCTCTTCTCCTCCTCTTCATCCTTCTCTTACTTTTGATGACTGTCCTATAATTCTAATCTCCTTGATAAGCCTCTGCTATGTCCAGGAATCATCTGACTGAGGATCATTGTATGCTTCCCTTTGCCGAGAAAAATTTTCCCTTATATTCCTAAACTCACTTTCTCAATGACTGCAGGTCTGTGAATAACCCTAATAAGGACCTTTGACATCACCTTAGACAGCAGTGATTCTCATACAAATGGCTCTCCACATTTTCTACACAACTTGCCATGCTTTATTTAGTTCCACTGTATAAAACATTAACTCCATATTGAAAAAATTAGCTAACACTAGAAGATAAAAGTTTATTTATGCTTTGTAAATAACTCATTGACCTTCTCACAGAACACAGAGTAGACTCAAACATAACCTTTGAGCAACCTGCATTCTTGCTCATGAATGGCAAGAAACAGATGATCTACTGAGTTGCAGAAACCCTGGGAGATCGGGACAGTGTCTTCTTTATTTCTACCTACTTTCTTTCTTTCTCATTTCCTTAAACCAACCCTTGAAAAATTCCTTACTGGACCAAGGAGAGAGGTGATCTTGGGGACAATAATCTGACATCTTCACAATTAGCCAGCTTTTCAAATAAAGTCAAGTTCCTTGCCTCAACACCTTGTTTCATTGCTTAATTGCCCTGTTGTACAGTGAGTATCTGACTTTAAGTCCAATGACAACAGCATTTTTTTAAAAAACCTTTTACCTACACTAGAATATCATTGAAATGAGACAGGCATTTTAAAATTTTTCATTAATTATATCCATAGAATTTATTCAGTGTCTGGTACTATTTGGTCCCAAGTAAAAATTTATTCATTGAATAAATAATCTATTGGAAATTGATTAACTTTAGAAAGTTCTTTTTAAAAGAATATCTGGGTCCAGGGATTTAGCTCAGTGGCACTGCACTTGCCTTGCAAGTGCATGGTCCTGAGTTTGATCCCTGGTACCTAAATAAATAAATAAATAAATATCTGAAAATCTTTGCCTAGGTAAAATCCAAATTCATCCTCAAGTTTTTGAATGTGCAGCTTTTCATAGTTATCTTTAGTTAAGAAATAGTCTTTTAAAGAAATAAATTTAGTTTAAGACACAACATCTTTAAAGAGGTACTGTTTGTATTGACCTTATATTGATCCAGATTTCAAAATAGGATCCTGCTCTGAAGTGTAATAATAAAAAATGAGTTGACTAACTACAACAGTAATTAACAAAATATTAGATTGATTTTACTGTAGACGTAATTGGTGGAGGAGAAATTTTAGTCACTGAAATGCAAAATAACCTCAGAATGAACATAATACTTCATTTTTCATAACAATCTAAACTAGCAATAATTTTGTCTCTATATAAATCAACATATATGTCCCTTTCATACATTAACTAGGGTTCCCATCTGATTTTCTCTCTCTCTCCCTCCCTCTCCATTTCCTTCCTTTTTGTCTATCTCTTTGCCTATCTATTATCTGTATTTCTATCTGTGCATAAGTTTATCTTTCTGTTGTCTTTCTATTACCTATTTCTGTTCATCTGTATATGTCTATGCATCTGCATTTCTACCTGTGTTTATTAATCGATCATCTAACCGCTCTGTGTGTGTATCTTCATATCTCTTTATTTGTTGCTTTATCTTACTATCTTCCTATCTGAGTGCCTCAAGTGAACCAAAATATATGTGAATATATCATATTTTGAACTAGCTACATAGTCTGGGTGTGTTGGAAAGTGCCTGTATTCCCAGCTACTTAGGAATTTGAGGTCAGCCTGGGCAATATAGCAAGATCTTAGTTTGAAATAGAGAGAGAGGTTGGGGGAGAAATGATAGAGAAAGAGAAGGAAAGACAGAGAGAGAAAGAAAGAAGAAAAAGTAGCTATATAATCTTCATATGTATGCATTTAACAAAATGTATTTAATTGTACTATTGTTAGTTATTTAATTTATACTTTTAAATCTTCAAAAATTTTAAAATTTCAGTCATCAATTTCTGCTATAAAATTATTTAAATTGACAAAGACAGTTTTTATAAAATGAAATATTCTTTCTGATGAAAATGCAAATGATCAAATTTTAAAGCATAAAGCAACTCTTTCAGTAAGGCCACCTCCCAAAAATAAACTGTTCAAAAGTTTCTCACATTTTTAAACTGATTGAAGACATTATTCTCAGAAAAGTTTCATAGATATTAAATGCTATTAAGTGACATGAAAGAAACACATTCTTATATGATGCTGAATATATTGCACATTCTTAAAAGTTATTAATGCATGTGTACATGAATTAATTAATTCACAATGATGACAAGAAAGATATTAGCTTTCATGTGGAGAATAGCTATAGATCAAACAAATGCAAACTTTAAGTTATTTACAAAATGTTAATTCTAATCATTTCCCAATACTTCCATATTATTCAAAGTTTAACTTTAAAATCTCAAAAGTAGATCTGTAGAAAATCTTCCAAACTTGTAATATGTTCTTCATCACATTTTTATTGCTAAGAAGAAGAAGTATGAATCTGATGCCAATTTAATTAGGCAAATTAGTAATACATTCAATGACCTTAACTAGGAGTTAATTAAAGCATGAATGCCATCTATTAGAAAGAGTATTAGTTATGTGTAAAGGGTTTCTTCACCTGTCCCAGAATTTTATTTTAATGACTTGAATAAGGATGTATTTGATATGCTTTAAAAAGATGTTAATCAGAATCTATGGCAAAATTAGGATAAAATTTTAATCTGCATAATAAGATAAATTTTACAAGATTTAATTTAATAGAAATACATGTAAAGATTTCAACATATATTCACAAATAGAACTACAATTTTTCTAAGCTGTGCTGAAAAAGAATGGCTTCAACAATGATATATTAAATAATTTCTTAATTTTTTCTGTATTCATAATGATTTATTATATAATAAACAGTAGAACAATATAGCTCCTAGATTTATTAATACGAATTAGTGATTACCTAATAGTCAAATTACCCATAGTTAATAGTATAGAAGACAGATAACTTACTTCAGGTAAATATATAAAATTCTTTAAAATATTGAGATATTATTTTGCTCTATGCAATTTGAGGTCAGCAAACAATGAATGCGGAATTCTAATGTCTTGGAACTTATCAAGGAATGTATTAAGATACAGGAACTTTAACCTGTTTTTTGGGGAACCACTGAAAGAAATAAACATTTAGCTTAGAGAAAGAGGTGTCTGAAATAGGAATATTTATAGTGTACAGGAAAGTGTATAGGAAACACTTTCAAATATAATTTTTCAAAATTAAAGAATTAGAAAACTGAATATACTTGCTCTCAAAGTGATCAGAGTCAACATGAAGATTTTAAGAAATAGTGAAAATATTGTTTTCACAAGAACTGACAGTCATATTTTTCACTAAAAAGTAAATTAGCTTTCATTTGTAAATAATATGAAGAATATTTTTTAATATTTTAGTATTAATGACGTAATCTTAATTGTTCTGTTTGAAAGTTAATGGATAATATCTTGAATTCTAATTTGTTCAAGCTCCTAATAACAGCAGGGTAAGTATATTAAGCACTGAGAACTGTGGAATTTTAATAAAAGAATTATTATTTATTAATTAAATTTAAAAATGAGTTAATACTAACATTCATCTTTGTAGTGAAATATTTCCTGGTTAGATTATTTTGAAGGGACCTACCATAAAGGCAACAAAAATTTTGGATTAAAATAATTTTCTATTTTTAATTTTATCAGGTACTCAGGGTAGTCATGTCTTCCTTGCAAATTTTTTGATAATTTGCTAATGGGTTCTTCCTTGCTAGTACCTAAAGCAATATCTATCATAATAGTTGTCACACTGGTTTTAATTTTGTGCTTGTAACTGTACGTCTAATCGGGGCTCATTCAAAATGGACACCAGTCATAATTAATTCCACAGTATTTCCAGCTGTGGCATATTGTTAATGCTTGACAAATGATATTTGAATGAGAAATGCACAGGTCTCTATTCATTATTTCCATAGCATACACAAACACTCTAATCTACATTAAAGCCACACAAATTATTTAACTATTTTTTCAATTTTACTGTGAAGTTATTTTAAAATCCAAATTATTATTTAGACCTCTTTTGACCCATGACACTCTTACAGTTAGATTTCTAAATTAATACTGTGGATGATACAGACTATTTATCTTAACAACAACTATGTTTCACCAGATTTCCATTTTGACATTATTCTACAGAGTATTTTTATGCCAAGTCCAAAGGGCATTCTGTTGTCCGTCTTCTTATCCTTAGATTTTAAATTACAGGAATAAATATGGCTCTGTCAATGTGCAAACGGGATCATTTACTATTCTTGTTGGAAAAAAAGATCATCTTACATAAAGGATCACATTATAATACATTATATTCCATAAAAAACTAAGCAAACCACTAAAATCTCTTCTGATTACTCTGTCATCTCACAAAAGAGGACTTGCAAACGTCCTTCAGAAAGTAGCAAGAACAATGGGATGGACATGTGTTTCATGTCAGGAGAACTAATTCTGAAGTTAATGGCAATGCACCTTATAATGTAATAATTTTAAAAAATTTAAATATTCCCTGTATTTCTCTTTCACACATCATATATCATAGTATCCTCTTTTCTGAAATAACATATTATAAGACAGAAATTACTGATTTTTGACTTTTAAAATACCCAGAAATCAAATGTAATATTCATGCTAAAGATACCTAAAATGTAGCAATAAAAGAATTTAAGCAAAAACAAACAACAAAGATATTTCTTAAGGAATTCAATCTGATTTTAGAGAGAAAATACTGTAGAAATGAATTATCACCAAACATCATTTTTTTCTCTTTAGGTAACATTTAACCTAACAAATTTATGAATTATCTTGAATTTTCCTTACAATTTAAATAAGTGTCATAATGTGGTCACTTAGGTATAAAATTTTATATGTCCAAAATAGAACTAGAATTATCCATGTTTGCTTTTTGTATTGCCTCTTTCAGGAAATTAAGAAGTTTCAGTAATGTATGAGGAATACATGTTAGAGATCTCCTCTAAAACATTGTACCTATAATTAAAGTAATCTCTCTCTCATACACACATACACACAAACACACTCATACAAGAATACGAGAATATAAACATCAAATATATGCCAGTGAGGCTAAACATAAAAGAGACAGTCATACAGAGAGGGAGAGAGAGAGAGGTTGAGAGAGAAATGGAGGGAATTTACTTTTCTGCTGGCCTTCTGCTCTATCTGAGGCCTCAGCCAGTTGGATAGCATCAGTCCATGTCTATGCTGGGTGCAGGTCTTCCTCACTCAGCTCCCTGATGCAACTGTCAAACTTGTTCTGAAGCACCCTGGTGAACATACCCAGAATTAATGTTTTGCCACCATCCTGATGTCCCTTACTTCTCTCGAAGTGAAAATGAATATTAACTATCACAATTGTAAAATATGAATTTTTGTAAAATGAAGTTAATTTAGATATACTAAAAATGCCTATATTGTTTAATGTAAAACTTTAAAATATCAGTTTTTAATTTCATTTCATACTCTCAACTTCAATGGGTATATCAATTGATTTTCAAATAGTACAGTTAAAGTTAACCAACTTGCTGATTTATAAAAGAAAGTTTTGATTTGTAAAATATGTTGGTTTTTCCATGTCAAGATTGAAATATTTATACTAAATAATCTCATTTTTTTTTTTTTTTTTGGTACCAGGGATCAAACTCAGGTCCTTGGCTTGCAAGGCAGGCGGCGGAATCACTGAGCTAATTCCCTGGCCCATATCATTACTTTTGACCAACTCTGTGCATGAATCACTCTAATACATGCCTTTAACTCTTTCAGGAAGATGCCCTAAAAGAGGAATGAATAAATGGGTCAAGCGGAATTTCTAGTTTTACTTTTTGAGGTATCTCCACACTGATTTCCTTAATTATTATAGTAGTTTACATTTCCACCAACTATGTAGGAAGGTTCCTTTTTCCTTGTTTCCTTGCTAATATTTGTTATTATTTTATTTCTAGGTGATAGCAATTCTTTCTGGGGTAAAATGAAATCTCGGTGTTGTTATAATTTGTATTTCCTAATAGCCAGAGATGTCGAACATTTGTTCATATATTTATTGGTCATTTGTTCTTCTTTTTTTGAGAAGTGTCTATTCCTTTTATTTGCCTATTTTTTGATTAGGAATAGATAATAGAAAGTAGAAAGATAGATCTTTTTCAAATGAGAAAGGGGTCAAGAAATGGAGGGAAGAGAAAAAGAATTTTAAAAGAATTGAGATGTGTTATGTACATATACCAACTCCACACAAAAAATTTAACCACTGTGTACTGCAAACATGTACTAAAAAAAAAATGAAAAACTGGAAAAAAATGGACTCAATATGTGAGGCTTTGTAATTTTAAACTATTACAACAAAAATCTTAAACTAATCTATAAAAACAACCCTGAAACATTAGTCTCATGTCTTCTCTTTATGCCAAACCGTTATACAAACTGGCAAATTATTATATTTGACCATGTTACTAAATTCTTCAAAACTTTTCATTGCACTGCTTTTATGTTCACAGTAAAGCATTCAAGAGAATACAGTGTGTCTGCAGTGTGTATTTCTAGTTGTGACTTTGCTCAGTCTTCTCCTACCTCTAATGGAGTAGTGGAACAAAACCAATCTGGCCGCTGGCCAGGAAGGGGCCCAGCTCCTTTACATTCCTGTCCATCTGTCAGTCCTTTTCACACAAAATGACTTCACTTGAACTGCAAAACTGTGTGTCAGGCATCCAGAACAAAATAAAAACAATTTTTTTCTGTAATCTGCAAATTCCCAAAGGATGTCTTTTCTTTGTGCCAACACAACATATTGCTCAGAGCCTTCTATATATAAATGATGCTCTTTCAATTCATCCATCATTATGTACCTATATGCTATCTTTACTAAAGTGTAAAACTGCAGGTGGAGTAGAATCTGCTTTACTTTGTTTGTTTTATTCTCCACCAAACATAGTACACTATCTAATGAAAATATCTTTCTTATGTTGAATTTAATTCACAGTCCCTAGTGTGACTCATTCGGCCTTTGGTCAGTTCACAGTTAGAAGGTAAAAAGATCATTAATATCTTTCCTATTTCCCTTACCTATTAAAAAAGAACAGTTCCTTCCCAACAGGTAGGGACAATAAAATATTCTCTCTCGTCTGGAAGAAGCATAATAACTTTTCTAAACAAAAACTTCAGCTATACAATTTTGCTCAACTTTACAAAATAACCCCAAGTGATCAGGCTTATGCATATATCTAAGTATCTGCATCTATTTTCCAACATTAGGTGTTAAGTAAAATTAAAATCCAATTATTTTGATTCCTTTATTTAAATATCTCTCTTTCTGATTAACTTCAACTGGACAAACAACAATTCTGTAAAATCTATTTTTCCTATATTTCATTATATATTTAGAAACTTGTCAAGAAAAAAAAAGATAGCATGTTATTTAACTTATTGAATTAAAAATGAGTTTTTTATTTCTTCCCAATTCATGCCTCATTGAAATTACATTGAGAAAACAAATAAAAATAATAAGTCTTCATGATATACACACCTCTCATGAAAATTTAAAGACAAAATACTTAAATTTTATTTCTCTAAGTCATTTACTTTAAAATACAGTGTGAATTTCACATTATTTGTTAGAAGATACCTATTTGACAGATCTATATCAAATATGATTTGTTTTTAATAAATATATTGGAGAAATGTGTTTCATCACTGCATTAGAAAAATGTTCTTTTATTCATTTGCATGTGTTTTCACTACATGATGTTAACATTCCTTTTCTGGACTTAATAACATATACAAAACATCTTAATTCCTTTATTTTTATTCTCTCTTCTCTGCCTCCTCTTTCTGTCAATCTCCTGATCCTCCAATCTATTTAAGAAAGATCTATCTCCCTACGTTCTACATTTATAATTTGGTTTTCTCATATAGGAGAAACCATGAAATAATGAAGTTTGTGAGTCTGATTTATTTCACGTAACATTATAGTGCATCCATTTTCCCATAAATGGCTCAAGTTAAGCATTCTTGATAGTAGAGTAGTACTTCGTTATGTGTAAATACCACATTTCCCCTGTCCATTTATTGGTAGACATATGGGGAGCTTCCAAGATTTAGCTATTATGAATGGTGCTCTATAAACATCATACAGCATGTATTACTCTAATATGTTGACTTTAATTCTTTTTGTTGTTGTTGTTGTTGTTGTTTTGCTTTGTATCAGGGATCGAACTCAGGCCTTTGCGCTTGTGAGGAAGGCATGGTGCCAGTGAGCTAAATCCCAGGCCTTGTTGTCTTTAATTCTTTTAGGAAGATACTTAGAAGGAGACTAGCTGGGTAAAATGGAATTTCTAGTTCTAGTTTTCTGAGAAATCTCCATATTGATTTCCATAGTGGTTGTACTAGTTTATATTCCCGCCAACAATGTAGGCCAGTTCCTTTCTCCCTATAGCTTCACCAATATTTATTATTACTTGATTTCTTGATGATGGCCGTTCTTTCTAGGGTAAGATGGAATCTCAGCATTGCTTTAATTTGCACTTCTCTAATAGGCAGTGATCTTTTCATGTATCTGTTGACCATTTCTTGCTTTGTGACATGTATTCATTTCACTTGCCCATTTTTTGATTGGATCCTTTTTTGGGGGGAGTCTAATTGTTTTGAGTTCTTTATGTATTCAAGAAATTAGTCCTCTGACTAAAATATAGCTAGTAAAAATTTTTTCCATTATGAAATGAAAAAGGTTTATTTTGGCCACTGACAAAATAAAAAGATTAATAACAACTACTTTTCAACCCTGCATGCCATTGAATTGGAGAATTCATAAGAAATGGATAGATTTCTAGATACATATGAATTAACAAACAATTAAGAAGATTTAAAAACCTTAAATAATCCACTATTAAGCAATGAAATTGAAGCAGTAATAAAAAAAACCCCTACAAATTAAAAAAGCTCAAGTCCAGAGGGATTCATTGTTGAACTCTACAAAAACTTCAGAGAAGATTTAATGCAATACTCCTAAAGTTCTTCAATAAAATTAAAAGAGAAGAAGTATTTCCAAAGCCATTCCTGGAAGCTACCACTGCCCTGATTCCAAAGCCAGAAAAGGATACAATCCAAAAAGAGAACTGTAGACCAATCACTTTAATCAATATAGATTTAAAAACATCCTCAACCACAATACCAGGAAACAGAATAAAATGAATCACCAAAACATCATACATCACAACCAAGTAGCTTTTACCCAAGGGATACAAAGAGGGTTCAACATATAAAAATCAATAAATGTAATGAAAGAAGAAAGGACAAAAGGTATGTGATCATCTCAATGAATGCAGAATAAGCTTTTGACAAAAATCTAACATCCTTTCATGATTAAAAAAAACACTGAAGAAAATAGATATAGGAAGACTTTATCTCAAGCTGATAAGAGCCATTGATGACAAACCTAATACCAACACAATAGTAAGTGGAGAAAAACTGAAAGCTTTCCCTTCAAAATCTGAAACAAGATCAGGCTGTCTTCTGTCATCACTCCTGTTCAACATAGTACACGAAATATTAGCAAGAGCAATGATGTAAGAAAAAAAATTAAAAGGCATATGTATAGGAAAGGAAGAATTCCACTTATCATTATTTACAAATAACATGATCCTTTACATATACAATCTCAAAAAATCCACCAAAAGACTCTTAGACTTAATAAAAAAAAATTCAGCAATGTAGTAGGATACAAAATCAACCCATAAAATCAATAGTGTTTCTGTATACTAATAACGAATCCTATGAGAAAGAAATTAGGGGAAAATGCCATTGACAATAGCACCAAGAAATTTGAATACATGGGATAAATGTAACTATGGAAGTGAAATACCACTACAACAAAAGCTATAGTACTCTGAAGAAGGAAATTGAAGTGAACATCAGAAAATGGAAAGATATTCCCTGTTTCTGGATAGGCAGAACCAATATAGTCAAAATGGTCATATTTCTAAAACTGATAATATAGATTTAACACAATCCCAATAAAAATTCCAACAGCGTTCTTCACAGAACTGGAGAAAACAATTGCAAGTTTATATGGAACCAGAAGGGATTCAGAATACCCAAAGAAATTCTGGGTGAAAAGAGTAAAGCAGGGAGCATCAAATGCTGAACTTGAAGTTATATTACAAAGCTACAGTAATAAAAATAGCATGGTACAGGCACAAAAACAGACATAAGGCTCAATGCAACAAAGGATGCAGACATTATTCCAAGTACATTCAATTATTTGATCTTTGACCAAAGGGCCAACAACAAGCACTAGAAGAAAGATAGCCTCTTTAATAAATGGTGTTGAGAAAACTGGCTATCCACATTGCAGAAGATTAAATGTAGATCCATATCTCTCGCCTTGTACTAAACTAAAATTAAAATAAACTAAAGAACTAAATATCACACCTCAAACACAACCCATTGAAAGACAAGATACACATAACTTTTGAATTCAGTCAAGGACTTTCTGAATAGAGCCCGAGTTGCACAGGAAATAATTCGGACAATCAACACATGGAATCACATTAAATTAAAAAGCTTCTGTACAGAAAGGAAGCAATTAACAGAGTGAAAAGACTACAACAGAATGGGCAAAAAATTTTGCCAGCAATTCCCCATAGCTAGAATATATAAAGAACTACAAAAAAATTAATCCCACCTAAATAAAAGATTCAATCAAAAAATCAGCAAGAAAAATGAGTAGACACTTCATAAAAGTGATACAAATGGCCAATAAATACATGAAGAATTGTTCAACATCACTGGCTATTAGGGAAATACAAATGAAAACAGCACTGAGATTCCATCTTACTCGAGAAAGAACGGTCATAATCAAGACATCAAATAATAACAAATGCTGGAGAGGATGCAGGTTACAAGGAACCCTTCTATACTGTTGGTGGGAATGTAAATTAGTACAACCACTGTGGAAATCAGTATGGATATTCCTCAAAAATCTAAAAGAAGAAATTCCATTTGATCTAGCTATTCCCCTTCTAGGTATCTTCTTGAAATAGTTAAAGGCATCATATTACAGGGATACATACACACCCTTGTTTATAGCAGGGTAATTCATAATAGCTAAAACTTGGAATCAGCCCATATATCCAACATCACATGCATGGATGAAGAAAATGTGGTGTTTACACACCATGGAGCAGTATTCTGCCATAAATAAAGACAAACTTTAGTCATTTGGGGAAAATGGATGAATCTTGAAAGGATAATGTTGAATATAATAAATCAGACATACACACTTGATTGTTGTATTGTTTCTCTTATATGGGAAACCCAGAGTAAAAACAAAGAGCAGAATAAGAGATAGATAATAGGAAATGGGGAGATAGGTTGTTCTCCAAGGGGAAGGCGATCAAGAGATGCAGAGAAAGGGGAGAGAGGAAAGAGAAAAGGCATGAAAAAAGGAACCGGGATGTGCTATGTGCGTGTAACAGCTTCACACAAGGAATGTAAATACTGTGTATTGCAAACATGTACAGAAAAGAAAAAATGGAAGGGAATCAAAGGATAGGTAGAGGGAGGAGGAAGGAAGAAAGAGGACAGAAAAAAGAAATTAACAAGTGTTATGTACACATGCTAATTTCCCACATGAAAGGTAAACATCATGTATTACATACATATAAACTAAAATTTAAAAAAATGAATAGGACACAAAAAATAGAAAATGCAGCGTCAATCATCAATTTGACCTTTGTTCAAATGAGGAAAGCCTTCAGTATCAAATAGCCATTTCAAAGCAACTTGAATTCTCAATGCTTCTGAAGCCTCACAAGGGATAAAACTTTTCACATTGAATGGGGAAGTTGGAAAATCATCCTTTTTCTGGTTTATTTTACATATTTTCAATAAACTGCATAATAGAGTGGGTCACATTTTTGCAAAAGTTGCTGTTAATTGAGGAGCCTAAAACAATTGAGCATCCCCTTGCATTCAGCAGGGTCTTGTGAAAGGGAAGATATTTTTAGACACTGATGAGTTAAATCCACTTAATCAGTGGCTCCTCAGGAAATTGTTTATATCATTCCACAACATTACTCTGCTTTTTGAATGGATATTGGTTTCAGTTGTCATTTGATTTGATGTATGCCACTGTAACATACACAATAATTTTCGTGATTTCAGTGAGATGGGAGTCACTTTCAAGTTTTATATTTTAAGTACACACATACACATACACACACACACATTTTTTGCAGCATGTTTCTTTCTTTATAGACAAGATTACTGAGTCTAAGTTATCTAAGTTAGCAGCTATAGTTCTTTTCATATTCACAAATAATCAGGATACAGAATTTTTGCCTTATCCATCACACTTCTTTTTTAATTGGTTTTCTAAATCCTTTAACTATTTTTCCTGGCTCCAAATTTCTCTGATGTACTTTCTTTTCCTCAGGGACAAGCATATTTGAATTCTCTTGCCACTAGTTTGATTCAACAACTAACCTCGCTTCAACAACTGTAAATCATCATCTTGCTTTTCATCTTTCTCCTAAAATAAGAAAACCATATATTAATTAGCAAATAATACATTTCCAGAAATCTTATTCCTTGAAATTCTGCTTAGATATCATTAGTCAGGACTTGACTAAAAGGACTTCCTTAATGTAAGGGGATCTGCCAATGTAAGACGTTTTTCTTTTATAATTAGATATATTTCCATCCTATCAAAAAATTAAATTATTTTTCTACATGTGAAAGGAAAAAGAGATATCAAGTAAGAAAATAATCCTGAACTTCTACACATGATATCATAGTCCAAGTTAAGCTTTTCTCTTTTTTCACAAATTTTCAGCAGACTCTGTATTACAGAAGACAAGTTTTATGACTTCGTACATATAGGCAGATGAATCTTCATCCAACTTTTTGCTTTGCTAACAAGCCTAATGAGTGTGTACACACCAAAAGGGATGAAAGGTTTATTATGCAAGTCATTTAGACTGCCCCACTAATTAATTGCAGCTATAGTTCTTGATCAGAGAGAAGGGACTCACCTGGTTTGACTGTTCCAACTCCAAAGGAAGGAGGTCCAGCCTTTCTTGTCCCTTGCCAAATGAGAAGAGGGAGGCTTAGGGCTTAGGAGTTGCCACCAGTCAGTTATCTAAAAATGTAGGGAAACTGTACCTCAAGGGCACCATGCTTAGCTTGCAAGCACAAGGTCCTGAATTCGATCCTCAGTACCAAAAAAAAAAAAAAGATTAAAAATGGAGAGAAACTGCTCATTAAAACAATGAACCAGTTTCCTGTGTCTCCAAGCCTCCTCCAAAAGGGTCTTTAAATCAGCAATCTTATTCAGTGGTGCTGAAATTTCAAGGCCATGAAAATTCAAGGGGTTCATCGAGTTTTTGCTATCCTTCAGAACGTAAGTGCTTTCACATATATGCCTTGCTTTCTTTGTTGTCCATCTTTGCCCTCTACTGCTCAGTCAATTAACTAGGATTTTATGATGAACTAAAACAGCGAGCTCCAGGCTAGTGCACTTTGGTTGGAAAAGAGATGAAAGAGTACATGGTTTATGAAACACTGCTGAGAGTCTGAATGGTTTGTTAGTTTTGTCATTAATATTCTGTGTGTTTCATCTCTTACTTGGCGATGCCAAAAATGTCCCTTGTGCTAATTTTAACAGACTTCTTGAGTTGACCTTCATATACCATAAAATCTTTTCATTTTACATTGAAATGCCCAACTCAATGATTTTGGTAAATTTACAAAGTTCAAAAATCACCAAAATCCTGTTTTAGAGTATTTTCATTACCCCATTGACTATTCCTTTCTCTTAGCAGACAATCTGTGCTTCCAATTCCAGGCCTGGGCATGCAATCAATAATTCATTTTCTGTCTAAACAGATTTTTATTTTCTGGATATTTTTAATTAAGTTGATTAATACAACATGTTCTGTCTTTTGCATTTGATTTATTTTACTTAGCATAGTATTTTTGAGGTTCATGCATGGCGCATCATCATTATTATTTCATTCCCTTTTTATTGTTGAATAGTAGTCCATTGTATGGATATGTCAGAGTTGAATTATCTATCACATAGTTGTGGACATTTGGGTTGGTCTCAGTTTTTAGATGTTATGAATGATGCTTCTACAAAAATTCACATCCCTATATTTTTGTTGGTGTTGTGTACAAAGCCATTTTATTGTTATTCCCTTGTTTTTGTGGGGATATCATTATTTTATTTTTTTGTTATTAGTTTAAGTCTGTGAGACATCCCTGTGTTTTGTGGATATATATTTCTATATTCACTGGCTAGCTATGAAGAAGAGAAATTGGAGGATTACATACATAACTTTATTTTTTTTAAGACCAGTTTTCCAAAGAGAAAGCACTAATGTATGTACTTATAAAAATTACAGAATTCTAGCTTTTCCAAGCCCTCACCAACACTACTGTTATTCCTTTTGGTTATAGCAATTCTAGTGTATATTTAGAGGTATTTCAGTGTGGGTGAATTTCTATTTCTAAGCTAATAATGATGCTGAGCTTGATTTGCATTTGTTCTATTTAAATGGCCATTTGAAACTTACTGAATCATTTTCCTGGCTAGTATTTGCTCATTTTCTCTCTTTTTCTTTCTACACACTCACACACACACAAACACACACACATACTCCTTAATTGATTTCTGAGCCAAAACTGGTAAACTATTGTGCTCTGTGTGTGTTCTGTTTCTCTACTTCTTTTATCTTTTTTATAACAACAGCCTTTGCTATTTTCCTGCATTTGACATAAAATTCCATAGATCTGTTCATCAGAATATTTTGAAATATCACCGGCAAAGTTAGCAGAATTATTCTTTTAAAATGTTAGATTGCTTAAATATCTACACAATTTTCTTTTAAAAATCACTATGGATTACAAAATTTCCTTTCATATGTGTAACACGCATGTATTAAGTGCACAGATAATTTTTCTTTAACAGCTGTGTGAGATAAGAAGTGGCCTTCTAATTAGATTCAGTCACTTAAATTGAAGTAAACTAAAAATTTAACTCTGTGAGGTCACTTTATAAGGTTCAGGAGTATCTCATTTTGAAATTTTAATGTCTTGGTACCATGTGTATTTGCAATTCTTAAGTGGCATTCTGTGAACTATTTCTCAACATGGATTGATCACTTGGGAACTCTGAAAAGGGACCATGAAGAATGGAGAGAAGAGCCGTGGGCCTGAAGCAAACTGTGTGTTCCTATGCCCGGGACACGCTGTCCTCTCCTGGTAGGTGATGATAGCTTGCTAATTATTTTTCCAAATTACAAATGAAGTCTCTACTTTTTTTCTCATTTATCTGTAAAACACCATGCAAAATA
Source organism: Heterocephalus glaber (assembly GCF_000247695.1). The sequence goes on along the minus strand of NW_004624813.1, from coordinate 10,307,491 downwards.
TCAATTGGAGCCAATATTATAAAGTACAAGAATCTCTGGAGAAGATCAAAGGAAGAAAACATAATTAAAATGAAAGAATAAAGCAAAATGCGTTCATTAGCCATAGGAAGAGAATATGTGTAAATCTCCAGTGAAGGTCTTACATTAAAATGTCTGTATGTCTAACAGAAACAAAGGTGTCTGTTTCTGAGGACTCCCAAATGTACCATCATGTAGTTAAATCAGAATATTTTTCAATGACATTCCATTAACTGGCTTTGTTGGAAAAAAGGATCTCACCAAAGTCCCTGTACGCCAAACAAATACAATGTTTTTTTCTCTAATAAAGAAAGTCTGTTGTGATTTTTATTTTAATGACCCAAAGAAGGTAGTGTCTATATGATACAAAATAAAATTAAGGGTACACTCCCTTTGATACAATCTAAAAATTTGGATTAAATTTTCATTGTTAATTTGATGACATTTCGGATTTAGAAACTGTTTCCTTAAAATTGAAATGATCTGTTGATGATGATCTAATAAATTGTGCTGGTGCTTTTTGAATTGATTTTAAATTCAAGTGTAGCCTACTTTCTTCCTGTGTTTTTTCCTGCCTCTACCAGAGACCCTTTCTACCTTGGACCCATGCGTGGAAGCAGAGGGGAACCATCATCCTTGTGACTTACTATTTTGAGAGCCTAGCAAGTGGTTCCTATTTCACTCTACAATGGCATTAGAGACAGCCAACATGTGTACGTCCTGAGTCAGCTTTTAAGAAGGGATTTGATATCTATGACAAAAATTGTCATTCTTCACTGAGATAACATTTTAGGGGATTCCAAGTTAAAACAAATTTCTTGATATTAAAAAATACATTTCAATTTTACTCATCAGATATATGAACCAGAGACAATAATACACTTGATTAACAACAGTGTAGGAAGTGGTATTTTAATTCTTTTTGTGAGAGTAAGGATTTATGCATCAATGTAGTGAGTAGATTGGTAGAATTACTTACAAAATTAAGACTTCTTCTCATGCCCCAGCACTTGTGCCTCAAGCATCTGACCTTGAGAAACACTTTCTACCGTCTACAAAATCTCCTATATGTTATCATATCATTTAGCATTAAAATAATTAGAATTTAAATGTTCACCAAAAATTAATGCCTAAATAAAATGTAGAAAATAATACAATTTAATACAAAGCATTTAAAAGGAATTGTTAGATCAATATGTTTTATCTTTTTTTAAATTTTCAGACAGGGTCCCACTCTTTAATTCAGTCTGGCCTTGAATTAAGTAGCCCAGGCTGGTGTCAAACTCATGGTGACTCTCCTGTGCCTCAGCCTCCCCAGTGCTGAGCTTATAGGTGTGTGCCACCATGTTTGGCTAGATCTATATATTTTAATATAGGTAATATCAAGAGAAAAGGATGATCAACAAAGAGCAAGTTTCTGAAGATATGAAAGCATGACACTATTGATTTGAAAAAGTACAGAGAATTATGTAAATATTGTGATGTTTATGTTTAATATATGTAAAATTTCAAAAATCAATCAAGAATAGTACAAGAAACAGCAATCATCTCTGGTGAGGAAGGAAAGTGACTAGGTTGTAGTATGGTGACTAAGAAATGATTTAATTTTAATAATAATATGCATATATTATAATGAAGAAAAAAGCCATGTATTATACAATTCAAATTTAATAAATTAGGTACTTATTTAAATTTAATCTTCATTAAAATTTACAAATAATTTTACCAACAACTGTTGAGTAAATATCTTGTGTGTCACATTCATATTTTTATGCCAGGAATATAAATATATAGCCTTATATTAGTATATGTTTCTGCAGTGAAATAGTTTCAACAAGGAAATCATTCTTGTCAAGTTTGTGTACCACAGGTGACTTGATTATACTGCTATTAATTCACCTAGTGTATTAATTTACTGCCTCCAGAAAACATCAATATGACGTTCACGTCTGTAGCTGTCTTTGAAGCAACTGTGTTATCTCAAATTGAATGCAGTCTTTAAAATGTTAGCACTAATGTTTTACAATTATCATCCAACAGTGATTCTTCAGTTACAATATAGCTTACTCCTTTACTAGCCTATCTATGTTATAATGAACTGTGTTTCACTTTGTATGGTTCACAGATTTAGTACTGTGAAGAGTAACATTGTATCATCACTGTTACTGAAAGCACTTTGAAGAAAAAGCCACATCAGCCTTGCTGCAATTTTGATCCCAGAACATCTCACATTTGCATAAATTATTTTTATTTTGCCATTATGTGTTGTATTAATTTCTTTTCTCTCATTGCTGAGACAAAATACCCGACACCTAAAGTTAGAGGGGAAGGGGTTTATTTGGCTTACAGTTGGCAGAGATTTCAGTCCATAGTCAGCTGGCTCCAAGGCAGAGATGGCAAACAGACATTGCAGAGGAGAAACAACACGGTGCACATAAGGTAGCAAAGGTAACAAGAGAGTTTAACAGTGTCTTTTTGTCCCTTTTATCTTAGTCAGACTACCGGGATTAGGTTGGTATCAAACTAATCACTCAGACATAGTGATTTAGTAATCACACGCCATGCTGTTAACCACAGCATCACACATTTCAGATTCATCTACCTCTGAAAAAGAAAATCCCTCCCCATCCCCATGAGGCTTTGGGGGACATCTAATCACAAACCATAACATGTGTTATTTTACCAATATTTAATATTAATAGAAATTTAAACATTTATAAAAGATGGTTTAGGTGTGTTCTGACCCATAGCAGAATCTTAAATGTTTGAATACCAGAGTTAAAAAACTTTAAAGTGGAAAAGAAACAACAATTAAGGTGTCAAAGAGACAGAAGTGAGAAAGAAACATGGGGTGTGTGTGGGTTTGAGTGCTGAGTCGGGGGGACAGGGAGAGAGTAAAAGAATGTAGGTGAGTATGAAGAAAGGATGATCACATTTTTATGCATGTTATTGTACAGCCATTCTTAGTCGTGACCCATAATAATTCATCAATATATATGCATTAAAGTATACTTTATCTTCCTAAGAAAATGGATGGATTTTTTCCTTGAAGAGAACTGAGATATTAATGCTTCTTTTGATTTATTTTAAATTGAATATATTTTCAGTGTGTCTTTGGAAGTACACAATATTCCACAATTCAGCAAGGTAGAAATATATTGGCAAAGGGCCACTTTCAAATCAGTCTTGTCACTCTATGTAATATTTTGAGATGTCTATAAATATCATTGAAATATTGTAGTCATAGAGTAACTTACAGTACTAAAAGTGTATATTGTGTAAATTTTATTCAAAATTTTAACTTTCTCGCTAGTACGATTAGGTTTATTCTTGACTTTACTTAAAATATAATATTAAATGCTGGCTTATGATTGAATAAGATGTTTTGTCCTCTAGAAACCTGAAGGAATTTGGGAAATGAGACAGCGGGATGCTCTAACAAGTAGGGTAATAAAGAACTTTTAGTGCATCATCTTTTCTCCTACATTCCTACATGGATCACAGCAGCAAAGGTGAGCTAAGTAGCCAAGACCTGGCACAGTATCAGGACTACTAAAGTTCCTTGGCATGTTGTCCATTCTCTTCCATTTACCTGTTAAGCAATGTAATCACTGCTAAAAGTGGTGACCTTCTGAGGGGAAAAAAACAGCTTTGGTGTTATGTGTAAAGTGAAGTGCTCTGGTGTATGTGGGGAAGTCTGAGAGTTTGAGCTCCTGTTTAACATGCAGCAACTCAGTAACCTTTGGGAAGACTCTTTTCAACTGAAATATCCTCTGCCATACCTGAGCTCATCATGCATTAGAGTGGACAATGAGAAATAAAATCCCAAGATTCTTAGTTAAGATATAGTCAGAAACACATTGCTTATGAAAGCTGCATTAAGATAACAACAAACAGTATTTGTTATTGGTGTTAATTTCTGGTTTGTTTTTCATTTCCTTGTTAAATGATATAGGTATAGAAAATGACAATCTAGACCAACATCAACACACCTAAAGTGGTAATTTTCATGTGAAAAATAAGAATATAATATGAAAAACATTAGACTACATAAGGAAGGTATGATGAGTAAGAATAACAGATTTTATAGCTAAGTTAATGTCATGAATTAGTAGCCATGAAGTTATTACATAAATATACAAGGATAAAATTTGCATCCAAATAAAATGGAATGCATGATTTCTTTATTTTCTTGTTTTAACCATATGAGATGATTATTTTTATGTCCTAACTTGATTTGGCTACAGTCTCCAGTTATTCAATTAAATACTAATTCAGAGATCATGACAAACATAGATGTGATTAAAATCTACACTGAATTGACTTTAAGTGAAGGAGGTCTCCCTTGATAATCTGGGTAGGCCTGACACAATTAGAGAAGGGCTGAGGCTTCCTTGAATAAAATATTGTGCCCGTGGTCACCAACCTCAGCTTTTTCCCATGTGTTTCAGGGTATCTTTATTGATGACCTGCTCTAGGGACTAAAACTTATCTACTCACGCTGCCCCAGGATGGCAAAGGCCAAATTCTGACAATAATTATCATAATTATCTCCCAGTAATTCTGCTTTTCTGGTTGAACTCTGATCTAATTTACATGAATTATTACTAAAGATGAACTATTAACTAGATCAGAACACAGAATTCAGCATCAGGGAGCCATTATTCTCTGACCAAGTCACAGTTTAATTAGAAATACATATCAGATAGTTAAAAGTCCTATAAAATTGTTCATTAACATCTACAATTTGAACAAAGAGCTAATAACATGGTTAAATATAAGGCAAAAAGGATAAACATAAAGTTAACACAAATAAAATAAAGAAGGAAAATTTAAAAACTGCAATTATAATAGAATTTATAATTAAAATATTACTTTTGATCAACTATATTTACTAACAAAATTTTAGTTGACTTGGTTAATATCTGGATATCAGTATTTCCAGATAGTAATGTAGTCACGATATTTAAAAAGCCTATCTAGCATTCCCTTTGTCCTGAAATCTGCTGCACATCTCTTAGAGAGCACATATATTAGGCTAATCTAAATCCATTCCGAACCACTGTCCTATTCTTATCTACCTTCCATGAGACCAATTCTCCAAACTTATTCTTATCCAGTCCTTGTCCATCCTGCCAAATTCTTTGACACCATCTATGATTTAGGGCAAATCTGTTCCTTTGATCCTGTCTCTATCCACACAAACTGGACACCCAAATGCAAGTTAAAAATATTACTCACTGAGGGGTGAAGGGGAGGCATGGGAGGGACTATAAATGGAGAGCAGCAGGTGACCTCTTTCTCCCTTATCTGTCAAGACCAAAGGCAAACTCTTTAATCCTGAAAAAGTGCCTTCTAGTTTGTATCAAGATGTAGCACAAAACCATCTCTAAACAAAAGCACAGTGTTTCTTCCTGCACCAATTTTATACAGAGAATTTCTAAGTGTATTTATAAAATGTAGATATTAGTGGAAGGAGATATATGAACAGTAGAAATAGATGCTTTGATAATTTGACCTGTCTTCCTGTGGCATTTATGTCTTCCATTACCAGTTGATAATATGGCACTGCTAAAGGTGTAAAACATTTTGGTTAAGAGATCCAAACTGCACAATCTGTGTTGAACAATTCAGGTTACAATGTTATTTAATGTTCTGAGATTAGACTTTTTCAGGGCCCATTCACACAGTAATATATTTAGCAGTAGATTCCATTAATTCTCTCTAAAGGCCTAAATATCACAGGACAGAAATGAGAAAATATGTTTAGTAAAATACAGAGAGCAAAACGTCAGATTTTGAGGTTTGGTTTCTGTCACAACTCAACTCTACAATTGTAATAAAAAAGCAGACAGACAATAAGGACTCAAAGGAGTGTGTGTCAGTAAAACTTTTTGCACAAAAAGTGAGATGAATTGGATTTGTCCAACACATTGTCATTTTCCAAGTTCTGCCACAGACCCTTAAAAAACATTTGAAGGAGGTCTAGGAGACTGAAGGGGCGGGTGTTGAGCAAAAAAGTATGATATGCCACAAATAGGAACTTATTAATTTCATTGCAGTAAACATTATATGTCGTAAACATTATATGTCATAAACATGGACTAAGAATAATAATAAGAAGAATAAAATTGGAGAAAGGGAATTTAGAGGCAAAAGGAAAGAGGTGGATAGGAAGGGGATTATAAGAAGAAATAAGCTCCATTTTGTACATATACCTACTCCCCAAGATGGATGTGAACTTAATGTTTCCTTAGGAAAAAATTCTAAGGAAAAAAAAGAAAACAGAACATTTGGACCTAGTCTGTCAAATGAAGTTATCTTGCTCTGAAGTCCGGACTCCCTGCAGAATGGTCTCCTACGTTTTGCCCCTCAAAACTACAAGTTTTATGAGCTACTTGGTGAACAGTTCAGAAAATTATATTCAGATTTGTACAGGTTTCTTAAAGATACATCCAAATTCCCTACAAACACTGACATTTTTTTGCTGAAAGATGGTGCAAGTTCAGCTTGCAGACTGGTGAAACTTCACTGTGGAAGCTAGTCTGCAATTTTTTTTACTAAGACCTTTCATTCAACATTCATTCATGTGATTTATTTAGTTTCTTCTAGGATAACTACTACTTTCTGCTCACTAAGTCTAAGAAGCAAGTTTCCTAAAGTACGGTACATTAGAGGAATATCTTTTTTTGCATAAAACCTGGCAAAAATCAAAATAGTTGATAGGTCTCCAAAGTAAGACTTAGAAATATATTTCTGTGAAACTGTACCTTTCTCTGTCATGTAAAACTGACTAGCTTTTCTTTTTAACAGATGTAGTGGTTAATTACACATAACAATTTGACTGGGGAACGACCTACTCAAGTTTTCATTAAGCATTATTTCTCAGTGTGTCTGTGGGGTTGTTTCTGAATGAGACCAGCATTTGGATGGGCAGATTGAAGAAAGGAAATTGGACCCCCAAATAAGGGTGGACATAATCCAATCATTTGAGAACCTGAATAGAAAAGGGTAGCAGAAAGGAGAATTTGCAATTGCTTAATCTGCCTGGCTCATTCAAATGGAATTTTCATCTTCACTTGTCCGTAGAATCAGACTTAGCTATTATCTCCCCTGGCTTTTAAGACCCTGGTCACAGACTATAACACTACCGACAGCTCTTCTAGGTATCTAGTTTTCTTACTGAAGATGAGGAGATAATGCCTCTGTAATCACATAAGCCAATTCCATATGTTGATAGGTTTTGCATATGAAGGCTTTTTAATTTAAAGATAAGGCTATATGTGAAATAACCTATTGATACTCTTTCTCTGGAACATCCTGAAGAATGCAAAGGATTTGAGAGAAAAATATTTGGCAATAAATGGTAACATACAAAATTTCAGGAGGTGATTATTTTTCTTCCAGACATGAAGTAAGTCTTTGAACAGCAGCTACAGGGCTATAAAAATCTGTGTACATTCAAAGATTAACCTCATGAAATACAAAAGAAGGTCATAGAGGTCCCCATTTCTGTTGATTTTAAGTCATGAATGGTAGCAAATCTATTTTAAATTCCCTCAAGTAGGAAAAGTTTTCTTTGGAAGAATAGTCAAGTTCCACAGGATATTAACTTACTTTTCCCACCACAAAAACTAGGGTTCCATCAGTTGAGAGACCAATGTTTTTTAATTCATTAAGTTTATTGGTACATTTTAGGTATACAATATGATGACATTTATCATTGGGAATTTGCATCTTCACATGATATATCTTGGTTCTTAGTTTTCCCCCATTCCCCTCCCCTCCATTGAACCCCTCCACTCTTCCAAATTTACAGTCTTTGTTTCAGTTTTTCCTTTTCTCATATTTATTTCTATCCCTTTCTCTACCCCTCCCACTTTCTCTTTTCCTTTGGGCCTTATCTTTCTATTTCATATTATCTATTATATATTTGATACTTATTTACATTTTCAGTTTCTCACACCAGAGAAACTATTTGGTATTTACAATGTGTGTCCTATTTATTTCGCTTAAGAGTATTGCCTCAATGTGCATCCATTTAGCTATAAATGTCTCTAGTTTCTCATTATTTATGGCTGAGTAGTATTCCATTTTATATTTTTAAAAACCCCCACATCTTCTTTAGTCTACAGTTGATGGGCACTTGGGCTGTTTCCAAGTTTTATCTATTACGAACTGAGCCACTGTAAACATGGGTGCACATGTATCACTGTGGTATGATTCTTCTAATTCTTTTGGAAAGATACCCAGCAGGGGAATAGATGGGTCAAATGGGACCTCTAATCCTAGGTTTTTGAGGTATCTCCATACTGATTTCCACAGTGGTTACACCAGTACACACTTCTACCATCAGTGGAGCAGGGTTCCTTTTTCCCCACAACCCTGCCAACATTTGTTAATGGTTGATTTCTTGAAAGCAGCCTTTCTTTCTGGAGTGAGGTGGAATCCCAGCATTATTTTCATTTGCATCTCTCCAATGGCAAGTGATGTTGAACATTTTTTCATATGTTTATTTTCTATTTCTACTTCTTTGTCTGATAAATATCTGTTCATTTCAGATGCTCATTTTTGGATTGGATCTTTAAATTTGGAAGGACTGATTTTTAAATTTTCTTTGTATGTTCTAGATAATAGACTTTTTTCTGAGGAACAGCTGGTAAAAACATTTTTCCCACATTGTGGGTTGTTTCTTCACACTGCTGGTGGTTTCTCTTGCTGTGCAGAACCTTTTCAATAAGACAAAATCCCTGTTGTTGATTCTTTACACTGGTTCACATTCAGCTGAGGTTTTGATCATGAAATCTTTTCCTATGCCAATGTCTTCAAGAGTTCTACCTAACCTCTCTTCCAGCCGGTTTAGTGTTTCTGTTTTAATATTTAGATGTTTGATCCATTTTCATTTAGTTTAGTGCATGATAAGAGATATAGGTCTAGTTTTAATCTTTGGCAAGTTAAAACTCAATTTTTTGAGCACCACTTATTAAAGAGGCTATCTTTCCTCCAGTGAGAATGTTTGGCTCCCTTGTCAAACATGAGGTAACTGAGTATATGTGGAGTTGCTTCTGCATCTTCTAATCTGTTCCACTGGTTCTCAGGTCTGTTACTTTGCCAGTACCATGCTGTTTTTATTACAGTGGCTTTATAGTATAGTTTCAAGTAAGGGATTGTGATACTCCCTACTTCTTCTTTGTTGCCTAGAATTGCTTTTGCTCTTCTAGGTCTCTTTGTGTTCCAAATGCATTTTTGGATTGTTTTCTCAAGTTCTCTGAGGTAAGCTGTTGATATTTCAATTGGGATTGCATTGATATATATAGCAGTTTTGGAAGTATGGCCATTTTCACTATATTGGTTCTTCCTACCCAGGAGCAAAGGATGTCTTTCCATTCTCTAATATCCATTCCAATCTCTTTTCTTCAGAGTGCTATAGTTTTCAGAGTAGAGATCCTTTATTTCTTTCATCAGATTGATTCCTATGTATTTCATTTTTTTGGATGCTATTGTGAAAGTAGTTGTTTCTCCAGTTCATCTCTCAGTGAGTCTGTAATTCGTGTACAAGAAGGCCATTGATTTTTATGTGTTGGCCTTGCATCCAGCTGCTCTACTGAATTTGGTTATTAAGTCTAGGAGATTTTTGATGGAGTTCTTGGAGTCTTCTATGTAGATTATTATGTCATCTGCCAATAATGACAATTTAACTTCTTCATTTTCTACCTTTTCTTTTTATTTCTTTATCTTGTCTAATTTATCTTTTTTTTTTCTTGGTACCAGGGATTGAACTCAGGACCTTGTAATTGCCAGACAGGCACAGTACCACTAAGCTAAATACCCGGCCCTCTCTTGTTTAATTTCTGTGTCTAATGTTTCAAGAACTCTATTGAGCAGGAGTGATGATAGTGGGCATCCTGGTTTTGCTCCTGATTTTTGCATGAAGAATTTCAGGTTTTGACAATTTAGTATGATGTTGGCTGTTGGCTTTTCATAGATGGCTTTCATCAAGTTGAGATAGAGACAATCTATTCTGATTTTCTGTAGGGTTTTTACTATGAATGGGTGTTGAATTTTGTCAAATGCTTTTTCTGCATCTACTGAGATGATCATATGTTTTTTGTCATTGGCTCTGTTATTGTAGTGTATAACATTTATTGATTTGTGTGTATTGAACCATCCCTACATCCCTGGGATGAATCCCACTTGGTCAAAGTGTATGATCTTCTTGATGATCTTCTACATTCTTTTTGCTAGTATCTTATTAAAGATTTTTGCATCTATTCATTTATGAGATTGGCCTATAGTTCTCGCTTTCAGTTGAGTCTTTCTCTGCTTTGGGGATCAAGGTGATGCTTGCTTCCAGGAATGAATTTGGGAGTATTACTTCTCTTTCAATATCATTGAAGAATTTAAACAGTAGTGGCAATAATTATTTTCTAAATGTCTTGTAGGATTCAGCAGTGAACCCATCAGGACCCAAGCTTTTCTTTGTTGATAAATTTTTAATTACATTTTCAATTTCATTGATTCATACTGGGTTGTTTAGAATTTGTAGGTCTTCTTCGTTCAACTTTGGTAATTCATATTTTCCTATAAGTCTGTCCATTTCTTGTATGCTATTCATCTTACTGGTTTATAGGTTCTCAATGTAGGTATTGAACCTCTGGATTTTTGCTGGGTCCATTGTAATTTCACCTGTTTCATTCCTAATTGCTTGAATTTGGGCCTTTTCTTTTGTTTTTTGATACAGTTGCCTAAGGTTTTGTCAAATTTTGTTTATTCTTTTGAAGGACCAACTGCTTGCTTCATTGATTTCTTCTATCATTCTCTTAGTCTCCATTGAATTGATTTCTGCTCTGATCTTTATAATTTCCTCCCTTGTATGAGCTTTGTGTTTATCTTGTTCTTCTTTCTCTAGAAGCTTGAGGCTCAGCATTAGACTGTTTATTTGAGCTCACTTTGTTTTCCTAACATTAGTATTCACTGCTATGAATTTCCTTGGTAAGAATGCTTTCACTGTGTCTCATAAATTCTAATATGTTGTATTGGCATTGGCATTTAATTGTAGAAAGTGTCTAATTTCTTCTCTAATTTCCTCTGTGGCCTATTGGTTGTTCAGGAATGTGCTGTTCAATTTCTGTGTGTTTATGAAGTTCTTGTGGTTTCTTTTGCTCTTGATCTCCAATCTCATTGCAATATGACCTGATAATATGCAGGAGATAACTTCAATTCCTTTGTCTTTACTTAAACATGTTCTATGAGCAAGTATGTGGTCTATTTTGGAGAATAGCCCATGTGCAGTTGAAAAGAATGTGTATTTTGATTTTATGGGATGGAAAAGTGTAAATATCTGTTAGGTCAATTTGTTCAAGAGTTTGATTGAGTTCTAGTATTTCATTGTTTATTTTTTGTCTAGTTGATCTATCTATTTGTGACAGTGGGGTATTGAGGTCCCCCACTACTATTGCATTAGTGCATATATGACTTTTCATGTCCATTAGTATTTGTTTTATATAGTTGGGTGCACTAGTGTTTGGTGCATAGATATTTATGAATGTCATCTCTTCCTCTTGGATTCTTCCCTTTACAAGGATGTAATGTCCTTCTTTGTCTTTCTTAATCAGTGTTGGTTTGAAATCCACTTCATCTGCAAAGAGGATAGCTACTCCTGCTTTTTTTCAGGTTCCTGTTTCATTGGGTATTGTTTTCCACCCTTTAACTTTTAGTCTATGAGTTTTGTTTTGAATTAAGTGTGTTTCTTGTATGCAGCATATTGTTGGATCTTGCTTCTTGAACCATTCTGCCAGTCTATTTCTTTTGATTGGTGAATCGAGATGATTAACATTGATGGTTATAAATGATTTGTATAGACTTATTGATGTCATGCCCTTTTGCTGTTGCTGGAGTCTCCTCCTTTGCATTTAAGTTTTTGTCTTGCCTGTTGGATTCATTCTTCTGGCCTTTGTGGGGTTGTGACACTCATTGTCTATTACTAGGATATTGTTTAAAAATTTTTGGAATGCTGGTTTGGTATTCATGATGTTCCCCAGGTGTTCTTTATCATGAAAGCATCTTGTTTCTCAATGGATTTTGAAAGATAGTTTTGCACGGTACATAAATCTGGGTAGCAGGTTGTTTGGTTTTGGGGTTTAAAATACTTCCCTCCAGGTCTTCTTGATTTTTGTGTTGAGAAATTTGTTATGATTCTGATGGGCTTTCCTTTGTATGTGATTTTTTTCTCTTTTCTTACTGCTTGTCATATTTTGTTCTTTTGTTGCATTTCTGGAATCATTTTTTTAACTAATTTTATTGGTACATTTTAGGTATACAATATAATGACATTCATTATTGAAAATTTGTACCTTTTAGGTATTCTATCTTGGCTCTTATTTTTCCCCATTCTCTGCCATTCCTTCAACCCCTCAACCCCTCCCTCTTTACAAAAACTTTGTTTCCATTTTTTCATTCTCTCATATTAATTCCATTCCCTTCTTTCCTTTCTCCTACCCCTCCCAATGCCCTTCCCCCTTTCCCCTTTTCTTCCTATTTCACCTTATCTATTATACCTTTTAGTCCCTAGTTTCTCTGGTGTGAGAAACTGAACATGTAAATATGTAATCTTAACTATTATATGCCTAGGTGTAGATTTCCTTTTATCACAGCTAGTTGGAGCCCTATGTGCTTCACTTATCTGTATGTCAAATTATTTTCCCCTGCTTGTGAGGTTTTCTGCCATTACTTCTGTGAACCATTTTATTTTATCATTTACACTCTCTCCTATTACTTCATTGATTCTGATCAGTCTTATGTTATTCTTCTGGGTATTATCTTGCAGCTGCTGGATTGATTTCTCATGTTTTCTTGTTATTTTTAAGAAATTTTTCTTTTCCCAGTCACTAATCATAATCCTGTCTTCTATACCTGATATTCTGTCCTCAGATTGGCTCATTCTGCTGTGTAAACTTTCAATGGAGTTATCCGCTTGCATCTGTTTTATGGATTCCATTTGTTTCTTATGCTGGGATTCCATCATATTTCTGAGCTCCTCTAATTTTTTTTAATCTGCATCTGCTGTAGAGTTATTAATCATGTCTTTTTCTATGAACAGTATCTCTGTTGTTATCTGAGAAATTATTTCTGATTTTATTTTTTCCAGATCCTCTTTCATTGCCAGTTCAGGGAGTCCAGATGGTTGAGTTTCAGATTTTTCCATCTTATTGCCCCTTGGGGTTCCCTTTGATGATCTGGAGTTATGGTTTTGCATCTTGTTTAAGTGTCTTCTCATTTCAATCATTGCAATCTATGGAACCTTTGTTGAGGTGACTTTGCTCTCCCAGTAGGGTTCAATTTTCAACAAGTCTTGGAGAGGTATTCTCTTGTGCTTACCACTCCACCAATTTCTGGGCTCAGAACGATGACCTTCTGGATCCACATGCTGTGCTCTTGTCCAAGCATGCTTGTGGTTAGGGCCTACACACACTTACTGATGGTATCTGGGTGAGCCTCTGGCTGGGGCCTGCACACAGCTGTTGTCCAGGCAGACTTCTGGCTGGGTCTGTGCATACTTACAGATGGTGTCTGAGTGGCCCTCTGGCCAAAAGGCCAATGTTTTAATGGTACAAATTTTACACAGAAGGAACACAATTAGGAAATAACATATTAATAAAGTAAAATCAACTGTGAATTCACAAAACAAAATAAATTTAGTTTTATCCTAGAAAGGAATGAGTGATTTAATATCAGAAATTTTCCAGTGACTTAAGAGAAAAATTTCAAGTGATACAGAAAAAGCATTCAGTGATTTCTACTGTTCAAACTAAAAATAGAAATGGTCAATTTAAAAAAGTTGTCACAAGATATTTTAAGAGAAAACACTTTCCTCTTTAATTTAGAAAAGCATTAGGAACTGTGAAACATCTGTGATTTAGTCTACTTGCAAACCAATATTTTAGCATGACAGTTTCAGGAAAGCTGATAAAAGAAATGAGCCTCTTACATCAGTTAAAGAGGACTGTATCAGTCACAGTGTGGCAAACACTGCACACATCAGCATTCTGTATCATTCCTGCAGTCCAAAGTCCCACATGGGAAACTACATAGGCCTAAATGGATACTTTTATATATAAGGCTTAGCTACAGGGGAACTCTTAACTCAGAAACCTAGGTTTTTATAATATTCAGTAAGCACTTTTGTCCTTTGCACCAGCATGAGACAATATATATTACATTGAACAATCAGAATGCCCTTTACAATAGAGAAGATACTATCACTATATCAAGGCTCTATGCCAGTACTTAACCCTATGGGGAAGTACTACCTCTAGCTTCCAAGGCTGCTTGCATTATAAATTCTTAAAATATAGTTCTGAGAAAAGACAGTCACAGTTCCACCTTACAATACATTTAGAAAAATGAGAGACTATGAAGAATGGTCTCCTAACAATACTTATCCCTTAATCCTACACTATATCAGTTTCTACTGTATTCCACTCTAGTATTTCACTCTATTGACTACTCTGATTAATCTGACCAACAGAGGCTGGTAACAAATCCATTCAATTTGTCTCATATAGCATGTAAATAAGGATACCATTAACAGGACTCCAAACAGCATGAAAGGCCTGACCTGTAATTTTAAACTCAACCATATCCCTAGGGTTCTAGATCCAAGCCATCAAAGTAAAGTAACAGGGCATTTCTCCTTGAGTAAGTTTTTAAATGGATCTTTCCACTTGGTCTGATGCATTAATTGCATTAGCTATTGCACAGACGCTGTCTTGACACTGAAGCTGGAAATGTAGAGCAATTTTATCACCCAGAACAACCTTGGCCAGTGAGCTGCAGCTGACTTGAATAACTCCTCGGCCTGAGTCAGTTTCATTGATCACTTTAGCTAATGTCAGGGACAAATTTCATCCACCCTTTCTAATTAGATAATTTCTATTTTAAAGACAATGAGTCATTTATCTCTCTGATAAGCTCTGCTGAGTAAACAAGGGTAACCTTATATTAGAGCTATTTTGCCAACATTTGAAAATCAGGTAGTCTATAGGGTAATTTCTTTATATACTGGAAAGTCTTTTGTAATTACTCCTGTAGTAGAAGTTACCATGTTTTTGAAAGGAGGACAAATTAGAAGTGATTGCTTGGCTTTCACACAAAAACAAACATTCCGAGTGCCCTGTGAAAGGAAACATTGCTCACAGTTTTGTTTTGTTTTTTTCTCCTCATGTTTCTTAGAGGAATATCAGGTTGTCACTGCTTTAGCATAGGCTCCTAATTTTTGGTAGGTCTTAGAGTCTAGGTCTTGTTTGTAAAGTAACTGTCTAAGCACACTTGGTTTTACTTGCCTTCTTTGTATGTCCCAGTTCAGGTGGAGTTCACTTGCCTCATAAAATCAGTGAGTAATGGCTATGGAATGGGCCATGGGATGGACACTCAGAGGTTGACAGTTTTTGAAATAATTTTAGGGCTTCCTGTCTCAGCAGACACAACTCAGTTATCTCCAGGAGGGATGGAAGATATATTGTCTATTCTCAGAGAAATGGCTCTTTCCCTGCCTGTATAAAGGAGAGAGAGAATCCAAGAGCAACCTAGACAGTTTGCTTCAGATCTTCTTTGGGTGCTTGATCTGCAAACATTTATTAGCAGGTAAGTAGGAAGGAATCCTGTACCTCACCACCAATACCATCACTCGTGACAGCATACACTACAAGGTCTCAGGGAATCATCTCACACACTGAAACTAGCCCAGAGCCTTGTCTTTATTCTTCCACAAAGACACATCTATGACAGAATGTACCCTCACCAGTACTATCAAGCAGTGTGAAGGATCTGAGACTTTATCCAAAAGTTAAGTTTATAAATCAGTGTGTCACAATGTCATGAATTTTGATAGAAGAAATGTAATTTCTGAGTTAGAAAGCTTCTCATTTTTCATGGTACAGTAAGTCAGAGCTTGTGATTGTTCAACTTGTTCCCAAGACCTATGGGGCAAGGCAGATGGACCAACATGGATCAGGACATGTACCATCAAAGTTTATTCCAGGACACGTGGGATATTTGAAATTGAGTGCTTGAAAATGTTTAGTCTCATGGCTACCTTTAGCTCTCAGTTGAGACATTGTTTTATTATATCAGAAAATAAGAATTCCTGCCCTTTGTTTTAGTGAGCTGTTTTGTTGTGTAGACATCCTTGAAATTAGATTGTAGACCAAAGTGTAATTAATTCCTTACTTTGCCAGACATGGAGAAATTAGAAAAATCCATAGAGCATTTTTGTCCTGACAGTCAGGAACAAGATAATCACACTGGTTATCAACATAAATACTTTCATATTTGTAGTGAACATACTAAGCAAATATACTGTACGGGGCTTAGAAGCGAAGAGAGAATTGTCATTATTTGAAAAGTATGTTGTCTTCAATAGAGAACCCTAAATATAACATTTATCATTTTGAATGACGAGTATAGAACACCATTTATAAAATTTTAAATGGCATGCTTACTTAGAGAGCACAATATAACCAGTCAATGCCTATGGCTGTGAGAGTGTTCAACCAAAATACTGGACTCTGGGTAAACATTGTGTTTTACTCAATTCTGTGCATCTGAACATGTGCAGACACAAGGAGCATCTTGCTGAACACTGCTATATACTTTTGATTAATGTGCTAAGCCACAAAGTTTATCTCTGCCCCGAGACTTAAGAATTTCAGTAAATATTCACATAGTTAAATAGCTAAGTGAAGGCAATTACAACATGAATATCATGTAATTTCTTGTTTCCAGCTTGCTATGAAGATACTACAATTGGTCTTGCATTTATCAGCTGGAGCACAATCCAAAACATTCATGTCCTCTGTCTGGGTTCACTGTACTCTCCATACAGCATCAGGGCCAGGGAATTTCTCACTGATGCCAGGCTGGCGCTTTGCCTGCCCTCCCATGAATGACATTTTGCTCTGATTCATTACGCTTCACCACATCTAATAATTGCTGACAATTTGTGGGTTCTTCCTTTTTATAATGAGAAAGATACCTATAATAAAGGTAGGATTAAAAGCAAGTTAAAAGATAGGAAATGGAAAAAATTATAATGACTATATCATAAAGTTATATGATAAAAAGACCATAATGGATAGTTCAAAAATTTCATTTTTACATTTCAATTTCCTTTATATATACTAATATGCAAAGAAATGGTTTATTTTCCTACCTTCTTGATTCAAGGGAATGTACACTTTAGTAGCTTCAAAACTGCAAATTGAATTAGTCAAAACAATACTGTTTTCCTGATGTTTAATGCATCTATATTTAAGGAACTTGCCAAGCTGCATTGAAAGAGGACTGAGAAATTAATACTTGATCAATCATTTACCCTTCAAGCCATATGATTTTCTTTGTCTCTTCCAGATTATGAGTTTATTTGATGTCTTCTGTATCTGTCAAAAACCATGTTCTGTGAGATGACTGCTCCAATCACCAAACAAAGGAGACAAAAAAGAAAGTTTAGAATTAGTTATCTTGAAAGAGACATGACATACAATAATGGCATGCACGTATTCTGATCATAAACATTTCTGTTATTTTATGGTAATTTTTTCCTTGTCAAGTAAAATATCTTTTGGAATTCCTGTATTAATTGGCATTAAAATGGTTTGGAGGAAGAAACTCAAGCCACAAAAGAACATCCAGAATTGAGGGCTATTTTTAGTAATGATGAGGGAGAATTTCAAGCTGACATGGAAGGCAACTATTCTCTCATTTTTTTTGAAATATTTTCTCAAATAAATTTTGAAAAATATAAATATTTTCTCTGGTACCATTCATGGAGTAGACATGTCAGGGATTGCCATGGAGGATAGGCCTGGAGAGCTCTGAAATATGAAAAATTTATAAAAATTTAAATTTACTTTGAAAAATTTGAAAGAAGCACTCTCGAGAACTCAGCTCCAAGTGTGACTGGTATAAATTTTCCCTAATCCACCTCAGAACGTTTTCCTGGAAATATATACCTGACTTTGTAACAACAATGTCATATACCAAGTTTTGAATCAGCAAAGTTTTCATATTTCCCTGAAACATCATCTGAACCCTAGCTTAAGTATGATTTTTTTATGATTACAAACATCATATTTGCACACATAAAGATGAGCAGATTACATGCACACAGAGCCCGTTACTCATAACAAATATACTACAAAACATAGCATCCTAGTCATTCCAAGGACTGATGTCAAGCTAGACAACTATAAAATATTAAATATCATATAAGGAGTTGTAAAGGATTTATTATTCCTTTTATAACTTAGGTAACATAGGAAAATGAAAATAATTAAATTTTCCTCTGTCAAGGATTTTGAGGGTTAATTTTCTTATGCATGTGAGAAGAGAATGAATAATTTTTAAAGTTTTTGCCCATTATAAAATCTAAAGTTACATATGACTCAGATGAGCTACTATTATTATGAAAATATTTTACTGTGTTAGAAAACAGTAATCTTTTCAGAGCAGGTATGTCCGAATTGTGTCCACAGGGCACAGGCAGCCTTGTACATGTGGCCCCACAAGATTCTAAACTTTGGACATTCTTATGTGGTTTTAATGATCTAAGAAAGCAACAGTAGAACAATGTGTAGGGAAGGGCATACTGCAGTCAAATTCTGTTAAATGAAAACCTGTGTGTATCAGATGTTTTATGAACTCGGGCCATTTGGCAAGTAAAATGCAGTGATTACCAATGTTTTTTTCCAGTAGAAACTTCTGAGGTATATTAGGCAAATTTATACCAGTTACACTCATCACATTTGTTGACTGTTTCCTTCAACCTACTGGCATATGGTGCCTCTCACGACAGACATTATTGGTTACTAAGCAGACATGTAAATTTTCTTATTTAATTTTTAAGTTGGAGTTGTTTTGTTTATATGATTAAATAATTTTAAAAGTTAAAATTTGTTTTTAGATCTGTGTTATATGTAACACAAAATGAATCAAATAATTTTTTGTTTATATTATTGATACCATTACAAATACAAAATCACTAAACCTGTGGAATGTATAGATTCAGGCACACATTCAACTCTAAGAAAAAATTGATCAAATCTCTTCACTAGACTTCTATAAGATCTATTTTTTTCAGAGAAAAATGGCCCTCACTTCACAATGATCCTTTGTGTAGGGCATTACATTTCGGCACTGAATATAATCATGAAGAACTATTTTCAGTGATGAACAACTAGAGTAAAATCAGATCAAAAACTTCTGAGGATCATATTGAGAATACCCTAAGAGTTGCAACCACTTCCACTGAATTAGAAGTTGATATGTTACTTTCACAGAAACAAAGTCAAATATCCCACAATTTTATGTTTAATGGCTGTCATTTCTGATGTTTTAATACAAAATTAAAAATAAATAAAATTTTTTTATGTACAAACATTAAGAATATTATGTATTATAGCTAAGTGGATGCACATTGAGGCAATACTCTTAAGTGAAATAAATAAGACACACATGTGTAAATACCAAATAGTTCCTCTGGTGTGAGAAACCGAAAATGTAAATAAGGACTAAAATGTATAATAGGTAATGTGAAATGGGAAGAAAAGGGGCAAAGGGGAAGGAAGTGGGAGGGCTAGGGGAAAGGATAGAAGGGAATGGGATTAATATGAGAAAATGGAAAAATAGGAACAAAATCTTTGTAAATAGGGAGGAATGGAGGGGTTGAAGGGAGGGGTGGGCAACGGTGAAAATGTATGTATGTAAAGGTGCAAACTACGTAAAGGTGCAAATTTCCAATGATGAATGTCATTATATTGTATACCTAAAATGTACCAATGATTAGAATGAATAATCGATAATGTAAAATAGGAAGAAAAGGTCCAAAGGGGTAGGGGTAGTGGGAGGGGGAAAAGGAAAAATGCTGAGAAATGGAAAAAATGGAAATAAAGTCTTTGTAAATAGGGAAGGGTGGAGGGCGTGAAGGGAAGGCTAGGAATGGGGAAAAAATAAGAACCAAGATGCATTATGCAAAGGTACACTTCCCAATGAGAAACGTAATTGTGTTGTATACCTACAATGTACCAATAAAAGAATTTAATACCAAAAAAAAGAATATTATGTATTTTCTATGTGGCCCAAGACAATATTTTATCATTCTGCTTCACCCAGGCAGCCCAAAAGTTTAGACATACATGATTTGGAAGTTCTCAAGATATGTAAAACAGTTTTCCTAATTTTAGCGAAGTTTTAGTAAGTACTTGTCTTAGGCCATTGTCTAGCTAGCTACGTTCTACTTATTTCTTTATGAAGCACTCATTAAAATATTCCACTTTTACATTATAGATTAGAGACCTAAGACTGAGAGATATAAATACAAAACAAAATTGCTATTTCATTGCTGAGTCAAGGCCACATTTTGATACAAAAGTGTTTATACATTAACTAGTGTGGATATAATTCTAATGTTGAATTGACTCTGTTTCTGTGCTTTTAACATGATCTATTTTTGTAATGCATTATTTTTTTGTAACACAGTATGCTGCAGATTAAGGCACAAGTAGGTAGGTTTATGTGTACACACACACACACATATATATATACATAAAAAACAGTCATACATATATGTGTATTTATATATATATTTGTATATATATAAGCACATAACATAAATGTACAGTAAATTATAAGTCCATTAATTCTGTTCAGTTTTGGAAAACCAAAAAGCAAAGCTAACTTTTAAAGGTCCTGGACTAAATAAATTTTATTTATAAGGTCTAAAAATGTATAACTAGAGTCTGCAGTTAAAGCAACCCAACCATTATGAGGCAATTGAGAAGTCATTTGCACATCTACCTTCACAAATGTTCTCAGGTGTGTTTAGGTTTATAACTCTGTTATTTAAAAGGTATGGTATTTTTATAGACAGTAGAGTTATTGGAAATCATTTCCTAAAATGAGCATTAGAAAAACATGTAGACACTAAAATGCAGAGAAAAAAGTTATAAAAATACATTCACAGTCAATACTTTAACCTCAATATAATATAGCTTAGATTGCAGTAGGATAAATGGAATACCAGACATTTTTATATCATATTTTCTAAAGATAGGTATAAATTATTTTAAGTTTACATTTTTCTTATGATGAGGTTTTTGTGAATATACATTTAAATTGTATATGTATAAATGAATAAATATAAAAAATCTTTTTATAGATCAATTGAATTGCTAAGAATACATAACCTACTTTATAGAAGTTTCTTTAAAAAGACAAATTTCACTTTCTCACCTCGTTAAAAAGGGCATTTATCACTACTTGACATACAGAGGTTGTGAAATAAATACACTTTCAAAGAACTTGATACCTAGTTTATTTTTTTCCTGACAGTAGCTTTCGTTATTTTCCTGGTAACTTTTGTAGGTCGACAGACAGGTTTGTAGAAGTGTTAATTGACAGCATGTTCCCCAAGTGACAGATGGTAAAACAGACCCAACTGGCAGAGTTCAGTAATGCTAGCTGTCAGAAATGGTAAAGAAACATCAAAGATCCCTGTTTTAGACACACACACGCACGCACACACACACACTATACTAAGCTGTATATAAAAAGTTCATGTAATTAAGCTATCGTCCTTAAGACTAGAAGCTAATGAACACTACAGTTAAACAGTGTTGCAGAAAGTTCACTGAAAGAGATAACTTAAAATTGTATGCAAAATGATTTTAGAGAAACAAACAGTTTTGACAATTTCACAGAACTTGTAAATCTCTCAATGTGCATTTGATTATCCACAATTATCATGGTGCACCAAAACTGCCCCCAGATAGAGAATAAAATATTAGGTTAAACTACATTATTTATATTGAAATATTTCATGCTTGATTTCACATTTAATTTCAAAAATAAGTATTGTGTCAGAGGTATAGAAAAATCAAGGGTTTAATTTTTATATATAAGGTCAGGTTATTTTGAATTTAAATATATCTATTAAAATACAGTCAAAGAAAACTCAATTGGTGTATTGTATATTATGATATTTTAAAGACTTTATTTTAAAGTGTACATGATTTAAGAAGTCAGCAGAAAAGTTAAAACCTTAAAGGAGACAAGTGTCATATAGACCATCAGGAGACAGGAAAAATGACATTTACATTTCAGTTCTAGAAAATGTTCAAACCTATATCCTTTACACCACTTTATGGGCTAGATTACAAATTAAATTTGGCCTGAATTTTATATAATGAATAGGTTAACCTTATTATGTGTAACTCACTCATCACTGTTGTAAATGTCAAGCAGATCAATGAATGAACAGTAATTCCCAAAGAACTTTAGATTTTCATCTTTCTTGCTTTATGTAAGTACTTGTTTATGTGACAAAAGTGAACATAAAAACATTTTTCAGATTCTATGTCAAGGTTCACATTCATAGCTCAAAAATGCTTCAGTTGTACTTAGAAACATTTCAGTGACAACGATGATGTCCAATTTATAACAAATTCATGACTATATAATGGTTAAAGTGTTTCTAAATATGATGAAATCAAATGGAATTGGCTTCTCTTAGTAACAAGAAATCCCAGGATTTGTGATGAAAAGAACTGCATTTGATTAGATAAGAGACAGAACAAAAGAAACTGGCTTGCTTTTCAGCTCACATTAAAATGACAATGAAATGATTTTTGTCATGGCTTCTATCTCCATGTCCCTCCAAATCCTCTTCAACTCATAGGTGGGACTTTTCAGAGCTAAGAGGATCTAAGGCATGTGATACTGGGATTAAGGGTTTGTGGTACTAAATTAGCATAGTTCTGGGTGTGGCAGAATGGATTTACTGAAAATAAAAATTCCACCCTTGGTATTGTTTGCACCACCCAAGAAGCTTGTAGCCTAGATAGGATAGAAAGGAAAGGTAGGCTTGCTGCCTGGCTGCCTGCTGCCTGCTATGCCATGGACTGTTTTTCTCTGTGATACCCCTCTGCCATGCCATCCTTCTCGGAACCTGCTGACTACGGAATGAAACCTTTACAAACAGTGAGCTGAAATAAAGCTTTTGTCCTTTAACTTGTAGGTATCAGGTCTTTTGTCTCAGCAATGAAAAAAATGATTAAGACAATTTTTAAGTCATAAATACATAAGTACAAAGAGAACAAAAGGAATGATAGGGAGAACATTCAGAAAATGTAAAGTAACAAATAGGTGGTGGCTCTTGAGCAAACCCAAAGGATTATGTTTAAATTAGATTGAAAAATTTGTCAAATGCAAATACAGGATGACCTGTTAGATTTGAATCTCAGGTAATGAATAATTCTGTTGAATATTTTTGTTCAAACTGAACTGGGAGACCTGTATCTCATCTAGCTACCCTAAACCTTCCATAGAGGAAACTGAAAAATAGTATTACTAGAGAACATCAAAACACTGAGGGATATTTGATGTCTGTCTGTGGAAGTAGAGTTTAAAAGGGACCTACAAAGGAAATGTAGCCTGAAAGATTTTAAGCAGCAATTACCCATTTAACACAACCATTAGAAGACTGAATAACTTTGGTGATAGCAAAAGAAAGCTATGTGATAGGCGGACAATTAAAATCCAGTTAAAGAAAAACAGTGAAAACTAAGCTTATGTGAAATAGTTTTGGTAAGCACTGGCCCTCTTCCCACCTTTACCTCGAGATCACTGGCAGCAAATTTTATCCCCTCTAAGTGCTAAGAGGGAGCTTGAAAGAGCCTTTTTTATGGAATCTGAACATCCAGGGGAAGTAACCTGTAGATAAAGAATTCTCAAGTGAAATAGACCATCTATGTCATTCTACACTGATGGCCAGAGGCAACATGTACCAAGACTCCCTTCAATGTCCCCTGCTGCCTTCATTTCTAAGGGGACATTCAAGCACAGCACAGCATCTGAAAGAAGTGTGTATGCATAAATAATGCAATCAAATCAAAGGGATGAGGGGAATTTGGAAAAATTTTTAAAAGCTATGAAAATAATTCCAGCATTTCTCAATAAATAAGACAATATATTGCACAAGTGCAAAAAAAAGAAATTTTGAAAAAAGTCCAATAGAAAAAAAATCTCAAGATACTAAAATAAAACTATGGAAAAATTCAGTAAGCATTTCTTAGATAAATTTGAAGAAACATCAGAAATTAATCAGAAAACAAAAGAAAAAAATTTAAGCCAAAAATAACTTTAAGATTACTTCAGGAACTGCAATTTCTTAATTAGAAGAGATTTAGAGATGAAAATATCTGGGGTGTCATTAATATAGAAGAAAAATATTACAGGTTTAGATTGAGTTTCTGAGAGAAAGTGACTATCAAGTGTCCTGGATGGTGGGTATGAATAGATAAATATCAAAGTTATATGTCACCACAAAATGATGGAGTTAAAAAAAAGATACTGAGGGCCAGGGGTTTAGCTCAGTGGTTCCGGCGCCTGCCTCGCAAGTGCAAGGTGCCAAGTTCGATCCCCAGTACCAAGAAAAAAAAAAAGATACTGAATATTCTACAAATGAAAAGTTATTTACAAATGACCACCACAGAATGAATTGAGATATTTTAAAAGCAATACTAGAGACAAATGATAATGAAACAGTCTTTCAAAAGTCTGAGGGGGAAAAGGGTTTTCCACCTACTTCCACTTATTTTGTGATATTTTCTATATTTAATCTACTTATGATGTTTAAGGTGATTTTTTTTTGCTTTTGTTTTTTTGAAGAAGGGTCTCCCTTTGTAGTTCAGGCTGGCCCTGAGCTCACTACATAGACCAGCCTGGCCTCGAACTCACAGAAATCCTCCTGGCTCAGCCTCCTGAGTGCTGGGATTATAGGTATGTGCCACCATACCTGGCTCTAGAAAATTAAGGTTTTTAAAATATGAAAAATTTCAATAGATTTTGCCTGCACTTGCTGCTTCTACTTTTCAAGAAACAATTTGAATAGGTGTTTCCCTAATAGGAATAAAACAAGAGAAAACTTAGAATCCAACAAGCAATTAGTCCAACCAACAGAAGTAAAGGACATTCTCTGGATGACAGCTAAAGGCACTCCTTAAATGGCAGTTACACAGAAAATCTCTAGGGTAACTCAGGTACATATGACTTCAGGAAAAAAATAGAAAAAAACAAACAACTATGAGGAATTTATTAACCCAAGAGAAAGTTGAAAGTTTTGAAGGAATGAAAAGTAATCAGAGTATAAAGTATAGATTAGCTGTGAATCATATTTATCTGTTTCTAATAATGGAAATACTGATTAATTTACACATGTGTACAAAAGGAACATGGGAAAAGGAAGCTGGCAGGTGTAGGACAGTAGAAGGACAGGGCCACTGAAAATTAGCTAAATATTCATTTCTCAAAATAGGGAGTAAAAAACTAATGTCAGAAATGCTACACTACCGTGTTTCTCAGCTATATGAAAATGAACATGGAAATTAGCAGTTGAAATCATTTAATTTGATCATTTCTGGGTATAGGGAAAGTCTCCTCGTGTTGAGAGGGAGTAAGTTGTAGAACAGGGTGGACGCTACGATGCGGGATGATCTTCACATGCTCTGAGAAATTCTTCAGCTCAACTATCTCTTTAATCTACAGCATCCAAAGTTGCAGAAGGTGGAGTTTTAGGAAAATCTGAGCAAGAATGGGATGTTATTTGCTAACCACAAGTTCTTACTAGATCTACTTTAGATTTCACTTTCAATGTGTGGTTATTTTTACTTACCTGCAAGGTTGATACTGGATTCTGCATTTCTACTGTGAGCATCAAATGCCATTAGCCACATAGAGGCATTATGTGCAATTATGGCATAATGAATTGTCAGTTAATTTTCATTAGTTGGGTGGGTTTTTTTGTTTGTTTTCAGAACTGGAGATAAATTCTGGACTTACTCAGGGAGTCTCACTGAGACTCCTCTTAACCCCAGTCCCTTAAACCCTTTTTAAATATTTTGAGACAGAGCCTCACTAAGTCACATGGGCTGGAACACATGATCCTCCTGCCTCAGCCCCCAGAGGACTGAGATTTCAAGCATGTATCACCATGTACTGAGGTATAATATTTTATAGCATAGGCTTATTGCTGTTTTCTTTTGTTTTTGTCCTTGAGCACATTTGTTAACACCTGCTAGACCATTTTTATTAGAATAGCACTTTGAGAAATACATAACTTATCTGATGCTTTCTAATCCTAAACATAGTCATCTATAATGATGAACAACACAGAATATTAATAAATAATTAAATTCACTTGATTCCATTTAAATTTAACTGATTATAGCAAAATGAGAAAGCCACTTACCAGTGCCTCTGTAAATACCTTTAGAAAGAAATAAATCAACCATCATTGCTAACATCTCAAATTGAGGACTTGTAGAGTTTGGTACTATTTCCATAATTTGTGGTCTGGATCAAAGAAAGTCAATTACCCTGTATATCCTGACAAAGTGAAAAGGAAACTGCTCTCAGAAGATTTAATAAAACAAATCTTTAGTTTATTCTCCATTTCATGGCCAATGGGTTTTTAAATACAATTGTACATGAGAAAAGTGAGCCTTTTCTCTTCTGCGTGGGTAGTATTTTCTGAAGATGCCCCTTTACTTTAACACATGGCCTCACAGAATGTTTTTATCCCTTAAATCAAGTAGAGAGAACCTGGAACAAAAGTAGGACTTAATAAGGATTGGAACAGCTGGACAGAGAATTGACAGTTGCATATTTTTGATGGAGGTAGAGACAACGATGAGCAGTGTACAATGGCAGAATCCGGTCTTTGTACTCTGCTATATGTCAGAAGATCAGGAATTGGGGCTGGAAATTTCTCAAGAGAGCAGAACTACATTAATCACAGGGAACTAGAACCTGCCATGAATACCTGACTCTGGATATAATTACTAATTTGAGGAGGAGATATGTCTACTAACTAAGTAAAAATAGCTGGAGAATAAGTGTTATCTATTGCTAAATGTAATATGGAACACTGATTTAATCTATTTTCCTAGTTGCAAAATAATCTGAAAAATAGGTTCAAAAGAACTCAACATTTCAAAGTAAAATCAGTGAAACAAAAGCCAAATTGTAATTTTCATTATTATAAGAAGAATTAAAAGTTACAGACATTAAATCAGGGAAAGAATATTACTGATTGTATTATTAAATTCTGATTGACTTGATTTCTCTGTTTTCAGGAGGAAATAGCAGAAGTCAGCATGGGGTCAAGTCGGGAAGTTAGTAAAGGGATGGATGCAGAATTATAGCTGGGAAGCCAGGCATCTTAGACTCACAATGCTATAATTCCTTTTCCAAAATGTAAAGCCAAAATTTACTACTTACATAAATAAAAACAAAAAATAAGATGTATAAATGTGTGCATTAAGAGAATATATTGCATCTCTACCTGAGGCAAAAAGAAACCAAAATTTAGAATGTGAGAATGAGAGAGCTGTGGTAGAAAATAATCAATGAAAATCACTGTACATAATTAATCTCAGTGGATATATTACATAAAATAGTTTAATTTAATGACAATAATTTGTGTCTAAATACCACACATTTGGACAAATCTGTAAATGTTGGATGTGGTACTGCATTTAATAAGGTGGTCTAAAATTATTGTTTTACAAAGAGAAAATTTCTACAAAACTATTTTAACCACAAAATTTGACAGAAGTTATGTTTAAGTACACATATGTTTCCATAGAAAGGAAGTTATTACAAAAATTCCCAGAATATTTCTTTTCAATATATTTCAATATGTTAGTACATGTCATACATTACAGCAATGTATTAATAATGTTACTTTTAGCTGTATGGACACCTTAAGTGATAGAATCTAGATGTATCAATGGCCAAAAGAATGAAACTTCAATCTGGCTAGTTGTATTACTTTGAAAATTTTAATAAATGTTAGTTTGAGGTGTAAGAGTTTATTGCACAAGAAGGAACTATAAAGAGGACAGTCATAGAGTACTAGGGACCCCTGAAAAGTTACTGGAAACCTCTGTAGTAGACTCCAGTCTTCTGCTCAGTGTAAAATGCAGGCCTGAGAAATCAAACTAAAACACAGAACTGAGTGACAGAAAGCAGGATGCCAGAATGACCAATACCAGTGCAACCAACAAAGGCAGTGGTCAATCCAAGCCACTGAATTTTATTGGTAATCAATTGAGGTAAAGGCAAGCTATGTGCAAGGATAGCACTACCTGTAAAGGTGCGCAGTCCATGCAGTTTCTATGGAAATGAATGTAAGAAGGCTTGTGAAGGGCAAGACAAAGCATTCTCGCATTAGGAACAAAATAGGCAAAATATATGGTTGTAATTAGAACATTGTCCTTCTAGTAAAGAAAGTTTTAGTTGTGGGAACCAAATTTGGGTGTGAGTTAATCTGACCTCAGCATGTAGGCTTTGGCTGGACTCACTTGTTTAAACAAGCCAATTGTGGGGTTAACTCCTTACAGCCTGCACTGCTTACAGCCTGCTTTGGGGATAATCAATATTGCAGTCTCCAGCAATAGAGCATTTATTCTGAAAAACAAACAAACAAAAGCAACCAATAAAAACATGTACCAATACCTTCATATTCTGAAATATATTATTAATGGATAGAGAACATAAATAATCATTTGTTTATAATAACAACATTTTCTTTATCAGCACAGTGTGTTCCATATGTTGGGCATAGTATGATGTAAAATCTGAATAATTAAATCAATGGTTATTGATGTGAAATTAATGCATCTTTAATATAAAATGAGAATGGTATGGAATTCATAAGTACTTTCTTAGAATATTCTAGTGTATGAAAGAAATTCAGGTTGCATTTGTACACATTTCCATTGTTATGCTTTGGAATGGACAAGGATTTTATTATTACTATTCTAAGGCTGTTTCTTACTGTCAGCTACACGTAATATCCAGGAAACCTCATAAATATGCAGTAATTTGTTCATGAAGGAAAAGGAAGCTATAGGAAGCTATTTATTAGGTCTGGTTTAACAGTTCATTCCTTTCTGTTAAAGTGCCAGAGAAAGACGAAAAGAGAGAGAGAGAGACAAAGGGATGGGAGAGGAAAGAAAGAAAGAAAGAAAGAAAGAAAGAAAGAAAGAAAGAAAGAAAGAAAGAAAGAGAGAGAGAGAGAAAGAAAGAAGAAAGAGAAAGAAGGAAAGAAAGAGAAAAAGGAAATAAGAAAGGAAGGAAGGAAGGAAGGAAGGAAGGAAGGAAGGAAGGAAGGAAGAAAGGAAGGGAAAGTAAAGGTATCTTGGATTCATGGTAGCAAATTCTGTAACAATGACATATGAAAGAGAATTAAAGACTAAAGAACAATTAAATGTTATCTAAAATCCTCAGAAAGTGTCAGGGCCCATCACATGAAAGAATTGGCAAAAACAATCTGTCAGTCTTTCTTTTCCTTGTGTCTTGTGGTGCCTTTTCGGTTGCAAAGGTGAGACCAGCTGTAAGTAGAGGGTACTGTATATCCATTGGGCTACTGAGCATTAGAACCCTTCACAGGTGGATTTGGTCCGTCCCAAGAGCTTCATTTTCTCTTAGACAACTATACTTCTGTACATAAATAAGTATGTCAAATATATCCAATTTTCTAGTAACTTAACACTTAGACTTTGTCTTTAGAAATTCATTTCTCTTTTAAGAAACTAATTTAAAATTAAGCTTGGTAACCATTATTAAATGCAAATTTTTTCATTGCTTGTCTTCTACTTTCAGCTACATAAAGATTATTTAAGTAAAAACTTTGTTAGAAATATATAACCTTTTAAAATATCCTCCTACTTGTTAGGTCATTAGAGTCATTTTATGGTATAAAGCATCGTGTTAAAATTCTTCATGGTGAAATGAAAGTCCAGAGACAAATACTAATCAGCTTGTATTTTACTTATTGATTTTATTCCTTGTGAAAGGCTGATATTAGGCAAAGGGAAATGATTGTAGAACAATAATGCAGAAAATTACAGAACATATAAGATAAAACATATAATACAGAATATTTATTAAAGAGGCATTGCTAAGCTTTATTAAAAGTAGTTACCTAAATTATAAGCCTAAAATAATTTCTATTTTGAGTCATGAAGAGTTATTAGGTGCTATGACTGTTATAAAATTATTTTTTCTTAAGAATTATGCCAATTCACATGAAAAATTTTCCTAGTAATATGGTGAGTTTAGGCTCCCTTTTTTCAACTATTAAGTAAATCAAACTTTTACAGAAGTCCATCTTATACAATATACTCAGGAAGTATTAGGGCAAATGCTATACAGGAAGTTCATTTGCAACATTCAAAAGTTTGAGCGGTCAGGTGTCTTCCACAGAAGATTGGCAGGTATTATTTGCTTGTATTGTCTATGCTGCAGTCAGAAATCTTCAATGGATTAAACTGTAGTATTGGCCACCTTCCTTTTCTCCACTGCTGTTCTTCTGAGACAAAGAAATGCTTATTTGGATATTTCCTCAAGTTCCTTTTCTCCAATTAAGTGACCTTTCCAAGATACCACTGGTTTCTCTGAACAGAAATGACTGACTTGAAATAAATGATAAAGGACTAAAAAAAACTCATTTGCAATATTAATTATTTTACCAAGATTATTTGATTAAGTGTAAGTTTTACTAAATGCTTTCTTTGTACAAGGGTCAATATAAAGGCTAGAAGATCAGTGAAAAAACATGTTTCAAGTGAGTTGATGTCACTTTTGGATAGAAAACTGTGGCCAGAATTTTATACTATCGACTCACATACTAGACTCATTTATCATCTTATAAAATCATATACACTTCTTTATCTCTAATTAGAGTTTGATCTATAAGCTTTATAATATATATAATTAAATAATGTTAATTTTTCATTTTCCATGTTTATTTTGCTGACTTCACTATAGTAAGGATCATGTTGTTTTATATCTCTTTATTTCTTAACAGAATTTATGGAGTTCTTTTTAAAAGTTCATTTTGGGAGTGCTTCACATGTAAAACTTGATGAAGCAGCATATTCTTAGCCCTGTTTGTCTTCTTAATTATAAAGAGAAATGTTCCATATAACAACTCTGAATAGTTTATATTAATGTTAGTATGGTTTTCCAAACCAGTATCTCCTGACAGGTCACTGATCACTCATGACTTTGATTTGCATTATCAGTAACTAAGAAATAAAAAGTCAAGCAAACTATGGCCAATATATCATAAGCTTGAGTTACATTTCCACAGGCAAATCTGTTTGCTGGATGGACACCAAATTAGCAACATAGGAAAGGTATAATTTGCTACTGCTTTCAGGCATTGCATGGATAAAATGCTTAATTATTTATTAATGAAGACCTAATTCATCTTCTGAAATGATTCTGTGTGAATGAGAAGCAAGAGCTTTATCAGAAAAGCAAAGCTATTCAGTTAGTTAGCATTGTAAAAACTGTCCTCATTTGCAAATTCCCATTTGTACCTAATGTCCCCAATTTTGATGTAATAACACTCAATGTATCACCTATTTATTCTCTTTGATTGACAGAATTTATAATTTAATAATAATGACAGATTTTGTGACCTAAAGAACTTTAGGAATAGTTTTTAGGCTTCCACTTACTTTAAAAATCATATACATACCTTTAGATAAATGTATATATATGAATGTAATGCTGATCACATATTTTAGTTAGATAACAGCAATGGATTAACGACTACTATCATTTCTGTCTTGCATAATAGGAATTATAGAAATATTTCAGAATAAACAGACTGATATGGAGAAAAATACTATGAATGCCTAATATACTTTTTATATAAATATATACAGTATATTTTATTCACTAAAAATACTTGCCAAATATAAATTAGGAAATGCTTTTTTAAGGTGTATTTCCTTTATGAGACCAGATTAACTTTTTATCAAAGAAAAACATAGGAAAATTCCTTCCAGAGGAAGAAATAATTTGAAAAACCTTGCTGAAGATGACAAGTTGAAAATATGGCAGCTTAAGACTTGCAAGCACGACATCAAATTCTCTTTATTAGAGACAGAAGAAGTCTTGCCTGTCAGACAAGTCATTAGTCTGTCATATCTGTGTTTAGGTCCTGCAGGTATTCTCAGACTTCATTTTTGTCGATAGAGCTGAGCATCTTGGATACATTTTATATTCTAATAGTGGATGGACACCAGAGTCCAAAAAATTTCCCTTAAAGGTAATAATGGGGAAAGTGAAACTTGAGCAAAGATACCAAAGGAAGACAAACAATAAAAAAATCTATTTTCATATTTGTAAAGGCATTATTTGCAAGAAAATGTATAGATCTTGAGAGCTTATGTGAAATAAGTGAAATAAGCCAGACACAGAAGGTTAAATCTCACATAGGTTCTCTTATATGAGAAACCAAAGATCTAAATAAGTTAGAGATTAAATAAAGGAGAGATGGTAAGAAGCAGAGAGGGAGAATTTTTGGAGATGAAGGGGATTATGGGAAGAGGAAGCAGAGAGATTTAGAAAGGGGAAAGGAAATCAGAAATGATCAGATAGGATATATGTATGTACCAATTTTTCAAAATGAATATAACAATTATGTATCACAAATATAAACTAATTAAAATGAAAAAATAAAAGAAATCAATTTTGTGGCACTAACATTACATTCTCCTCTGAACTGCTTGTAGATTGTAAGTCAAAATTAACTTTCTTACACAATTCTGTGTGTATGTACTCAGAGTTTAGAGAGAAATGAATTGATCATGGCAACGTTTTAGCCACTGTGATTTGCAATAATTATTTAATCTCTTTGTTTACTGTCCCTACATTCCTTTCATGGTGGAAATCACTTAGGAAATATTGAAATAAAAACTGTTGGCATTTGTCAACTCAGATACATTTTTCCTCTTTAGGCCAGTGGGGTTGGAGAATGACAAGAATGATGGGATAAGTGTACTCCAGATGAAGGGAAGTATTCTGAGAAGAATTAATGACAATGTGTCTTTTACTTGAATTTTTAAAAATTTAAATATTTATAATATTTTTTCAACTTGTGTAAAAAAGTGTTTATATAACTTAAATAAACTATTCAATGATTTGTGACAAGTGACTTCATCAATATAACTGACTTTCCATAAAGATATAGAGCATTTTCATTATCTCTGAAAGTTCCCACATGTAGCAAATATCTACTTAAGCTTTGTATTGTAATAGTTTAATCTGTTCTTAAACTTCAAATAAATGTGTGTATTTTTTCTGTTACACAATTAAATATTTTTGAAAATTATGCTTCTGTGTGCAACACTAGTTCATTCTTTTTTTGTTGATTGTTTTTCCATTATTGGAATTTATAATAATTTGATGAAATTTCTTGTATTAATGCATATATACATTATTTCCACTTATGATTCTAAACTTCTACTCTTCTGTATATCTTTCTGAATATATATACATATATATATGACTACTATGGCTAAGCTAATTAGCATATTTTTAAACACACACCATAGTTATTGTGTGTGTATATGTGTGTGTGTGCATGTGTGTGTGATATAGTATGAAAATCTTTTAGAAAGACCAATGAAACTGATTTTTTTGTGTAATCATGTAGCTATGATATTTTCTTTTTAAGCCATTTTTGTTGCATATTCCATTGCATTTTCTTTGTAAGTAATCATTTTCTACAAGTAATTTTTCTTCCTTCAAAACATAATTTAATTTATTACATTTTCTTCATTTATGCATATGATAGAACCAGCAGTAAATGTTATGTAAGGAAAACATACTTGTCTTTTTCTGCTCTTTAGTGGAAGATATTCCATATTCACCATGAAGCATAATTTCAGCTGAAGATATTTTTCTTGAATAACTTTTGAGAACTACATATTTCCCTGTTTTTAATTTGATTGTTTAACTGAACACTGGTGACAATTTTTACTCAAAAGTATTTCTGCACTTATTGATATTGTTTTACCCACTGGATACATTTTGTGATGAAATTGGTTTCAATAAACTGACCTTCTTATGAACAGCATCACTTAGTGATGATTTATTATCATCTTCAAATTATCTTCACTTTATTTCTCCAATTTAGTTGTAAGAGCATCTTATTTAATCTCATGAATTAGATTTGCATTTTGTTCTAAAATGTTTTCTTCAGACTTGGGTGTTTTCTTGGGGATTGCTGTTAGTAGAAGCCCAAAAAGATTGCAAATGTCTGTCTCAGGGAAATTGTTCTAGCAAACACATTCTAAGAGGGGTATTGGCATGGTACAAGTCATAAGATGGAGAACGTTGCGTGATGAGTAGTGGTTACCCAAATGCCATGTTTTAGTCATTGGAGCATAGTAAGTTATTGTTAGAAAGTGTAAATGTTAGCTGATTAGTTAGGAGATACAGTTGAACTAAGGATCTCATATGAGGAAAATGTCTGGCTTTATCTAGATGGGCCCTAGAGGAAGTTTCCCTGAAAGAGTGATGAAAAGGAAGATAAGACACATAGAGAAGGTGATGTGAAGACAGAGGCAAAAATTGAAGTGATGTGGTCAAAGACCAAACAACAATTAGAAGAACCTAGAGCCACCAGAAGCTGGAAGAAATAAGTAATGGATTCTCACATAGAAACTTTGGAGAGAGCATTATCCCTCAGAAACTTTGATTTCAAGTTTCTGGACCTAACAACTCTAGAAGAATAGGTTTGCCTTAGTTTACCCACCAAGTTCATAGTAATTTTCATTGACAGTCACAGGAAACTAGTATGACAGAAGAATAACATGGCAAGGGCATATCATTATTGAGAGGTTAAATGAGATATTCCATACAGACTGCTTAAAATTCCATCTAATGAGTACTGATGATATTGATGGCTGACCAAATCCGCATGGTTAAGTATGTATGTGGGGCAAGAAGATGTTGGATCCCATGGAGACAGCACAGTCTTAGATGTGGGCCTCATACAACCTGATTGGATCAGGAATCTCCTGATCAGATTCCCATGGAAATGTAAAATGCAGTCATTAAGGTATTTTCCAAGTATGAGTTTTTGCATAACCCTGTCCTAGAAAAATCTCTCCTCATCTAAGCAGGATGGGTGGCACTAGATGGGATGTCTCACAAGTACACACAGCTGGACAGAGACCTGAATTCAAGGAGCACTGCATGGACAGACAAGTTTGGTTTCTGATTTCTCCACACGATGGCACTTAGGGAGGTGTTTAGGTCTCAATTACCCCTCCTACCATCCAATCTGTTCCTATTCCTAGTCCTTTGTTTTTCTCCATGAAATGATCATTAACCTAGTCATTTTTAATCTGGGGAAACTTTATCTCTTTATTCCAAATTTTAGGGCATTTACAAGTACCAAAACACTTGATTACCAGGGCTAGTAGGTCAGCAGTTCTGACATTTTATTGGACGAATCCAGGGTTATCTCAAACATCATACTGTAAGAAACATTTCCTGAGATGCCTTCAAGCCATATTCCTTATGGGTCTGATGTAAAGTACAATAAAACCTTGGTTTGGTAGCACAATTAATTCTAGAAACATACTTATAACCCAAAGCATTTGTATATTGAAGTGAATTTCCCCATAAGAAATGGTGGAAACATGAAACATTCCACAACCCAAAAATAGTCATATAAAATGACTTCAATACTGTAATAGGATACAAAATGATAAAGAAAATACAAAATATAAATAAAAATAAGCAAACTAATCTGCACTTAGTTTTGAAAACCTTCCAGGATGGTGTGTAAGAGACAAGAGAGAGGAGGGTTATTGCATAGGGAGAATTTGCACTATCACTGATGGAATCACTCCTATCTTTTGGGTCAACAGAATCTTTTTCTTTCCATGAAACTTTAATGAGAAAGCTGTCCTATGATACTTGCTTTTGCCTCCTTTTGAGGATTTTGCAGAAATATGACATTATATTATGTGACATTAAACAGATTTGTCACTTGTAGTGCTACACCCTTATTTTGGTGATGCTTTTCTACAAAATATTGCATTATTTCCCACGTTTTAAACATTTCCCTAATCTCATTTGAAGTGAGGGATTCCTTCCCCTTTTTCCACATCTTCCTCCTCTGCAGATGAGATCTCCTCAATAACCTCTTGCAGTTGGGAGATGATCACTCACAATCCTGTAGTAAGACAGAGAGAGAGAGAGAGAGAGAGAGAGAGAGAGAGAGAGAGAGAGAGAAAGGGAGAGAGAAAAGAACCATTGGCTCAGCTGTGATTCTGAATTGTTATGAACCATGTACTACTTATATTGCAAGACATCACTCATTTATCAAGCTAAAATTTATTAGAAATGTTTGCTTATCTTCTAGAACACTTGCAGAACAAACTACTCACAATCCAATGTTTTACTGATTTTGGTTATTAAAGTACTAATCTTTTCAGCAATCACGCTTTCTTTGGCCCCAGCTTTACATGTGCTTCCTTTCCGATTGAAATGTAAGTTTCTCAATTTTTCTGCTTGGCCTCTTGCCCCTGATTCTCACTATAAATCTATCTAAAAGTATCCAACAGTACTCATGTCATAGATTTACTGTTTTAAAATTTCCACTACTGGATGAATTAGTCCACCACCCTTAATCTCAGTATCCCACAAAGTCTCAGGACACAAGCAACTAGTTTCTTGGCAGAATGTAATATGCATGGCTTCTGCTGCAGTTTCCAGGAGGGTCCTTTCTCTGAAGCTCAGACTTCATTGTCCAAATTGCTATTAACATTCTCGTCTTCTGAGCTCTGACTAGAATCACCCATCAACCACTGCATCCTGGGTCTTGTCTACTCCAGATTTGTAAACCATTCCAAACTCCACCTGCAAATCAATTTAAAAGATCTCTGAACCATATGGTCAGGCACAGTCTCATCAATGGACTCACAATTCCGGTATCAATTTTTTGTATTATCCACTTTCTCCTCACAGAAACAAAATACCTGATACCCAAAACTTAAAAGAGGAAAGGTTATTTTGTCTCATGGGTTTTGGAGGGTTCAGTCTATGGTTTGTTGTCTCCAAGGCAGAAATGGCATCATGGAAGGGTGTGATGGAGAAAAACTGTTACCTCATTGTATTTAGGAACCAGAGAGAGAGAGGACAAGAGCTTTTGAAGGAAATGTATTCTCAAAGGCATCCCCAGGGACATACATCTTCCAACTAGGCCCCACCTCCTAACAACACATTTAGATTAATCCACCTATGAGTAGAGCATTTCCCAACCCAATTACCTCTTAAAAGCCCCACTTCTAAACAAGAGATTTTGAGGGGACATTCTAGTTGTAAGCAATAACAAGAGCTTAACGCTGGTATTTTCTTTTATTAACTACAGAAGAATTTCACGATCCAGGGCAATAATATGTAATATAACTAATAGAACTTCCAAGGTAAATGAGCTACATATTTTACCAATCATGTTACTGCCTTTTGGGTAAAATAACTACCAATATTTAAATACATGTGTGTGAATAATCTTTTTCAGTAGATTCTAAAAATTTTAATAGTTCATGTTATTTCTGGAGAAAAGGGTAAATTATTAATATGTAAAGTAATTTGAAAACCTAACATGTATATTTATATTTATATTTTTGATTAAATATATGATACTTAAAGTTATAAAAGTTAACATACTAAAACCTAATTAAATTAAGTAACACTTAATTTTTAAGATATTTTAATTAACATAACATTCTAAAGAAGCTGAGTTCCCATGCCCATTGAAGAGATATTTTTCTATAAAATCCTTGTGCATGTGTAATCACATTGAAATCTCTTACTGTAAAGTGATTTCATAAATAAGAAATTATATGATTTATCTTTTATGATTAGATAAATTTTCCTTATTGGAATTACATTTCATGATAGCTGTGTTTATTCTTATTGGAAACCTTTATTTTTGTGATTGTTTGAATCAAATTTGTATTATATAACATATGTGGTGTTTCTCATTATTGTGAGGACTTGATCCCATTTCCTAATTTCATTATACTTCAGAGTGCTCATTTACAAAATAAAAGTAACACTTTTATGTCAGGGTTATTTGGAGAACTAAAGAGATAATAAAGTATAGACTATTCTTGTACCATTAGCTGCACATATTTTCACTAATGCATCTATAGTGTCCCCAATTCTGAAAATGTTAGTTCATAGTAATGTTTTCATTTCTGAATATATGTATATATTCTTGTTTATTGAGATGAATTTAATATTACACACATTTGTCAGAAAAAAAGAAATATTACAATCATATATCAGAATTACTTGTAACTTACATTGAGAGAGAGAGAGACAGAGAGAGAGAGACAAAGAGAGAGAGAAATAGAGATAGAGACAGACAGGGAGATAGAGAAAAAAGGAAAAAAAAGACCTTAGCAGGTGGGAGACAGAATAGGAGGTAATACAACAGAGAACAATTTGCCTAAAAATTGTTAAGCTAGTCAATCAATTGAACAAGGAATCCTAACTTCCCAGCAGTTCTTAATCTCATTAAAGTCTATCAGAATGGCTTTCAAGTGTTTAATTCTGAATACTAATTGTGCCTACAAAGGGCTGCATTACATAGCAGGAAAATGCTGTGCACCAGTGAGCTTTGGGCTAATTTTCTTCATTTAGTCCAGCTAAAAAAATCTGCTTAATTATGATTTGGTGAAAAAAATTATTATTGAATTTATTATTTATTTGATTGCTTTCAGATTTCATATAGATATTAAAAATCAGCCAATGGCTAATTTATACAATAAATTTACACTCATAACTAACAGTAATATTTATTCACCCAATGATACGATTTCTTTCCAAACAAAATCACATTGTGATTCATTTTTCTTGATGAGTCGTTCACGTCACTGAGCCTGAACTTTTGTATTGTGTATACTTGAAGTTATTTGCTTTGGCTTCTATTCCTCTTCTCCCTCCCCATGCTTCCCTCTGTCTCTGTCTCTATCTCTGTCTCTGTTTCTGTCTCTCTCTCTGTCTTTCTATCTCTGTGAAAGTTTGCTGGAGGACATTATTTAATGTACATAAACCCTCAGATTTGGTTTTAACATAGGTTATACATACCAACTAAAGCAAAAGGAGTTAACTTTTGTCATTAAAATTCATTTAAAAAGTCAAAAGCTACATTTTTGTTTATTTACATATTCCCAGAAATTATATTTTACTGCCTTAATATATGTCAAATTTAGAGGGTAAAAATTTCAATGCTTTATCTGAAGGTAGTTCTACAAATTGGTTAATGTAAATTCATGTTGCTTGAGTTGGAATCTAACTAAACCACAGCAGATACTGGACCAATTTAATGACATCTTAGGAAATTAGATGTCCCAAATAAAGAGTGAATCTTGTTCTGTGGAAGCAGTTTTGTCATATCTAGCAAAATCACATTTATCTTTAAACATGATTTTCCCTACAAGCCGGCCTTATTTAATCATATCAGAGACAAAAGATTATTGGTTGATTTGTGGAAATTATGAATTCAGCTTTATTTCCATAAAGTGTAAAATAAACCAGTAGGGATATTCAAATATTATTTGTACTATTTATTTTGGATATAAAGGCACATTTGTCACACCATAATTTTGGTGCCTGCCAGAGGAACTACCTAAGAATATATTTAATTGTTTTCAAATGTGATACATTTTAAAACAGTAAAATTTAATATGACATCTTTTATTCATGATGGTTTTTATTTTTCCAAGCTCTATCTACTGTAAAACAATCTTGTAAATTCCAGTTATTACGAGCACCCTGCTTTAGTTCCCTTGAGAGACATTTGCTTCTGTTGGCGATTTTTCACTTTAACATTTATTATATAATAATTTCCTTTTATAGTCTCATCTAGGGAAATTTATGAATTTTCTTGATTTTGATGGGCTGGTACAATTTGAAAATTATTCTGAGAAATTTAATTCCTAGCATCCTAAAAGTGGATTATCTGAGAACAGATAGTTTAAAAATGGCTTCTGAGTACTTTTTTACAACAATAAGCAAATCAAAAAGAAAATTTTAAATGCTAACAGCAGAAAGGTTTTAAGATATTTTCTCCTTAGTCATGTTTTTTTAAGAGTGTTAACTCTAGATTGTATAAGTGTACCATGAGAAAAGTAGATGGAAAGATGAAATAAATTAAGCAAAAGGAGGATAGGTTTATTAACGTTTAGAAAATAAGACATTGGAAGTAATGTCAATATTCACAGATAAATAAATATAAATACATCAGATTTCCTTCCAGATTTTTTCAGGTCTCCTGTAATAACTTTTGCTCTGTTGGCTTATCATTAGCAGAGCAATGCATTTCTCAAAATTAGCTTTTTCTATTTCTAGACATTTTGAATATTTTAAGTATCTGTATGTCATTATATTGTGAACTTAGTCTGATAACATTTTCCCCGAATATCCTCTGCATTATTACTGTTTGAATATACCTGAAATCTAACTTAATGTGCAAGCAAAATGTAACACAAAAGATTAAAATTGATAGAAGAAAAATACCAAGACCAGGTACATTTAATAAAGTTTACTCAAACAAGAAAAGGCTCTAGATTTGGCAGTATTCCAGCCCAAATATATTTCATAAGGCCTTACTCCACAATACATGCAGATCATATTTATACCTAGAGAAAAGCAATGACAGACAGAAATATCCTGATTGGCTGCAGTCAGCATTTTCCTTATATAGGCATGGTATGTATGGTAAGGCATTTGCCATGTATGGATATGGTGTGATCAGATGTCAGCCTATGATTTACTAAACTTTGATGACTGTAATTTGTTTCTACTCAGTGGTTTGGCTTCAAGGGTATGACCTTCAATTATAACTTGCTTACACATCAAGCTAAATTATTGTTCAAGTTATAAAGCACCCTCATTGGACCAAATCTGAAAACTAAAGCCTAGAAATCAGATCAGGCCAAATTTATCAATTTAACACAGTTCTTTTCAGAAGACAATTTCTAGCCCATAGCTCATAGAAAAGGAATTCACACAGATTTGAAAACTGAATATTTTAGATGAATTAATTTCAGCAGCTAAGAAATCAAACTTTATAAAAATGGAATCCCCTATTGAGGTGTATAATGTAAGGGTGACTCTTTACATAGCAACAGTTTATAAAAACTAGGTGATGATCATGTTAAGGAGTAGAATGGATGTCCTTGTTGTTCATAAGACCTCTACATGTTTGGATCACATAAACACTGACAATATGATACTGGTTTTGCAAGAAACCTATAAAAATATATAGTATATTACAGATAGATCAGTGAGAGTATTTCCTTCAAGAGTGGAGAAGAATTGACTTCAAATTTCATGTCTGAGTATTCAAATAATGTTTTTTACTCTGAGTATTGGCTTCATATCTGCATCTATGTATCTATCTTTCTGTAGCTCAATCTATTGAAAGAGAGTCATTCTCCTCTAATAGTGTACAACCACCACTAATCTATATGGACATTCTTTTTCTTTGCAAAGATACATGCTGTAGAAAGACACAGCTTTTCTCTGACATTATTTGAATTTACAACATGTCATAAATCATTATTTAGAGGTTCAAGATTTACTAGTTATTTGATAACCAAATATATCAGTTGAGAATTCAGTACATGCCCATCATTATTTACCAATTATGTAAAAATTGTGGTATAATATCATTGTAGTTGCTCTGCTAAATATACTTGCGAGTAGAAGGTCCTAGAGAATTAAATAAGCTGACTTAGAAGCCTAGTACACATACAGATAGATCTTTCAATGTTTTTGTTGTTGTTGCTATTGTATAGTCTCTCTCTCTCTCATTTTATAAACAAATATTCAAGAAATGAGAGATTAAATCACTTGCTGAATTCTGTCTAATTAGTAAATGAAGAAGCACAGTTACAAAATCAATTCTCTCTGACTTTAAGATGCATAGTCCATCCACTAACTATACATTTGTTCTCAAAGAAGAATCTTTGTGGAACAATAAATTAAATCGCTTAGATTTTCAAGGTTTTAAAGATTTTTTAAATTAACTTTATTGCCTAAATAAAATTCAATTATAGTTTAAGTTTTCTCAGAAAATAATTTAAAAACAGAAAAAATTCTCAAAATTACTGCTAACTGGAATCTATTTAAAGCTTCTTGTATGACATGTAGAACATATTAATAAACAAGGCAAATTTATCTTATAACTCCATTTTATTTACCTGAATATTTCCAGATGTCAAAACTGACAGATGAAATTCACAAATGCCTTTGTATACATGTAGCTTAATTAAAATTTGTGAAGTTATGGTAGAAAAATGATTTCTTTTTATGCATGAGAACATTTGTTATCCTAGGGAATAGTGCTGTAAGGAATACCATATTTTTGCCCCAAGTCAAGAAAGATCTTGTGCTCATTTATTACTGATTAATATATGTCAATATTGTGAATCTATTCATCTCTTTGTATTCATATTCAATCTAAAATATGAAATAGAATATCATGTTTAAATGTTTCCATGTTTTCATAAACATTGTCAAAATGATACTGACAGCTCAAATTGTTAACATTTTGTTTGTCTGTTTGTTTAGTTATCCATAATAGAAGAGTTGTATATTGGGTTAAATTAAAAATAATTGCAAGACAGAATTTAATCTCTAGGAAAGAATTATCTTACATTATAATTATTAAAATTTTAGTAAACAAATAATTTTTTCATAAATAATGTTACCCATGTTTATTACTCAGCTTTTCATCTCTGAAACCAAATGTCTGACATTCACAACTTAAAGAAGAAATTTTGCTGTGGTTCTATAGTTTTTAGTGCTTGGATGGCTGGCTCTAAGCAAGGAAGATCACAGAGGAAGGCCTAATTAGAGCCAAGCTGCTCCGTTACGGTGACCGGGAATCAGAGCAGGAGAACAGGACCAGAAAGGAAGGGGCTAGGACTGAAAGCAACACCCAGGGTCATGTTTTTATGACCCACTCCGATATCTCCTAAAGTGTGCTTTACTAGTCTCCTAGACAGCTTCTAAACCAATCAAGTTGATAACTATTGTTAAACTTCACATTTATCTCTGTGCAGTTGACATCAAAACACATCTCCTGAAACAAAATAAGTTTCTAATTTCACCTAACATGATACAATTATTTTGTGTACAAAGTACACAATAAATAATCCCTTCCCCAAAGACTAAATAGTGCCAGAATTTTTCAAATACACAAGTCAGAGACTGTTCAGAGACTTAAAGCGAACTCCCAGCTGTGAACCTCTGTAAAAATAAAAAAAACAAGTGCTTAAACCCAAGGTATGATGACACAGGATAAATAGGGAGATTAAAAAAAAAAAGAATAGCATAAAAGCAATACTGAAACCCATCAGGACAAACATTCTGAAGCTCCGTATCAGGTGTCTGGGAGGTACGGTGATGAGATGTGGGTTCCAGAGAGCTTGTGGACTCCTATGTCTGTGACCTTGCTTGCTGCAGCCCAAAAGGCCTCTCTCTTGGACTGACTCCATTCATGTCTTAAAGCTTTCTTTAGCTGACTTTCCATGTTCCTGGCAGCTCTATTTTCCTGGATTCTCCACTCCACCTTTGGCTTCACTCCCTTACCTTGTATATTGCCTTCATAGGGGCTCCTTGCCTGGACTTCCATGCTTTCCTTTTAAATTTGAATGTAAGCCTCCATGACCTCACAACTCTTATATTCCTATAAAGCCAGCATTAAATGAATGATACCAATGCCCACTACTGGCTCACTGGTAGTCACTGGGCCACCTTGAATCATGGCTGCAACATCCTCTAAATACCTAGAATGGATGCACAGAGTGAAATGAATCCAGGGAATCAATTTTCCATAAGACCCTTATTAAGTAGGAGGTCCAGGGATTCTCTTCTCAAATAAAATATTTTCACTTTTGCACACTTGAGATTCCTGTGGATAGGCTTTTCCTGTTTCTGTTCAAAATAACTGACTTCTTTTTAGTAGCACTAATTTCGGTAACAACCACACTCCCTTTGGGCCCAGCCAAAGTATGTGGTTCTTTTTGGCCAAAATGTACGTTTTTCAAATATTGTGGCTCTGCTTTAGTCCTTAATTCTCCCTATAAATCTGGCAAAAAGCATCCAGCAGTACTCACGTTGCAACCTGAATGTTAGGGTGCCTTGGTATTTCTTCCAGTAGATTAATTAGTCCACTTTCTTTAAATTCAGCTTCATGCAATGGCTTAGGACATGAGCAAAACATAGACAATTTTTTTGGCAGAGTCATCCATGGCCTGTAGTCCATTCCCTAGAAGAATTCTTGATCCCAACTGAAACCTCATGAGCACTGACTTTTCATATTCCTATGAGCATTATGATCTTCTGAGATCAGAATAGAATCACATATCAGGCTCTGCTTATATTTTAGGGCTTTCCCAGGCCTCTTCTCCCAGCTTTTCCAAATACCCCCCACAGACTAGTTCCAAATGCTCCTAAACCAATATGAACAGGTACAGTTACAACAAGAAACCTTCTAAAGAAACA
Organism: Heterocephalus glaber; assembly: GCF_000247695.1. The sequence continues at coordinate 10,263,019 of NW_004624813.1, read as the reverse complement.
AATTTTGATATTAGTTTTTTGTCATTGGAGCAAAATATTCAACATACACAATTTGAAAGAGAAAGGGTTTATTTTTGCTCAAGGTTTCAGAGGTTTCAGTCCGTAATCCCTTGTCTCCAAGACAGGGAAATCATGGCAGAGGGACATAATGGTGGAAAAATGCTGATATCATGGCAGCTAGTAAACACAGCAGGGAAATAGTGATTGGGGAAGATTTGGGAACTAGATATATTACCAAGGTCAGACCTCCAAGACCCACCCAGACACACCCTAAAGTCTGTTTTCCTAATCCCCTAGGCTGTGCCCAAGCCAATTAAGTTCTAAATTCAGTTAAACTATCACATCATTTTACTAATTTATCTCTAAATCAGTATCTCTTATTTTATCTTTTCTTGTTAATAATTTTGATTGTTCTGTGCACTTTTCTTCTTAAAGCTAATATTCTTCCCTTTATGAATCTAAAATGGATTCTTCGGTTTTCATTTGCTAGTTATTTCTTAAGTGTCAGGAAATATCTGCCACTTCTCAGATAGTTTTATCAGACCTCATATGCTAGTTTCAATAAAATATGTAATTCACTGAACACTGAAGTATGAATTTTCTCTTATATTCTCTACTAAATTCTCAACTTAGCAGTCACAAAGGTCTTCTTAAAAATATATTATATCACGTTACTCACCAGTTTAAATTTCTATGGCTTTTAAAAAATGATGAATAAATCCAACTCCAAAGCCTTGTTTTCAAGGACATAGACTCTGTGAACCCATTTTATCATAGAAATCATTTCTCACCTTCCTGCCACCACATCAAATCTGTTTCTCTTCTTCATTCATTAGTCTATATCACCACAAAAGCATGACGTGCTAGACTTTTTTTGTACAAAAGAAGGACTTTTTTATTTACTGGATATTTCTCTCATTTAAATATTACCACTGTAAAGATATGAATCTTTGTACTTAGAAATTATTTGTTTAATACTTACATCAATATATTTGTTGAGTATTTGACTGTGAGCCAGGCAATATCAGATTCTGGATAAACGTATGTGAATAAAGCATCTCCTTATGCTGAAGGCATAAGGGTAAATAAGCTATGACACAACAAAGGCACAAAAATTCTTTAGTGTTCCTCCCATAGCAACACATTACTAAATTGAAATATTACATCTCCATTATATATACTATCTGTATGATTTGGGGGCAAGTGATTTTCATGTAAATGTCTTAAATAGTTGCAAATTGGGGATAATAGTACTTCCCACATAAGATGATCTGGAAGTTTAATAAAACTTAGTAAGCATTCAATAAATTTCAATGAATATTATTATTTTCTACTTGTACTTTACTTCAACAAATTGAACTTCAATTAAAAGTGTCAAATGGATTAAAGCATAATTTCTTCCACACATCCAACTACAATGCATACCTTTGCCCAGTGGCCTCTCCTGGTGACTCCTAAAACAACATGCCAAAAGAAATTTAACTAAAGTAAAACAAAGACCGAAAATTAAGTGGAGTCATGGATATTTGCAAAACAAATTAGACCTACAGATTTTGTGCACTGGGCCTCATTACATTGCACTATATTCACATACAATAAAATATTAATAGTCATGCCTTTGTATGGCCTGAGTCCCGTGGCATACCAAGCTATCCAGACAACACTGATGATACTTAGCAAGCATTATCTAGTTGCATGAGACTATGGGCTTTCTAATATGAGTAAAAATTAAAGAGAAGCTTCTAACTTTGTGATTTAGTAACTTTTCTGCAGTATTCTAAATTTTCAACTTTTCCCAACTTTTTGGTAGGGTTCTTCACTATATTTTAATTGAAAACATCTTTTTTTGTTCTGTAAGATTATTTGTCATGAATTCATGTTGAATAAATCCTATGACTTTTCTGTAGATATTGAAATGGAAATGTGACAGTTTATATGTAACTCATACTTACATATTTTCCTCCTCTTCCTCTTCCTCTTTCTTTTTCTTTTTCTTTTTCTTTCTTTTTTTTTTTTTTTTTTTTTTTTTTTTTTTTTTTTTTTTTTTTTTTTTTTTTTTTTGCAGTACTGGGCATTGAGTTTTCTGAATGTTTGACAAATGTATATACTAACCCAGTCCACATATCTTCTAATTTTAGGCCACTCTGAAATACAACCATTTTAGTTGTGGTGTAGCAAAGCTGGATTTGAAATGACAACATTTTTTACTTATAGATGTAGGAGAAAATGTAATGAATAAATTTTTTATGATTCCTTTGTTATTTGTGACACCAGTTTCTTTTTGATAGGTGGAATCATAAAACAAATTGGGAAATATTTTCTGTTTCTATTCTTTGGAAGAACTGAATTTTGATGATATACAATTTGATGAAACATTTTAAATTTATTTTGTAGATGAAAAAGAAAAAATTCTCATCCAAAATATCTATTTTTGGCCCGGGGATTTAGCTCAGTGGTTTTGCCGCCTGCTGCACAAGTGCAAGGACCCGAGTTCGATTCCCAGAACCCCCCCCCCAAAAAAAAGACAAAATATCTATTTTTCTCTTCAAAAACTAGTGCAATATACCTATTTTCAATAAGCTTAGTTTAAAATATGTATTTTCTTACCAAATAATTTACCTCTCATGTAATGAGATTAAATTGGCTATAGTGCAGTTATATCAAACTTGTCAAAATAAATTCAGCTTGAATATTTATTCATTATAATAAATTCTTTTTAAAATTAACTGTTTTATTTAGAATGTGATTCTAAAATAACACTAAATCTAGTGTTAGGTTACGAAGATATTTAGAGCTTTGAGTAGCAACTTGAAATTTTATTTCTATACAGTATACCTTGGTAATCATCATGTATATTCTTCAATCTCATCTAATAAAATACAAAATTGTTAATCAGTTTGTTCAAATTAAGTCATAGAATGTATACTAACAAAAAAATAAGGTTCCAGTTTAAAATTTAATGTAAATGTGCATTTTGAAATGTAAAAAATATTAGATTATGATCAGTGACCTATTTTTTTTGTACAGTAATCCTCAGAAAGTTTTTTGTGTTAAGTGGTTTCTGGATCTCAAGATGTGTTTTATATAAAAATCATATTTATAAAAATGAAGACAGTAAACTTTCCTACAAAGTCATTAAGATGTTGAGATACTAAACTACAATTTATGTATTTTATTTTACTTTGGCATATAAGAAAGCATAAAATTCATAAGTGAAAGATCTTTTTGTCCCTAACTGGAGGACAAGGAAATTAAAGAATTAAAGAAAATCTGAGTTAAAGAAAATCTCATACCACAGAATATTTATTTCTCTTATTTGTTCTCTTATGCTAAGGATCAGAGTACTAAGGGGCAGCCCATTTGGAACTTTTTCAAAACATTAACTTGCCATAGAGTGTGAGGTAAGACTGTTAACCCTTAAATATGTCAATTAAAACAAAAGGCCAAAACAAGTTAGGTACAGGTTTAGATGAGTTATGAAACATAATAAAGACTAAGATCTTGAAAATCATATAGCCCAAAAGTGACCTTAAACTCATTAATTTTTTAAGCAATTCTTTTTCTCAGCTTGTTTCTATGTATTTTTAGCCTTTACTATCTGGTCTTACTTTTACAGTAGCTTTGAAAATAATTAGAAGGCTTCATAAGGTATTTTCTCCCACTCTCCTTGTAAAAAAAAGCTAACTGGTTAGAATCTTATGAAACACAAAACAATTATGCAGTTACTTTATAGAGAGAGATTGATTATAATTAACTTCAGGAATTCACTTGCTAGTAGAATCAAAACCAGTAATACAGTACTTTTCATATACAGCAATAGTAAACATGTTGATAATAACGTGGATTCTAGAATCAAAAATATCTGCTTTTGAAGCTTTGAGCCACAAATGACTATATTTAAAGAAGTCACTTAATTCTTTGTGTCTCAGATCTTTTCCCATGAAACAAACTGAAGCAATTTAAAAATTTATCTCATTGGGTATTTTTAATGATTAAATAAAGGAATGTTAATAAATTGTTTACAACATGCAATGAAGTTTACAGTTGATCTTAGCCAAAAGGCCAAGAAGTGATTGCAATGAAGTTTAAACATGCAAGCAATTACAATATGTTGGTCAGATTCATTTAATAACTGTGTCCCTTCTCCAGCTCTTAATTAACCATACAGATTCTGTTTAGGTTGCTTATATGCAATTATAACAGCAAGAAGTTGAATTTTTCAGACATGAGGAGAACATAAATTTTGGCTCAGGTGGGTAAGTACAAAGTTGCTTCAATTTCCATAAATCAAGACCTCTATTGTTTTTCAAGTAGAGTATAAGCAACTCAAGAAGTGTCACTCAGGAAAGTGACACCTGTAATTTGAAAATGCAAGGGCAGGTGGTATCAGAGACAAGCTGTCACTACATAAGACATTGAAAGAGAAGGGGACAAGGACACAGGCTTGCTGACCAGCACCTGCAGCAGCTTAACTGGAGAACAAAGGACACAGCAAAGTCAAGTCGAGATTTCCAGGAACAAGGGAATAAAAGAACAAAAGGAATCTATAATCGAGAAAGATATTAAACATGAAGTTAAGAAATAAAAATGCAACCACAGAACTCTACCTTCACTAACAAGCAAATAATTCATTATTTAATAGGAAAAGAGAAAGCAAAAGGCTTTTCCTCTTCTAGTTTAATTTCTTTATGACCTTCCTCAAAAGAAGACAGGAAGACAGGATAAGGACACTACTTGCTTCAACAAAAAGTGAGGGCAGGAGAAGATATAAGATAGACAATGCTTTGAATATAACAAATAATGTATATGGCAAAGTTTATACTATGCACTTGATAAGGAGTAATAACTTACCACTATCACCAAAATATTATAATGTTCTTATTATCCACTTTAATTTCTACTCATTTAACTACACTTAGTTTTTAGAAAGAGAAAATCATTTTTTGAGTCTCTTTTATGTCAGTAAAGCATCACATTATCAAAAATGTACAAAGCAAAATAATTACCTGATATTTTGCAATATAATATATGAAAGTATAATTCTTTTCCCTTAGTTTATTAAAGTTTCTTTTATTATTCATACATTTGTCTCAACTTTAGCAATGAATAAATCTTAATTTCCTTCTTCTCTTTTATGTTCTTGGTTGATTTTTTTTTCTTGAGATAGCTTCTTGCTATTTGTTTGGACTGGCCTTGAACTTACTGTGTAGCCCAAGCTGACCTGGAACTTGAGGAAATCCTCCTGGCTCAGCCTCTATAGTGCTGGGATTACAGGCATGCATCACTACACTTGGCTTAGTTGCTTTCTTTTACCAATGTCTTTTCTTCTTAAACAACTTGGAGAAGCTTGCATATAATGGAAAAGCTGGAATATTTGCTAATATTTTTAGTGTTTTTAATTAGAGGAAGATATAGCCACTCACAGTCTAAATCATATTGATTGTCTTGTATTTTTTTTCTGACCACCATTTAATATCAACTTTATTTTTAACCGTAATCATTTGATTTAGTAAAATCTCATCAAATAAATCTTAGTTTTTAAATAAATCAACATAAGCAGGCAAATAAAACTTCTTTCTTCTCAAGATTTAATTGTGCCTGTAACATTGACTATCTGGGCTATTCTTCACAAATTAACGTTACATTTCTGAATCAGTCATCCTTATAATAATAAATGACAAGTTAATTGCAGCTGGCAAGATGATGTGCGCAATATGCCTTGTACCTATTGAGCATTCACTAGAGTGGAGTAGCTTTCCACTTCATAAAAATATATCATTTCATACTCTTTCTTCTCTATAGGTCTATTGACATAATGTTGACTACCAATAAACACTTCTATCTTCTCTCTTTTAAGACCTTCTCACATTTCAACTAGTAAGAAACATCATGCAATTTGTTATTCAGATTTTGTCAAGTGGTGGACAGCAGGATAATGAGACAATGATGATATTGTTACTCTGTGTATACATGTGTGCACACGAGTCATGAAGGTGTGATAGTTTTCAGGGTTTGGGTAGCAATAAACATAATGATTAAGAATTGAATAGCCTGAGCGCCTTTGTTCACCTCATCTCCAAAAGTGGAGAAGAGTAGAACCTTTTAAGTTGGTTAAATAACAATTTAAAAAATAATTAATAATTGGTAAGCCACTGTGCACTTTACATAAGGACTAAACAAAGATTTGTCAGTGTGATTACACCTTGTAAGTTTCAACAGCTCTATAAAATCGATTCTAAGTTTCTTTCTTTCTTTCCTTTCTCTTTCTCTCTCTCTCTCTCTCTCTCTCTCTCTCTCTCTCTCTCTCTCTCGCTTGCTTCTTGGGATGGATTCCTTAGCCTTGTCCCTACTAGGTAAGCTCTACCACTGAGTTCAATCCCGCCCCTAAAAGGCCCTGATTAGGATACTAATTTTTGTTAATGATTCCCATTAGTTCACTGCAACTAACAATAATAATCATAATAGCTATCCCTTATATCATCAAAAATGACCACCAAAATATGACTACCATAAATCTAAATTTTATATGTAAAATGAATAGTTTTTTTTAGATACTTTGAATATTAAACTCTTTCAGAGTACATTATGTGTAGCAGGTAATTTTTTTTTTCCGGTGAAATGTTGACCTGTTTGAATTCTAGACTATTTAAAAAAGTAATTGCAAGAAGTTAATATAACCATTCTGGACCCTAGGAGTTTGTTGTGATGAATTATATAGGAAAGCCATATATATATATATAATATGTATATGTATGTGTGTATATATATAATGTATGTGTATATATATGTGTGTGTGTATATATATATTTGCTTTACCAATTACTGAGATAAATCATATAATTTGCTATTCAATACATATTTACTATTCAATATAATACATTGATATGTTAAATATATATACACATATATATGTCAGTGACTTTTATCTCCCTTTGGTAATTGAAATGGAATCAAAATTGAGGAAATTACATCCTGCATTATAATTTTAAGTACTTCTGTAGCTTCAAGGTTACAATATATTATATGACATTATTTTATGCAGAATTTATTATAAAATATTTAGCTTCAAATATAAATACTGGCACTAAAATGTTGGCTCAGAACTTTTGTCAAAATGATCAGTGGAATTTGGGAAATAGGAACCATACATCACATGCAGTGCTTGTTGTATTATGTCTTACCTAAGCCAACAGCACTATAACTAGACTTCTTGAAAGTTAAAATAATCAAAATGTATCTGTTAATCAAATTCAACTGGAATTAAGATCAAAACCTAGTTTGGATACCATATGAAATCAAATATCCTTAATAAACTATTTTATATTCAAAGAAAATCAGGTAATCTACTAATCAGGTAATCAGGTAATCATAAGGATATGTTCATAATTATATCACAGTATTTCATTGACCATAAATGGAAGATGTAAGTCAAGAGAGGTTGTTGCTCAAAATGAATGTTTTAAAATTTTACTTCAATATGGCCATTGACATTGTTACCATCAAAATTGTGAAGGCACAATGTTATTATCATAGAATTACCTTTGTATTATAATTATGGATTTTAAAATTCAATTGTATTACTTTCATAGACCCAGTCACAATATTCCTATTGGTACGCATATCATAATCACATTTGTTATCTTGTCAGAATAATTTGCCCTACAAAAGTGCAGGAGCTTTATTTGCAGTTCAATTTCAAAGGATGTTACATGAAATTCAGCAGTATTAGCTATTTTCCACTCGTGTTCACAAAGGTTCTATGTACAACAAAAATTTCCTATAGCTGAGATTCTGTTATGTATTTTGAAGCATTTATTTAAAAAAGAAAGATTTCAAGAATCTGGTATTTGCTGAGGTTTAGAAATACAAACTCTATTCTAAGAACTTACACAAATGTTGTTTATTCATTTTTTATTTTTTATTAGTACATGTTTGCAGCATATAATGTTAAACTCCTCGTGGAGAGTTGATACATAAAGATGCAAAAGAGGAGAAAAGACAGTCTAAGTGTGCGCTGCGAGCATTACTGCTATGGGCAATTAGTGGTGGATTCTGCTGGAGACTCCTAGGAGCTTGCAAATGCCTGTCATTATTCTCTACCTGAAGGATGGGGAAGGCGTGCAGGAGCATTTAGCACATCTTTTCAGTCTCCTAACCTGCAAAACACTTCAAGATTTTCCCTGGGGTGTTAAATCCTCACACTTTTGAATTTTATCTGCACCTACTCAGCAAGTCTGAGAGATACATGCGCTAGCAGAGGAGCCCCAGGGGAAAAGCAGAGCATAGTTGAAATGAGAAGCTGTCAATTCAGATTCAGTCAAATCCCACATGGAATTTCCCACTGCAGTTAGAGCTGCATTCAGAAGTGAGATCAAGAGGATGAATCCGCGCAACAGATGCATCAGGTGCAGCGAGGTCACGAGGAAGCAGTGAGCTTGTGATCTGACATTAGGACCCAGGCAAGGTGTGAGCAGAAGAATTAGAATCAAGATTAAAAACATATCAACGTTTGTCAGCCAAAGTTCCACACTTGTATTTATATTTCTTCGCAATGGATCCACTTTCTGTAAAATTTTAAATTTGCTATGGTAAAGTTGTCCCTCATCCTATATTTTTTAAATCTGAAGACTATATGATGTTATGATTTTAATAATACCATGAATTAAAATACCTCATTGTATTTGTGCCTCTTTGGTTTCAGCAATTTTTTTCCATTAACTTTATTGATACATTTTAGGTATACAGTATAGTTACATTCATTGGGATCTTGTACCTTTATATGATCTATCTTGATTATTTTTTCCCCTTCCCTGCCCTCCCTTCACCCCCTCCACCCTTCCCTATTTACAAAGACTTTGTTTCCATTTTTTTTCTTTTCTCATATTTTTTCTTTTCCCTTCTTTCCTTTCCCCAACCACTCCCACTTCCTCTACCCCTCTAGACCCTTTCTTCTATTTCATAATATCAATTATACATTTTGATCCTTAATAGACTTTTTAAAAGAAAAAAATGTTGGTTCTGCTGATGTATTCATTGCATATTGTTTTACATTTCCTAATTTCTATATCTTTGCATTTATTGTTTTTTCTATCTTCCAAAGATGAATATTTAGCTCATTGAATTTTATCGCTTGCTCTGTTATAAAATATATGTATTTATGGGCATACACTTTCTTTTATAAATACCCTTAGCTACAACTCTCATTTTAATGCATAGTACTTTCTATCTTTAAATTAAAAATCTTAATATCCATTGTGATTTTGCTTGAACTCTCACTCATATAGAAGTACATTATTTGCATTCAATTTATTAGTCTTTTATTTACTTATTAATTTCAGTTGGATAGCATAATTTCTGTGATTTCAGTCTTTTGAAAGTTTTGAGATTTTCTTTATAACCCATATTGCATTCTTCTGTTTGGGATTCAAGTATCTACTAGATCAAAATTTTTGGTTTTCTTTCAATTTTTTAGATTTTAATTATGCTTTCCAGAATGTTGTCATTTTCTACAAGAGTCACAAAAACTCCATTACATTTTTTATTTGCCTGTTTCTCCTACACAGCTTTTTGAATTATATTTCATTTTATAATCGTGTATATTCACATCTAAAATTTTTCCATGGCTTGGAATAACTGAATATTTCTTGCTTGTTCAAATATTAATAGTAAATTACTTAAAATCTACCTTGTCTGATAATAATTTAGCTATATCACCCTTTTTTCATTAAGATTGGCATAGCATCTTTGTGGGCTTTTTTTCTCCTTATATCTGACCTGACCATATTTTTTTTTATTGGCACCTTTATTAAATTTATGTTTCAGGTGATTTATTGTGTGTTTACATTTAAAGACATCATCTTAAATTACTTTATATTTTTCTTATTCTTTCTTTCCCTGTCATTTTGAGTCTTTTTAAATTTTTGGTAGTCAATCTTCTATCTCATTTTTCCTTTTGTTGTTTATTTTACCGTATGTTCAGTGACTAACATATATGTGGACAACATGTGACTTTGATTATTGCAGCCCAAGATTACTTCACTGCTCCTTTGCTTGACTATCCAAGGCCTTTACTACTTGTTAATGCTTGACTTGTTCTCCATTTCTTATAAATACTAGGCAAATAAAATGTCATAAGTGGAGTAGTTTTTACAACAGAAAATGTTTGTTACATATCTTTGTAGAGTATAAATCTTCTGAGTACTATTAGGTTTTCCTGGTTACTGGGGAAAATCACAGATATTAGATGGCTTTTTCATCACATCATAACAATGGTAGGTTCTTGAGATTAACTTTGATTACCTGGCGAATGTGCTGTTTGTTTGTTTGTTTGTTTTTAACCCAGCAGTATCACTCTATTTTTAAAAATCAATTTCAGAAAGTTAATATATGCAGCTCCCAATTAAGGAGTAAGGGATTGTTCTTCATCTCTTTGAAAGTGAAAAATCCTCATAAACTATTTGGAATTCTGCCTGGCAGTTTTATTATTTTACCTCACATGCTTATTCATATAGCATTTTTATATTAGATGACTACATAGTATTGAGTATATTTTTGAGTGGTACCTCATTAATACTTTATTTTTCATTCCTAAATTTTCAAAATAAAATTAGCATTTAAAACAAAATTTGAGGATTAAATGTCCTGAATATTACTAGGATTTAATTGTTCCTAGAATTTTTTCAGTTGATAAAACAAGTAAATATGTGTGGGTATGCCAACTCATGAATGTACATACACACTCTGTAAATATTTTTATACGTAACCATCTCTATAAATATTAAGCTAAACATACCTTTGCATGATGTCTGCAATTCTAATTTATTGTGAAATTTATCATTCTACTTTTCTCCCTATGTTTATTTGTAACCTCCAAATCCTGCTCTGTACCACCCTTCCTGCACTAATGTAATTCAATTTCAGTACACGTGTTTCATGTTTCCTGGGTTGTTAAGATTTATTTTTGTGAGATATATTTTACTATCTAGAGTACAGGGCTTTCAAACAGTAATTTTGCCCTTAGTTTTATAGAATGCATGTATTTCCTGAATAACTTAGGTAGATAGTTTTCTCTCAATGCCTCTTCAAGGAAGTTGTTTCAAACATGTGTAACTCATCAAAATTCTTTTATGACATGTGAATTTAATGTTACTAAGATGTTTTATATAACTTATTAGCTTATTTCATTTTATCATTGGATACTATTACATTATACAGATTTTCCATATTTTGTTTATCCTTTTACCTCAAAATACACTATTGTTGCTTCAGTTCTTCATGCTTAAGGATAATTTTGTTATAACTGTAGCATACAGATTTTTGCATATACATACTTTCAAATAAGTTTAAAAAATATGATTAAGACTTTACTTTTGTAAGAACTCGGCAAACTATTATCAAGAATGGTAGCATGATTATAAGACCCTACAAGTAATAAGTAGGAATATCTGTTTTTCTGCATCTACAACTAGTATTTGGCATTATTAATTTGGGGGATTTTAGCCAATCTAATAGGTATGCAGTGATATTTTAATTTACATTTCTCTGCTAAAAAACAATGTTAGGTTATTTTTTCATATGTATATTTTCAAAGTTTATATGTTCTGTTGAGATTTATGTTCAGATCATTTCTGTACTGTTCAATTGGGAGGATGAATTTTTGAATTTTAAGTATTTTCATCTATTTTATCTGATATGTATTCTACAAATATTTCCTCTTTGTGAGTGGTTTGTGTTCTTTTTCTGTTAAAATTCCCTTTTTAGAAGGAATTATATTTTTTATAAAATCCAACTAAGTTTGTTCATGGATTAAGTTTTTGATGCTTTATTATAATCTTCACACCAACCCAAAGTGATACTTTATTTTCTTCATAAGTTGTCTAATTTTGCATTTTGTGAATTATGATTCATTTTTAATTAATTGTGGTAAAAGGTGCAAGGTCACTCATTAACTCATTATGTTAGTTTGCATGTACATAGGTATGTGATTATTCAAGTATCATTTGTTTAAAGAGTATATTTTCTCCATTGAATTATCTTCAATTCTGTGCCAATCAGTTGACTGTATTTGTGTAGCCCCTATTTCTGAGGTCTATTCTGTTCCAATCAATTTATGGATTCTTATATCAAAAACATAGTGATTAATATAGCTTTATGTTTTTCTTTTTTTTCTT
>NW_004624813.1:10200208-10240101 GCF_000247695.1 Heterocephalus glaber | reverse complement strand
ATCAGAGTGTTCCATCTCATTTCCCTTTGAGTTTGCTGTAGGTGATCTGGAAGTCTGGTTTTGAGACTTATTTACATGTTTTCTCATTTTGACTTGACTTGCGGGGGCTGTTGGCACCTGCACGGATTACCTCCTCTGAGCTGGGTGAGGTGGGACAAGGGTGGGGAGCAGCGGTAGGGGTGGTGGCCCCAAAGCCCTTTCCTCTGTGCTGGGAGCAGCGGGGGGGATGGTGGCCAGGAAGCCCCTTCCTCTGGGCCAGGAGTGGCAGGACAGAAGCTGGCCCAAAAGCCCTATTCTCTGGGCTGGGAGCACCAGGAGGGATAGTGCCTGGGAAGCCCCTTTCTCTGGACCAGAAGCAGTGGGATGGCAGCTCAGAAGCCCCTACGTCTGGGCTGGGAGCAGCGGGACTCAGTACCATGGTCTAGTGGTCCGGTGTCCTCTGCGTCTTTGTAGCATGGAACCAGGTGGCTGTACAGAGGAGCAGGGGTGGGGGTCCAGTGGATTGTTGTTGGGGCACAGGCTGATTCTGCCTGTTCTGCACGACTTGGGACCTCAGTAGGGCATGAGCAGCCCTGCCTGTCTGGAGCAGGCTAGAAAATTTTAAATATTACATAATGGGTTACAGATCCTGATGTTTTCATATGGAAAATGTTGTTAATCTCCAGTAATTAATGGAATTTTGCTACAGTTTCAAAATTAATTCTTGTCTAAAGTGTCTTATTTCTTAATTCAAATCTAATCAGCATGTGCACCAGGCTATATCCAGTTGGTTCATATTATATTTATATTATATTATATTCACTATATTTAGTTTGTTCAATTCTTTAAATATGGGGTATGCTGAATGAGATTATATTCATAACTTTGAGCTTTTAGGATGAACTCAGAAATTTGTATCAATTTTATTTTCTACATCAAATCATTTTTCTCCAACATCCCTTTTTAATGTACTAGTTTTCTGTGCTCATGTTTTGTAACTTTATACAGAAATCTGAGACTTTAAACATCTGTCTGTCTGTGCACTTTCTCAACTGGTTCTGCATCTAAAGCCAAGAAAAAGAACAACACATAAGTGAGTTAATTAATTAGTGCAATTTTGCCCATTCTTTGGGAAATTCAGTTCTGTTGAAAGAAGAGGCCTTTTGTCCCTTAGAATTTTGACTCTTTCAGGCACTCTCGCCAATAGATGCTGCTGCTATCATAAGACTTATAGACTGGAGCAGAGGACAATGGGGGAAAGAAAAGGGAAAGAAAGTTTGCTTGCACTGAGGGATAAGGGCTGCCTTCCACTTTCCTTGAGCAGAAACTGAAGAGTTCTTTAGAATTCTCTCTGTTTGTTCCCCTGGGGCCTCTTCTGGTGCATAGAGTCAAGCCGGGTGATTTGCAGGTGGTTTGGGCCAATGGGAAATTCTTGCAGCTTTGATGTCAGTTTTGGAAACTCTTATCTTCTCCTCTAATCTACCTGCTCCTTTTGCTTGTTAGCGTTTTCAAGATTCATTATGTCACAGAGGTAGTGTGTGCTTATAAATCTTAACTAGAACTTGAACTCAACTGCTTTATTTTACAGTAAGACCAAAAAGGGCAATATATAGATGGAATAATACTGGACAGTTCTACATCTTATACAGTGACCAATAAAGTTGTAAATTCATATGGCTTCTTCAGTCTGTTAGTATGTACCATTTGAAGGAGCAGAACGATGCAATCATTATATGTTCCATATATTATCTATCAAAACACAATGAAATAACAGGAAAGATGGAAATTGTGCCAATTTTAAGAATGTGATTAGCTGTGGTGAATGGGAAAGCAAAGGAAGAGTAGTTGGACTTTTGCTTGTGTCTACAAGGTTTTGTTCTAAAAGAAAAAATAAAATCACCTAAATATAATATAACATGAAGGAACATTGGCATAGGCAATATTATTTTCTACTCTTCTAGATGTTTGAAATGTATCGTAGCTAAAACTTGAATATCAAAGTATCTTATGGAGAAAAAATTATGTTAGTACTACAAAGGTACAGTTATGTGCAGAATTTCTTTTAAAATAATAACCTTATAATGTTAACTCTAGTAAACTATTTTTTTTTTTTTTTGTACCAGGGATTGAACTTGGGTCCTTGTGCTTGAACAGTAGGTGGCCAAACCACTGAGCTAAATTCCTGGCCCCTCTAGTAAACTAATTTTAAGGGAGATAATAGCTATGCCAACAAAAAGATTAAAAGTAAGCTTTTGCTATCTTGATTTTTGTGTATAACTTAGTAGATGATCAGTACACGAACTTTATCCTGAAGTTCTAACACTTTGTCCACCCATTGGTCAGATCTTCTTACCCATATTTCCACTGAATTTTTCACATCTTGGGTTTTTCTTTTCATTTTTTTTTTCTTTTTCGTACCGGGTATTGAACTCGGGACCTTCCATTTGTGAGGCAGGCAGCAGAATCACTGCGCTAAATCCCCAGCCTCTTTTCATAATTTCTAATTCTGTATCAAAGTGGACATTCATAAATTGCATTACCTTAATGCATACTTGTAATTATATGTTAATAAATTGTACTTAAAATATATCATTTGCATCACTGTATGACAATTTATATCTTCCAAATACAAATTATAAAGAATTTGAGACATTTATTTGATCTGCATTTAGTAGGTTCTTGGATTAGATTGGAGATATAACCTAAATTATATTTCTAAATTAGCTGTGTGTGTACTTATTAGTAGAAAAAAAATATATATAAGCCATTAGTCTTTTAATATTATTGACTACATCAAATGGATTAATTATTTTTGAAAAGTTATATTATGAATCAGATTTTTAATAATAATTATGCATTCTTCATAGTTATTTTCTCATTACTAGTACAAAATATCCAACACCCACAAGTTAAGGAGGAAATGTTTATTCCTCACAGTCTGTAGAGGTTTTAGTTCACAGTGGTTGGCTCCAAGGTAGACCATCATGGAAGAGGGGCATGGCAGAGAAGAAACAGTCCTTGACATGGCAGGCAGGAGGCAGCAAGCAGCAGCAGTAAGGCTCCCTTTATATTTCATCCAGACTATATGCCTATTGGTTTATGCCACCAATACCCAAGATGGGGCTTCTATCTTTAGTGCATCTATTCAACCACACCTAAAACCATCCTAATCCAATCAATGTACTGATCCAATTGTCCATACCCATGATCTAGTCACCTCCAAAATGTCTCCCCCATGAACACATGAGGGCTTGGGAGGATATTTAGGCATAACCCATAAAAAATTATAAAATGGAAAAAATAGTACACACTCCAGTGAAGTATATTTATTTTCTAATGATCACTTGTTTAAATTTATCCTACTCTAAATTTATACATTCAAAACAAAGAACAAAAAGAATCATTCTTCTTTAAGTAAAATTTATCAGTCTTATTTCTCTGAAGAAAAACACAACTATTAAAAACCTGTCTTCCTTTTTGGCCATAGATTGAATCGTGCAAAGAACTTTTAGTTTTCTTTTAAAGGAATGCAAAGTAAAGGGGAAAATAACCTTTCCTAGTTTGACACTTAAATTATCTAAACTATGTTTATTATTTTTAAAAAGAATATTATCAAACTTCATCTTTCATGACATTTAGTTAGCAAAGTACTTTGAATATAATACTAAAAAACATTGATTAAATCAATAAAGATTTATAAATACTTGGAAGTTGTTAATATTTTATCATAATTTTATTTTAGACTGAATACTGAATATCAAATAAATAAAACAAGTTAGTTTAAAACATTTGAGATCATTTTAAAACAAGTCATATGAGATGTCTTTCTTATTTGCTAGCAATATTTGGAAAGTGAATCTATGTCCTAAATTTCTTTTTTCTGGTTCTTGTTTAGTTCTCAACAATCTAGCTGAGATTAAAGGTTATCAATATACTGAACAAAAGTATAATTAGAGGAATACTATCTCTTGCCTTTACTCAGGCTCTGAGAGAAAAAACAGCAACTATAAAATTTGTGACAGTCAGAGACGTGCTAAGGTCTAGTAACCCAAACATTGACATTCATTATGGACAGAGCTTTTGCATTTTTATTTTTCTCTAGTGCTGAAGTAAATGAATAAATGTAAGAGAAAAAAGTCAAATGTGCTTTAGTCTACTTGCTGATATGCCATTTGTAATGTTAGATTCTAGTGTAGACTTCTTGCAGAAGTGCATGTAAAATTTGCACACAGGATATAAATATATAAAAAATACTAGAAAATCTGCAATCATTACCAAATTATTTTTCTGTATTCTAAAAGTCAATTGTTCATGGGGCAGAAACAATGAGATAAAAGATGATTTTCCTCTTTCAAGCCAATGCAGGAAAGCTTTAAAACAAATGCTAAGAAAAGGAAAATCTAAATGTCATTTTATTTACTCTTTAGAATACTGATTTGGTTACAGAAAGTTAGTATTTACTTCCCTAGCAATTGTTTTTGAGAACGCCAACTCTAAAACCATTTACATTACCTGAACATAAAATTGTCCTAAACATTAAAATCACAAGTAAAATGCTGTATATTTTCTAAAAGATAGATGAAATGCAAAGTACTCAGATTAAATATTTCATTTAATATCCAAACAACATCAAAGTGATGGACCATTATTACTATAACCACTTTACAGAGGTTACTGAAGGATATTGGTAAAATCTTTCTAATGTGGCATGAAATGATAGAGCAAGATTTAAACCAGAGTAGTGTGGCTCCAGAATATAAAGTATATTGAAAAGTTATCAAATCATTCTTTCTGGTAACAGATTCTGTTCTGGTTATACATATTTAACTTTATATATTACTTCAGATTATTTAAAATTTTTGAATAATCTGAAGTTATTTTTAGGACATGGTTCTTACATAAGATACTGTATTATTGACTTAGAGATCCATAGTGCAGTCACATATGACTTAAGAATAGGGATACACTATGAGAAATTGATCATTAGGCAATTTATCATTGTACAAAAATCTTTGAGTGTGCTTACACAAACCTAGGTAGTACAACCTACTCCAGACCTAAAGTATATGGAATAGCTTATTGCTAGTAGGCAGCACATCTGTATAACATGCTAACATACTGGATACTATAGAAAATTATAACATAATGATATCTAAACTTATTGAACAATAGGAAATGTATAGTAAAAATACTAAGCAATAGGAATTTTTCAGTTCCGTCATAGCCCTACAGAATCACATTTATATTTGGAGCCTGTTTTTAACTTAAATGAAATTATCTGGTGTGTGATACATTGTTTTATTCAACTGGATAATAAGATTATAACATAAATATTTAAGAAGGAAAATATGTTAAGACATTTTATTAGAAAGAATAATTTAATGATACATACTGTAATGTGTGAAAAATTGTGGAAATGTGATTAAAAATATTTTAGAGTATTGTACATCTGTTTTTATTTGATGCATTATTTAGGAAAAGCCACAAATTACTGAAATCCAGATGAAAAATAGGTAATAAAGTAGGACACAAACAAGTCTATGCATTTTTTATGAAATTGTTATCATATTGACTGTATTTCCAATCACAGTGACATAAAACTAGAAATCAAAAATAGAAAAGTTTAGAAACTACAAATACATGGAAATTTTAAAACGTCCTAGCTTTGAACAAGCAATGGATCAATGGAAAAATTAAGAAGGAAATTAAAAACTTTAAAAGGATCGATTGTGGAAAGACAACATACTAAAACAGGGGAGATAGCAGAAGCAGTATTAAGAAGGAAGCTCACATCAGTCAGTACTTACATCAACAAAGCAAAAACAACTCAAATAAGCAACTAATAATAACATCTCAAAGAACAAGCAAAATAGCAAACAAAACTCAAAGTTGGTAGCAGAAATAATGATGAAAGTAGAGAAAAATGAAATAGACACTAAAATAAAAACAGAAAAGATCAATGAAAACAGAAAAGATCAATCTACTTTTTCAGACAGATAAATTTGGCAAACACTGAGCTAAAAAAGATAGAAAACTCAAAAAATGAAATCAAAGATGAAAAGGAGACATTACAATGGAAATCACAGAAATAAAAGAAGTAGAGATTATTGTGAACAATTACACACCTAAAACATTCAAATATAGAAGGGATGGACTAAGCCAGGATTCATACACAATGTGAAAATTGAATCATGAAGACTCAAAAAAGCTGAATAGACAAATAATGAGTAATGAGATTAAAATAATAGAAAAAATTTCATAAAAATGTGCAAGCCAAAAACATTCCATTCTACCTTCAAAGAAAATTTAATAGCAATTCTGTTTAAGTTATTCCAAACAATTTAAGAGGAAAGAATTCTTTAAAATTTATACTATGATGTAAGCATTAACCTGATACTAAACCAAGAAAAGGCAACAACAAAAGAGAAAGATAGGAATATATTCTTGTTGAACATTGTTGCAAAAATCCCCAGCAAAATAGTAGCAAAACTGAATCTAATAGTACATTAAAAATGTTCATTGTAATCCAGTGAGACTCATTATAGGGATGCAAGATGATTTGACATAGAAACCAAAAAACAAGTAATATACCAATGAATGTAATAAAGGGCAAAAGCCATATCATCACCTCAATATAGTCAGGAATGCTATTTGATAAAATTGAACTTCCCTTTATGATAAAAACTCTGAAAATATTAGGTATACCAGGAATATATCTCAACATAAGAAAGGCCACATATAATAAATACTCAGCTAACATCAAATTGAATGAGAAATAGCTGAAACTTTTTCTCCAACATTTGGCACATCGAGGCCCACTTGTATATAGCACAGTGCTTAAAGTCCTAGCCACAGATATCAGACAAGTGAAATAATGGGTATCCAACCTGGAAAAAAGGAGGTCCATTATTAATATTTATAAATGACATAATCTTATATATACTAAACCACAAAGACTCAATTAAAATTGATAGTAATAAACAAATTCAGCCAAGGGTCAGGGGAGAAAATCCACTTCTGAAAATCAATTCATTTCAATAATAAATGATACAAAAAGGATAAAAAAGAAGTACCTTTTATAATAGCAAAAACAAAAATAAACAAACAAACAAAAAATCAAACAAACAAAGCAAAACCCCAAAGAACTAATTTAAGTTGAAAGGAAAAATGATCTCCGTAATGAAAACTATGAAACATTGATGAAAGAAATTAAAGAAGGCACAAAACGAATTGTGAAGACATTCTCTGTTTATGGGTTGGAAGAAGCAGTACAATTATAATTCCCATACTACCCAAAGCAATATACAGATGCAATGCAGTCCACTTTCAAATATCAAGGAAATTACTCACAGAACTAAAAATGATTCTAACCTCTGTATGGAACAACAACAACAACAACAAAACCTGAATAGCCAAAGACATTGAGCAAAAAGAGAACAGCGGGCTTCATTTTATTACCTGACTTCAAAACTGTAATAATCAAAATCAGCAAGGTGTCACAAAAACATAAACGCATGACCAATGGAACAGAAGAGGTAGGTAAAATAAACCCATACTTATACCAATAACTGATTTTCAACAAAAGTACTAAGAAAATGCACTGGAGAAAGGATAATCTCTTCAATAAATTTTGGAAAATTTTATATCTATAGACAAAAGAATAAAATTGGATTACAATTCCTCACTAATTACAAAAATAAACTCAAAGTGAATCACATACTTACATACATGATCTGAAAGTATGAAAATGCTAGAAGAAAACAGGAGAAACACCTTGAATGTTGAGCAAGGAATTTTGCATGATACCCAAAAGCACAAGAAACAAAAGTAAATAGACATTTCAAATGTAGGAGATTAGGTCAAAACTAAAAAGCTTCTACATAGTTGGGAGCAATCAACAGTGTGCAGAGACAACCTTCAAAATGGGAGCAAGTACTTGCAAATATACATCTGCCAAGGAGTTAATATCTAGAATATATAAAGAAGAGAAGAAACTGAACTGCAAACAAAAATAAAACAAAACTTCAAAAAGAGAATTAGGCTGGAATAGACATTTCTCAAAAGAACACATACAAAATGGCTAAGAAGTGTATGAAGAAATTAAAACAAAAGGAACTATCACCTTACTCTTTATGCCAGTTAGAAAATTTATAGAAAATTTATGGTAGTTATAATTAAAAATATAAAAGATAACAAGTGTTGGTGATAGTGTGGTGAAATGAGAACACTTGCGTACTGTTGGTGGAATTTTAAATTAATATAACCATTATGGAAAAGAATATATAGATTCTTCAAATGATAATTAATAAATCTATCATACAATCCAGCAAGCACTCAGCTGGTTATCCATCCAAAAGAAATGAAATAAGCGCCTCAGTGGATGTTTGCATTCTTGTGTTCATTTCAACACTATTGACAATAACCAAGGAAAAAAACTAACACATGTCTATCAACTGATGAATGAAGTGTGGTACGTATATAATTAGATACATTTAGTTTTAAAAATGAATAAAATCCTAGGGAGAATGGAGAGAAAGGAAAGATGAGAATAGTTTGGTCAATCGGTACTAAATTTAAGTAGAAGAAAATAGTATTATGGTGTGTTATTGCACATCAGAGTCACTATAGATATTTTATTACGTATCATTAAAAAAATCACACTGCAAAATTTTTGAGTATTTTCATCACAAAAATAACCTTTGAGGATTAGATATTCTCATTTTATATGAATGCTATTGAAATATCACATGATACCCATTGATATGTATAATTTCAGGTATCAATTTTTAAAAATGAAAAAATCTTTAGCAAACACAGATGAAACCTAAAGGATTTTCCAGATAAGGAAATGAGGCTAGTCTGAGGTAAGATAATGTGATATTTTAATTTCATCTATTCATAATTACTAAAACTTTAAAGAGAAATAAGTGCCAGAGACCTTATAAAGTAATGTATCTACTTATGCCATCTAAGTGCACAGCACATGCCAATATGAAATGTCAGAAAAATATAAATATCCTTAGATATAAATGTATACAATATCCTTAAATTCATGTAAAGCTCCTACACAACATCTCAAGAGTCTCCATAGTTGAAAGTTTGTTTCTAGGATCAGATGTGAAAATATCAACATTCTATCATATCTAGGGCCTCTCAAGAACTATGTAGCTCAAATGATCTGTGTAGTTTAAGAAATTCTTATAGCATTTTATCAGCAGGAAGCATCTGGCACTGTTACTGATCTGAGTCCAATGAGACACCACTGAGAATCATTTGTCTTTACTCACACTTGTCTTGATAGGATTTAAAATGATAACTTCAGTTGCCAACCAACCAAAATCAAAAACTAAGGATATGTAATTATAGAAATAGGAGTTTTAGAAGCCATGAAATTGAACATAGCACTCAAGTAAAGAATATAAATGATCCCTAGTTATTCTCTGAATCAGTATGTTTGGTTTCCATTGAGTTGTACTTCCACATTAATAGACTCAAACTACTGTATATTAAAAAGGAGGAATATTTATCTTCTCGCTAAAGTTGTCAAGCATCTAATACATGTCAGGTACTCTAGGATATAAATTTCAAACTGGCCTTAAAAAACATATAAATAAAACAAAACATTATTCCTGCTTTCAAGTATTTTACATTCCAGTGCAATATAAGAATATACATATATATATATAATATATATAACAGATTATATATATGTATAGCATGTATTCCAAAGATTTTACATATACATATAGAATGTGAGGTGATGAAAAGAGCCATTTCTTGTTTATACATGGTCTCTTCTATTTCTCATTTTTTAGTTATTTGATTTTTATATTAGTTTTTGTTTAGAAATCCCTTTGCAATGTGTAGACAGCATTGATTGTACAGCTTTGACACTGTATGTAAATTGTGGTTATTTAAAAACATTATGTTTCCTTTTACCTCACTTTCATCCTTTACCCTTTCACTTTCATTTACATTATATACAAACATAAATTCTATAAAACAATATTAAAATGTTATTTTAAAGAGTTATATTGTGTTTAATTGAGGTACCAATAGTTTATCATTAGTATTTCTGGATTCTTTCATCCCTTGAGAGTCTCCTTCCCTCTGAAATCATTTCACTTCATCCTAGAGAACTTAGTATTTCTCCAAATGCGGATCTCCTAGGGTAAAATCTGTTAGCTTGAATTATTTGAAAAATGGAAAAAAATACATAACATAAAATTTAACAACTGAACCGTTTCTAAGCATGTCATTTGTTAATCTCAAGAATGTTTACATTGTCTTGCAACCAGCGCCCCTTACATTTTATCTTGCAAAAGTAAAACTCTCTATTACATGGCTCCCCAACTCCCTTCTCCGCTCACTAACCACTAGAACATAGAATTCTACTGCACTCTACTTTCTGTTTTTATGAATTTGACTACTGTAGCTTCCCTATGTAGGTGAAATCACGCAGTATTCATCCTACAGATTTTGGGTTATTATACTTAATATAATGCTATCAAGGTTCAACTGTGTTTCTAAGTGTCATAATTCCTTCTCCTTTAACAAGAATAAAATCCCACTGTATGTATGTATATACCACATTTTGTTTATATATTCCCTGTTAGTAGATAACAGAGATGTTTGCCACTTCTTGACTATTGTGACTAATACTGTTTAACAAGGTTCTATGTCTTAGTATTCGTGGGCTACTATAAAGAAGGTACTTTATAAAACACAAAAATTAACATCTTACAATTGTAGAGACCTAGAAGGTCAAGATTAAGGCACCGTTGGATTTGCTGTGTGGTGTGGTTCCCTTTTGGTTTATGGCACCTTTTCACTGTCTTCTCTTATGGCATAAGGGAATAAACTCCCTCAGGATTCTTTTATAAGAGCAATAATGCCATGCAAGGTACCTCAGACATCATGAAAAAATCATCACCCAATATTTTGTAGTAGCTTATCCTAAAGTTGACAAATTTTTCTTCTATTCTTTCCATTTAATAAAGCCAGTCAGTTTTAGTTTAATATTATAATTTTCACTTATAAATTTGTATGTAGTTCCTTTCTTTATTTTGTATCCTCTATGGTAATTACTCACCTTTTATCTTTTATATGCATTTTTCATTTACCTCAATGAGTGTATTTGTTGTAGTTACCTTAATATTTTTGCCTTATAATTTTAACATTGAGACATCTTAGAATTGGCCTCTGTTGATTTTATTTTCTCTTTAGAATGAGTCGCATTTTTGCTCCTCTTTATGACCATTGATGTGGACTGCCCCACAGACTTTGTCGGTATTCTATCATGTAGATATCTGATGTAGTCCTTAGAAGAATGTTGATTCTTTTACTTAAGCAAGTCGCTAAACAGGCTATATTTAAACTGCATGGCCTGTTTCACTTAGGTGGTTTTGTTGAAGTGGCAATTTAATCATTTTCCTCAAACTATTTTGACCCTTTCTTGCATGTGTTTGATTCAAGGTTTGTCAAAGGCTTACATAGAGTTGACAGTAGAATTGGGGCTGCCACAGCAGGCATTTTGGCCCTGAGAAATCCCTCATCCTCTATGAGCTATAAAGGTTCTGAGCTTTGGTCCCACATGCTTCATGTCAGAAGGATGATGACATTTATGGGACTTTTAGCCACCATGTGTCACACCTGCATTTCCTCCTTATACGGAGCTACAACTTTATCTCATCTCATGCCAACCTTATGTTCCAAAATCCAACTGTCCTCCAAAGTCTATCTACTTTGTTTTATTAACCAAGTACCTTTTATAGTCTTTGTGTCCTGTGTGATATTATTTGTGAGAGTCTTATTATGTTAAAATCTTACAAAGCTATACTAGAGTAAAAGAGTAACTTTTAGCATCCTTTTTTCCTTTAAGAGGAAATAAAATGAGAAAACCTTAGACTATTCATGGAAAGTTCCACGTTATTGTCATGCCACTGAGCCTCAAACTGGTATGTAGAAAATTATTTTGTGCATGGGAAGAAGCAAAGCTTATATGCAAGATGTATTACACAGCTTACTCTTTGAAGCCTTAATGAAGAAATTATCTTGAGCTTATAAAAGAAATTGGCTTGGGATATTTTTCACTCCAATCCTTATCCACAATATAAAGATAATTGTTTTACGCCTTTTGTTAGTATGAGAGAGTAAATCAATGTGACTATATAGTCTTGGTGTCACTGTAGGGAGAAGATTCAGAAAACTGATGTAACTCTCTTTTCCAACTTTGAAAATCATGATCAATGAGAATATTATGCTAGGAATAAATATCTTTACTGAAAGTCATTCTTTAATTTCTTCTCAAAGAATAAGAAAAATATGTATTCTATGTTATAAAACATATTATTCCAGATTTCAACAAATCCCAATGAACATTATTTCAACAGTGTATTTTCAGCCATGAAAATTTAGTTCTGCTTCTCCAGTAGCTATTGCATCTGGTCACTAAGAATCTATTACAAAATATGGGCTGAGGATTTAGCTCAGTGGTTCTGCCACCTGCCTCACAAGCACAAGTTCCTGAGTTCGATCCCCCGTACCAAAAAAAAAAAAACTTTTACAAAATAACTCAATTGGATTTATGCAGGGTAGAAACATAAAGAGTACATGAAGTTTATTAACTGTCCTTCTTAAAGTATTTTATTGCCCTGTTTCTAATATGGGTTCTCTAATCAATACAATATAGTATACATATGCATTCATATATTTATAAGTATAATACTCATATATGTATATAATTAATATAATATAAACATTATATATAACATATATGGTATCCACACACAAACATACACAAATGAAAACCAGAGTCTGGAAATGGTGGTAGAAGGAAAGAAAATATGATGAATTTTAAAAAGTGTCTAATGAGAGGAAATGAACAATTTATATCTCAAATCATTGGAGAGTTTTCATAAGCATTTACCACTATGATTTAGAAAAAATATCTCTCATTTTCATGGCAAAAATTTTTGTTTGTTAAGTCTTAACCTTATGTTAGGGGCTCTTGAACCTCTAAAAACAATTGTTATAATACAGAGTATTTGACAGAGATGATTTTTCATTTGTAAAAATAGTGTTGAACAATGAGTTTTTTGTGGGCCACATGGTGGGAGTTCTTGAGGGGTCACAGAAACCACATCCCTGGAACTAATAAGTAATTTTGAAATATTCTATGCTGTTTTTCATTCCCTCTATTAGAATTATGGTCTGACTGATAACTAGAAAATTATTAGTTTGACACATAGATACAGGAGAAGATAATACATTCACAAATTCTTGCTTGAATAAATATGAATATGAAAAGTAATGATTAAAATGAAATGTTCTTACAGAAAGCAAAGTGCCTTATTTGGTTTATATCTAGATGTCCCAAGAAAGCTTCCTGCACTTATAGGTGAGGCTTTTGAAAGGTGATTGAATCACAGGGGTACAATATCTCTGTGCGATATTGGAAGGTGGACCCTGGTCAGAAGAGGAGGGTCGCTGCAGGCCTGACCTGGCAGGATAGATCTCCCTCCCCAATTCCTCCCCACACTTTCTACCTCCTGGCTTCCACGACCTGAGCAGCTTTCCCTGGCCCTGACCCTTACGCTATGCCTAGAGAGGAGCTAGCTTGCAATGGACTAAAAACATGAGCTACAATAAATTTCTCCACCTTTAAGTTGTAGGTGTGGAGTATTTTGTAGCAACAACAAGGAAAGTGACTATGACAATGTGTTTGAGTTCATGGAACATGTAGAACTCCAATAAATAATTTTAGATACTTATTTAGAAAAATTAATAAGAGAATGTTACTATCAAACAGAGAGATGTTAAATACATAGTGTCACAAGAAATACAAGGACATAGATTAAGTGTAGTATGAAAATTCTTGAGGTAAGGACAATATTGAGAGTGCAGTTATACAAAAGTCCACGTTTAACCTGCCACAAAGTCTGCACTGACAATATACTGTTGTCTTTCGCAAGTAACTGCGATGCTCTTTGGAACAAATTAATAGTATCTATCTCTGTGAACATAAATCACAATTTACAAATTTTCTTTGAAAAATCTGTACACATTTTCCTTATTATCCATTTTTATTATGAAAATTTCAATTGGAACATACATTTTAACACCTGTGTAGCAAATTTATAACTTTTTGTGTACTTGGACCTTCAAATCTGAGTTCCATAAGGGTTTGGATTAAAGGGAACTCAGGTCCAGAGGGCAGCAACAGTCTGTCTAAAGTTAATCCAGCTGAGGCAAACATTGAAGACATCCTGTTAGGACTAAATTCTCATCTAATATTAAAATAGCATCAAACCAGAAGCAAATATTTAGAATTAGTAATAAAATGGTGGATTTAAAGTGCCATTTGATAAAAATCCTAAGTATTCATGCAACTACAAATCTGTCTTTTTTTTTTTTTGACCGGGGTTCGAACTCCAGTCCTTGCCCTTGTGCAGCAGACAGTGAAACCATTGAGCTAAATCCCAGACCCTGTCTTTGTCTTTATTTTTCTTTTCAGAATACAGTGACCCATCTGATCTTCTTCAACATAGTATGGCCCCTCTAGAGGAACAAACTGGATCCTTTCTTACTTACTTTTACTCTTCTGGTTTGGGCTGGCCTGACCTTTGTTACAGCATCAAATTAAATGCTTCACCATTTTCTCTTACTTTCTAATTAAAGCTTTTTTTTTTTTTTCCTGGTGGCTAGTTGCTACACTATAGTTTTAGTGGCTATGTTTCTAGTAGCTACAACTCTAAATGTAATGGCAATTAATGTTACATGGTAAATGGTTATACTAATTCAGATGTACAAAGGTTATTATAGTCTTTGTGTTGTCTTTGTATAACTCAAGTAATTCTTTAGAATTTGTGGTGTCCACCTCTGCGAGATACAACCTTCACTTTCTATGACTCAAATAATTTTTCATTATGAATCAATAGCTTAATAAAGGATATATTTCACTTCTTAATTCTCTAATGTGATAGATTGATTTTATGTGTTTAAAATTTGCTATTCTTTATTGTACATTACTATGTTACTATATACAGAATTTGTATATATGATGTTAAAAAGTGACATTCTTAGACTTATGTTAAACTGTACAGTGATTAAATTCTTCAGATGCTATTATTCAGAATAAGACAGGAATCTTGTTACATTAAAAGTGCTGACTTACTAAAAAATGCTAATGTTCAATTGTTAAGAGCTTCCTCAGAGAATAACTTTCATGTAAAATTAACTGTTCTAACAAGATTTGACACAAATGAAATCTGCAAATGAATGAATAATTTATCAGTATAGTATCGAATGCCAGAAGATTCCTGAAAAGATTTGCTTATTTTAAAACACCAAGTTAAGTTTCCTAAAGGAAAATTAACCTTTACACCCAACAAAGTATGCATTACTTCAACCTTTTAATATGTGAACTTAACATATTCATTTCTTCACCCTTTTTTTCCTTTATAACTGTTGCCAACATGTAAGAAGGATATAATTCAGTTTTTAAAGCCCTGAATTATTATTGTTATTTGGAAGATTGGATAAAATTTGAGGAGGAGTCATGAATGAGCTGCTGTGGCCATTAGTGTCCATATGTCAACTTCATTGGATTAAGGAATGTCTAGAAGATTAGTAGAGCTCCTAGGTGTGTCTGAATGGGTCCTGGAGGTGTGACTTTGAGTACAGTATATGGTTCCCAGCCCTTTCATCGCCAGCACCGTTCCGTTCCTTTCTCTGTTTCTTGGCAGCCATGAACTAAGCAACTTTACTCCTCCATGCTCTTCCGTAATAGTTCCACCTTGAAGTCAGCCGACTGTGGAATGAATCCCTCCCAAATGCAAGTCAAGTTAAACCTCCATCCCTTTAAATTGCAGGTGCCAGGTATTATGTCTCAGCAAGATGCAAGCTGATTAATTAATACAGCTGATTTGGAGAAAGTAAAATAAAAAGACTTTTAAAAGGGGTTAACCTTTATGAAGGAATAATTAGTGATCTCTGGATAAGAAAATATCCAATTGGTTTACATGCTTCTTTTTGCTCTCTTAAAATCTGCACAGAGGAAAAAAATCTGTAAAAATAAAACACCTTATTCTTAAATTTTTTTCTATTTAAAATTAATTTGGTCTTTAAAGAATGTTTGAAATACAGAAAAAAAGACATCTAGCATTTGGTATAAAGTTAATAAAAATCAAAATGAAAGAGAAAATCAATGTGAGGCCTTATTTTATATATTTTTTTACTTGTAAGATGAAAAACATGTATTCTGTTTGTAAATGATAACAAATGGACCTTGTTTTTGAAGAGAAGTTTTATAAATGTTGTAAAACTTAGAGTTGATAAAGAATTGAGCAGAACTTGCCATATTTTCTCAGGTTTTTCTAATAGAAAGAACTGTAGCAATTTCATTGGAGGGGCACTGTGGTAGCTCCTGCCTCCCAAACAAGAGACACAAAATGATATCCTCAAAGGAGATGCATTTGCATGACAATATACCCCATAATTTCTAACATTTTTTCCAGTGTTTTCAGGGCAGAACTACTGACAATGAAATCTGCCAATTTTTATTTGTCTGAGATATACTTTATTTTTTTCACTTTTGAAAGATAATTGTGAATATCAAATTCAAGAAAGCTCTATTCAAATAAACTTTGAGTTTGTTTTCAAAATTTATTCTTGAGAGATAAAATATTTCCTGTATAAAATGGTCATCAGAGACAGCAGTACTTATTTTAATACCACTAGGGACTGCATATAAATTAGTGACATTACATATTTATGAACTAATTACAATATTTACACAGGCCCAGCAGATTCTTGTTCATTTAATTATAATGTGATAACTCTTTTGAATAAAGTGAGCAACAGTGGCAAAGTATTAGCATTTTACAAATGAATTACAAGTTCTGGATAAAAAATTTGTGTGTGTGACTTTGAGATTACAATTAAAATACTATGTACCTGAAAATTGAAATAAATAGGATGTCAAATGAGTTGCCGTACACATGGATAAAACTAATTATTTTATAAGCCATACTGAATTATGGCATAATTAAGTAGCTATAATATTATTTGGATACATTTCAAAAATCTAGTTATTAGGATAGTATTAATCTACTTGAGAATGACATATATGAATATTTCTTTCCATTACAATATTCAAATATTTGCATGTTTTCACAATTATAAGAAATTAGTAATCCATTAAATTCAAGTAAATATAAGAAAATGTGAGATACGATGTGATACTAATAAAAGTATACCATCTTATAATCTACAGATTTAAATAAGAATGGCTTGTTAAGGTCTTATAACAAAGTTCCAACTGGAAAAGGAATAGATGTAGTCATTTTATCTTGCTTGAATTTTGTTTAATTTATCCTTGTAACAAAATGGAGAGAAGAAACATATGCTACAGATTATTTATTTCTGAGGATGCTTTTATGGAAAAAGAAAGGCTGAAAAATATTGTCACTTCCTCAGAACCCTCTTTCTTGTTAAGGGATACCTTTTGTTGGTGTGTTTCACTCTTAACTTCAAAACTAAAGTATCATATATGAATTTATGAATATTACTTTCAGTTATTTTGCTTTTGTATAAGCTATCTGAGACCTTGCTATGCTGTATGTTGTGTTTCATGGATCAGCATGAGTATGAAATAAAGCAAATCACTTTTCTTTTGTATAATCTATGGATACCACTATGAAAGGGGACATTAAGTCACTAAAGAGTTTTCTATGAATAAATGTAAGTTCTTTGATATATATAAACCTAAATAAAAAGATTATATTGATACAAAGACATTGGAGAAGGAGATTTTAAGACACTTCTTTAGGTTTAAAAAGGCTTTCTATAAAATGCTGCATTATTCCATTTAGTAAAGATCATATTACTGACAAAAAGTTAAATGATATGTCTTTTTGCCACCATTTGCATTTAACCTGTCTCCACGTGTATATTTAAAGGGAGATTCATAACACAAGACATAGATTTTTAAAATATCATTCTGACATTCTCTGTCTTTAACTGGTAAATTTAGGCTATTAATATTTACTGTGATTGTTGATGTAGTTGCATTAATATCTACCATGTTGTAATTATTTCTTTGTTGTATATGTTCTTATACTTATTTCCATTTTTTTAAACTTTGCAATGTCTAGGTTAACAAATAAGGAAAAGGATATGGTAAAAGTAAAAAGAAAGTAGAATCATGTGATTCTCGTTAAAACAGAGTAATAAGGAAAAGAGAGGAAGATTCTCCCCAAAGAATTACTTTAAACATGTTTTATTCAGGGAAGAACTACCAACTATCGACGATGAAATCTATGAGTTTTTATTTGTCTGAGATGGACTTTATTTCTCTTCACTTTTGGAAGTTAATTGTGAATATCAAATATTAAGGTATTTGTCTTTTTTTTTCTTTCTTCATTTTCAACATTGCAAGCTGCTCTTAATTTGCGCAATTTCAAACAAGAAGTCTGATGTAATTTTTGTCCTTATTTCTCTGTTGGCAAGTTTTTATTTCCACCAGTGTATTTCAGCTTTTTCCTTTGCTTTGATTTTCTGTGTTTGGAATACATGAAGCATAGATAGTGCCTGGGGTTTTGTTGTTGTTGTTTGCTTGGTTTGGTATTCACTCTGTTTTATGTTTCCTGAATCTGTGGTTTAGAGTCTGTTAGAAATTTTAGAAAATTCTTGGGCATTATGGCTTGAAATACTTAATCTGCCTCATTCTTTTTTCACCTGCCTTTCTGATGCCACATATGTTATATGTTTGGAAATTATCTCACAGTTTTGAATATTCTGTCAATTTTCATTCTTTCTATTCTACATTTCATTAGGGATGTTTCTATTTGACATATCCTGCATTTTATTGATTTGTTTCTTAGTTTACTGATAAATCTGTCAAAGGGATTGTTTATTTTATTTCTTGTTACTGTGTTTTTATATCCAGTATTTTCTTTTGATTCTTTCTTAACATTTGTATTTCTCTCTCTTTTTTTTTTTTTGCAATGCCAGGTATAGTATCCACAGCCTCATGCATGCTAGGCAATTGCTTTTCACAGAGCTACATCCTGTCATTTGTATCATTTTGTTTGTCTTACACATCTGTTCTTACATATTGTTAATGTGTTGTGCAAGAGCCCCTAACACATTAATCATAGTGATTGTATATTCCCTGCCTGATAATTCCAAAATATATACCATAATTTAATGAGTTCTGCTATTTACTTTGTAACTTTAGACTATGTTTTCTTTTGGCCCTTAATATACTTTATATTTTTGCCTTGAAAGTATTTTGTGATGTATCACATTATAGTAACTGGAAAAAATAACCCCTTAGTGTACATAAGCTTCTAATTAATTTGTGTAGGAATTAGTTTGGGTTAAATTCTTCCTTTATCCTTAGATTTCAATTTTCTCTGGTGACTTGTTTTTCCCCCCTGGTCTCTTGACACACTGCCCCTGAGCTCTCTGTAGCTTTATGCTAAATTGTGTCAACTTGATAGGCTTTGGAGCCACGTGGGGTATTAGCAAAGCTTATTTCTGGGTGTGCCCTGATGGGTCATGGACCTTGTGCTCTAGTGGCTCCCATCGTCCTCTCAGGTGCTGCTCCCCTGCTTTGCTTCCTCACAGCTAAGAACAAGGCAGCTTTGTTCTCCCACACCATTTCACCAAGATGTTCCTGCCTTGCAGACTTCTGATCATTCACTGAATCTCCTGAAACCACAAGCTAAATTAAAGCTGTTTGTAAGTCCTGAATGTTGGATATTGTGTCCCACCAACATGAAACTGACTAATACAGAAAATTGATGCTGGAGATGTGGAGTCACTGCAATGGATGCACCTGATTATGTGTCATGGTCACATTGGGAAGTAGGAGCAGATTGGAAAGGTTTGGAGGTGGGAACTATTGAAGCATTTGAAGCTTGATGGAGGATTCTGGTCAGAGTTTAGAAAACCAGAATTCTGGTAGGAATGTGAATAGTAAACACCAGGCTCAGGAACTTTAGGTTGGAAATTGACTCAGACTGATAAAAAAATGCTAGAAAAATGCCTGAGAATTTGGAGAAGGGATTATTGTATTCTTCATTAATGTAGGATAGTTATATCATGTTAGGAAGAATTGAGAACTTGTTGCTATGTTTATTTGGAAATTAAGTATTATTAAAAGAGGTATACAATGGACCCTGGAGTTATGACCAGCTTGACATATGAACAACTTGGGTTATGACCAGAGTTTTAGTTTTAACTTCTGACCAAAGTATTGAATTATGACCTGAATGTTGGCTGCTTCTGCTTCCAGACAGTCTCAGATACACATTTAGCCCCTAAAGAGTTCCGGAAGAAACATTATTTTCCTGTATGGAGCTAATTGCAAAATCCTAGGCCAATGTCTCTCTAAGGATGCTGAAATCTGCCTGTATATAAGAGAGATACCTTGAAGGCTGTGTAAAGAGACTGAGCCTTCAATTGACCAACTTGGTTACAACCAGGTCTCTAGAATGAATTGCGTTTGCAAGCCAAGGGTCCACTGTATTTGGGTTTCAAGTTGACTAGGGGTAGAGTAGGATGGTTATACCTAATTGTGCCAGTTTAATGCACCCAACCGTCACTCAGGGGATTGGTGGTACACACTTGTGGATGTACCTGAGTGGATCATGGAGACATGAACTTGAACTCTATATTTGGTTCCTTGTCCCTTCCTTTCTAACACTGTTCCCCTACTCTGCTTCCCTACTACCACACACTCAGCAAATTTGTTCCACTATGCCCTTCTTCCAAGATGTTTCTACTTTGGAGCCAGCTGATTATGGACTGAATCTTCTGAAAACAGGAGTCAAAATAAAAATCTCCTTCAGTTGTGGGAATTGGGTATTGTCTCAGTGGTGGAAAGGGTGACTAAGATACTCTTCAAGAAGGAGAAAGATAGGTTCTGTGCCTGTTAGCTCTTTTAACAGTAATTCAGTATTATTACAGTTGAGCCTACTGATAAGATGATAATGTGAGGAATACAAAACCATGGTATAATCCTCTGATAATTAATGTTTTAGTGTCCCCATGTTCCTGCCTGTGTCTTTCAAATGTATTTCTTAGCATTCAAACCTCCACATTAATTAATTAATTTTGGTCTTTTGAGATAGGGTTTCACTAGATAGTTTGGACTGGCCTGCAACACTATATAGCCCAGGCTGGCCTCAAACTCATGGTGATCCTACTGCCACAGCCTCCTGAATATTGAGATTGCAGGCATATACCACAATGGTCAGCTCAGACCTTTATTTCAGATAGGACAGAAAAACTATACACAGCTGAAATTGAGAAAACTTGCTTCCTTTAGGGTTGGAAAAGGCTCTCCTTCAGATAGTTTCTATTCTGAGTATGCCTTTATTCTGCAAAAATTCTGATCATATTGAAAATTGTTGCTTTACAAGTGTTCTTTTTGGCTCTTCACATTGGGAAGCTATTAGGATTCCAGGGAGCAACCCCCAGAAATGAATGAGAGCATCTGCAGGGCTGTATTTCCTTAGAAGCCTCTCACTTTCAAGACAGTGCCCACTAGGTTTCTAGCAATTAGTAAAAGTAACCATTTAAATGTACCCACCAAATTGTAGCTCTTGGAGCTTCTGCTCCACATAAGCAGATTTTATCTATGACTTTCTAGATTCATTCATTTCTCTGGATTTCAAGATGAGAGTGTGCTCTATGAGCTCAAGATTTTGATGGGTAGAATAAAAGCAGTTATTTTTATGTTGTGAGGGCAAAAATGAGCACTCCCAACAGCTTAAAATGTCAGAGATAAGCCAACACTCTTACTTTAAAATGTAAATAAAACTACCCTCTTCAGAACATTAATTGAAATGAGAAAAGTGAATGATCTGTTCAAGTTCTGAAAGGGATTTTCATTTCTGAGCAAAGAGCATGTAAAATCAGTCAATAGAGTGATAAAACTTGCCAAATTTAGTAATTATTTTCAACTCAAAAAGTAAATGTGAATGGTACATTTATAAAAGAGAATATTTGTGTATGTAACCATACATACAAATTTTAAATCAGAGTATCTCTTTCCTTTTATAACATGATCAAACAAAGAAATTTTTCAGATGAACTCCAGGTATACAGTTACAAAGGGTAAATTATCTGCAATCTCATCATCCAGAGTTAATGACTAAGAGTTAAATTTATGTATTTTCATGCTTATTTGTACAAATATTGTATATACACATTTTTGTATTACACACATATCTTACAGTAATGCAGTATTTCCCCAAATACATGGCTCATTCATGCTTTTCAGAGAATATAACTATTAACATCATAGCTTGTATGTGTCTGCTCTCTTGTTATACACATATGCATATATGGTTACATGTACATACTTAGAAGCCATTCTGATGTGTGACTTTTTTGTAAATTGTATAATATTTACTATTGTATCACAATATACTTATTTAACTTAGCAATAATCCTTTAGCTTATTTCTACATCAGCTCAAATATATCCTTTCCCTATGTTTGCCCTTGGAATAGCATTTCACATGACATATCTTTTCTATTAAAGAGTGTTGAAACTGTTTTCAATATTTTTTCTAACTTTACTGACATAAGTTTATTCATGTTATTCTATTTTTGCACTTAATTATTAAAGTGCTTTTCAATTATAAAAGTGGCCACCTCTATTAATATCTAGTTCAAGAACAGTTAGAACTCATTTGGGAAGTTTCAAGTAATGTGATGAACCTCAAAACTAATGGTAACAACTTGTGTCCTTACACTGTTTACCCAAAGTGCACAAAAAATTGATATCAGAATCCCATAGCATTTATGGGAGAAAATGAGAAAAGTTAGTGGAGCTCTGAAAAGGAAGTACTTGATAGGTTTTCGACCCATGGAAGCTGAAGAGGATTTTAGGGGAAGAACTACTGCTTGGTTTAGCACATTGAGAATGAATGGCCTTTCCTACACTTTGGGAAAGATGTATAAGAGGTGCTGATTTTGGGCTGGGGATTTAGCTCAGTGGTTTTGCCACCTACCTTGCAATCGCAAGGACCTGAGTTCAATCCCAGGTACCAAAAAAAAAAAAAAAGAGGTGCTGATTTTTAAAAGATTGTTACTTCTTCCACATTAAATACATAGCAATGGCAGAATTTTTTTTTTAATTTTCTAATCTCACTGGTGCAACAACTCTTCCCTAATTTGAAAACATTCTGTAGAGGAAGTTGGGAGAATAGATTCATCAGAGGGGGGGAAAAACCTTAAAAAATCACTCTTTCATTAATTATTTTTATAATTTGCAAGAAAGACATATACTAAATTTATGTTTTATATGCATGTATATACCTATATTCTGCTAACTTTACTTGATTTTTCTTGCAATTTTCCTTTTTAATGACATATAAATATTATCAGCTTCCCAATAGTTCTGTGCAACTACTAGAGAATTTAATATTAAGCTAACTGAATGGCAAATGACTAGCATGCATATTTTTAAGTAATTCTCAAGTAAATTTAATTTTCTTTAACTCTGGTGAAAATTTCATGTGATTGAATTCACACTAAAACTTACTAAATAAGATTTTACCACATTTCCACATATGCATAATCTGATTATGTGCTTTTCAGTCAGCATTTCATCAGGAAAATAAAAGTCAGTACAAGTATTCCAGATATGAAGTGTTTAATGATGGAATAAGGAGCTCACCTAAACTTTGAAAGCAACTGAGAAATAAAAAATGTAGAGGCCTCCAGCAAATGTCTCTGCCTCATATCCTAAAGAGTATGGTTCTCAAAAACTCGAAAGAAAGTTGGTACAATTCTTGACAATCTCTGATAAGCTTCCACCAACCACTCCCTTCAATCTGTAGCAGCTAAGTACATTCTCAGAAGCTTGCTAGGAAATCAGAGATTCAACCATCAGTAAAGAACAGAATTATCTGTCACCTTCTAAATTATTTGTGAATGTTTTGCCATGAAAAATTCTAATCCAAAACCATAAGTGGAAGATTTTGCAAAATTAAACCCTGCATTATTTTTCATCATATAGAGGATACTGTGGAAGAGGATTTATCGACAGAAGACAACCCAGAAAACCGATATCATTGCCAACTCTGCATTTGTATCCAGCACTTCAACACACAGTTTTGGAAAGGAAGAAAATAACAGCATCACACCTCGGCCTGGAATGATGGAATTGTTCTTCATACAACTAGAAGCACACTTTCCTCCTCCTTAGTTCAGTCACATTTCCTGCATATATACAGTAACTTGAATGTTGAATTATAGAGATGAAAGTTGACAAAATTTACATGTATTAGAGGAAAATACAAATGAAAAAGAATAATAATATATATCAAAAGGAGAAGAAATATGCATGATCACTATAGTCTTCCTATTGTCAACTGTTTATGTGGCTAGTGTGGGGATTCATAACTTTGTTTTGCAGGCACTAGTTAAGTATTTCTTTTACATTCATCTAGCATCTGATCATGGCTGTATTTATCATGGTCCAATAACTATTTGGCAGAAACATCTAAACACATACTGCTAAGGAGGCCTTGTCATTATTGGTCTTTCTTATTTTGGATTGTTGTAGTTTTACCTTTACTTCTGTCTCTGGATAAGCAACTACTGAGCCAAGAAAATCTACTGGGTCTGTGGATTCTTCTCCCTGTCCCACTGTTTATTGTGCATATTTTTACTTTTTGATTGTCAGAGTCAATTGTGTATGATTTCCCCTGTTAGTGACATTAAAATGTTAGAAGAAACAACCTGCAAACCGGTCCCAATTGTTCATTACCTGGATATCTTTTCCTTTCTGAATAAGAAGCCCTCCGCAGGCTCTCTCTGCTCACATAGAGTACAATCTGCCCATACTCTGCTTCCATGATTCCTGTCTACACCAGAGATCATGTTAGAGCTCACGGTTCACTTTGAAAGGAGCAAAAAAGGAAGAATAAAATAATGCTGGGAAGACACTGTACGGATGAGTGTGACTACCACTTTTATTGACTTTGAGCTCACATAAGAGTACAACACTTTCAAGTTCCTTTAGCAGCATTTAAAAATTTTCACGATTATTTAGTAGCCTTATTTAAAATTTCATGTAAAACCACTCAAAAAATCGCTAATTAGAAAAACCTCTTCTATTCATGAAGAACAATGGGTCTCTCAAATATAAATTAACAGAGCTTCTATCATTTTGCTAACATTACTCATCCATATCCAAATCAAATTATTTTACCTCATCTGGACAAAGATAATCTCCATAATTCTTATCTTTATTGCGTTTTCTTTCATTACACTGATCTTTAGTCTGTCATTCTTGCTAGGAATCAACTTCTTTCTACATAGATGGAGAATGCAAACAGTCCATAAAACTGCCTTCACACCTGGTACCAGCTCAGGTTTGGGAACGAGGGATTCGTCCCCAAAAATCTCAGGCTTTCCAGTTCACTAGAAGGAGTACCGCAACTCACTGAAAGCTGCTATATATACTTTTATGAGAAGTTACAGGGAAAAGGTACAAATGAAAACCTGCAAAGGGAAAAAGCACATAGCAAAGAATTCAAGAAAGTACTAAATATGTGGCTTTCATTGTCCTCTCTCTGTAGAAGACTATTAATTTCTTGACACTTGTGAATGACAAAGCACATGAAATAGCACCACCATCCAGAAAATTTCACCTGAACCTTCATAAACAAAATTTTTATTGGGGCTACATGATTGACTGCCCATGTGTTTCCCCGCAGTTTATAAATTATCTGGATTTTAAGTCAAAAAAATTTGAGTCCAAGACCATACCCTAAATGATACTGTTATTCTACATGGTCTGACTCAAGGCTTGCATGCGAATAAAAACTTGTCTTTTATTCCAGACATTCAAGGGCTTGGAGTAACTCTTTTAGACATAGTTAAATTATTTACTAAACATCTTTCTCTTATTCACTAAGTGTGCTTATATTTGCATTTCTTTAAAGCAACCTTTGCCTCAGTATCTCCCTCTAACCAATCGGTTCTGCTTTTTCATTCAAAATTTTTTAGATCTCCACTTATTTATATCCCACTTCTCAGTGAACTATATTCTTGCTCTATGCTGTTGTTATTATTGGAAATTCTATTATATTGTTTCCAGTGAACTTCTGAATTGTCATATCTCAGGCAATATCTTCAGATTTAATCTTGTTTATATTCTGCCACCAAAAAAAAAATACAAGCTGAAAATGTCAGTTTTATAACCTTTCTCAGTTTTTCTTCTGTTTCCAAAACCACACAATGACAATATATTTATTTTGATTATTTCTCAACATGGGCCAGTTGTACTCCAATTAGGAAGGGTTTAGAATTTTCCTGTGCAACCAATATTTGTATATTAAAAACACACATTTTTTTACCTCATGAATATGTTTATAATGGCCTTGTCTAATGCATTACCTCAGAAATACATTGTCATATTTATTGACTATCTTTTTCTAACCTAGTGTTTACTACAGAGTATAAAATATATATAATGGTCAATTAATATTTGTTGACTCAACTGTCCAGGGAAACTTCACAGAGAAATTGAAACCTGAGCAATATCTCTAAAAGAGAGCAGATATTTAGTTCACTGTATCTTGGTAGTGCTACTTTCTAAAGCCAAAATGCAGAATTATGAATCAAAATACCTCTAAATTTTATGAAAATTGACAATAGTATGCTTGAAGCTACACTAGGTCTAACTTGGATATATGATCTCCTTACACAGAATATCATAACTATAACATATTTTGAATCTGATTCTATATAGGGAAGTCTAGCTGTCACTTGAAGATAACTAGAATCAAACAGAATTAAAAACTAATCCTGTCCTCCAAAAGTGTACAAGTCCATAAAAAGTACTGACCTTCTGGAGTCTAAAATTGATTCTAGACAACTGAAAAGGTTAGTTGCTACTGGAGTAAGAAATTTAAGTGATACATTGGAATCACTGGGATTTTGAGATGAATCACAAAACAGAGGATCTCCTAATCTAATAAATACTAATCTGTGCAGTCTTTTTTCAGGTCTGAAAAATCTCAGACTTCTTTTTGTAAGTCCTGTCACCAGGGTCATTTTTAATGAGAAAGCTCATGCTCATTGAGGCTATTAGGTTCCTGTACATGGCATATCTTTATCCTGCTCATTTCCCCTCTGCACTCCCTCATTCTCACCATTGATCTCTTGGATCTCTTCCCATTAGCAAGAGATCCACTTCTTCTATCCAGCCTCAATTGATTTCTTTGTTTGTACTTTGGCTCACTCAAATGAGAGTTACCATATAGTATTAAAGCTTGTGTGTTTGGCTTATTTCACTCAACATTATATTTTCCAGGTGCATCCATTTTTCTACAAGTGTCTCAAACTTGTCCTTCTTATAGCTGCTTAGTATTCCATCATATAGAGATATTACATTTTCTTTATCCAAACATGAGCTAAGATTAATAACATCAATAAGAAGGAAAATAGGGGAAGGAGAATTAGAGGAGGAAGAAGGGATGGGGAAGTGGATTTTTAAAAGGAAGCAAGTTTTATTATGTATATGTATACTCTCCCAAAGATGATTGAAATCTCATGCACTGCGAACATGTACTAATGAAAAATAAAATAACTAAACTCATTAAGCTCAGAGCACTGAAGTACCATGGTACCCGAGTTCATGAACTTACTTTGTTCTGTAACATATGTATTTTCTTAAACCACAAAAATATGAAACAAAGTAAAGCACGGTATGAAGAGAGAGAACACTAACCTTGCTTGAAGCTACTTCTGACACAGGGAACAGGAAGGTGGGGGGGGTGCTTTGGAGAGAGAGTCCCCCTCCATAAGGACTTTGGGCAACTCTCCTTCAGGACTTTTCTCTCTTCTTTGTCTCTTAGCTGGAGGGTCAATTTTGACCAAAAAAATCTGTCAAATTTTACTTGCTTCTCCTGCACCTTCTTGAAATGAGAGGGCACATTATTGTTCACCAGATTCGACACTCAGTTATACACCTTGCAGGCAGCTGGTTGTCAGAAAGACATTTCTAAATGGTCAGTGCAAACACCTTGTGCAGCCATTCCATGAGCAATTGCCTTGTGTCCTAAGCTTTCATAGTGGCCCTCCATATGACAGGCAGCTTGCCCTTCTTCACATTCTGTTCCTTGAATACATAAACTTTCTGGGAAAGGTACACAAGTAGTGGCTCAATTTTCAGATTGGCACTTGTGTTTGCACACAGCAAAAGTGTCAATCTGTCCTTCATGGGCTTCTATCCTGGCAGTGCCTTTTCCTCTGGCATCATATGGGTTCTGTTTCGCATCTTCTTCCAGAAAAGCCCTGTTTCATTGGAGTTGAATACTTGCTGAACTCCATAACCTTCTGGCCTTCATGAATTCACAAATTCTTTCTTGTAGGCTTCTGCAGTGGCCTTGTCAGAACTAGAAGCCTCACCATGCTTTATAACACTGTGGATGCCACTTCTGCAAAATGTATCAAACCATCCTCTACTGGCTTTAAACTGATCAATTGTTGCACTTGTAGAAGGATTTTACTTGCAGTAAATTACTGCAATTTTCTGTTGGTTTTTTTTTTCACAGATCATAGCCTCACTAAAACTATCACTTGCCAGCTGTTTCTCATTCGACCACACTAACAAAAGTTTTTCTACCTCTTCCAGCATTTACGTGCTCTCCTTGATTAACATTGTTTCACCCTTTCCACATCAGGTCCTTTCATGGCATCTTTATTCTTCAAAATAGTCGAGATTGTCAACTTTACCATCTTGTACTTCGAGGTCATATCAATCACACAAATACCATGCACATGCTTTTCTGCAATTTCCTTCTTCGATTCAATATTTTCTTCGACACCTTTTTACCATTCATGCTCTGCACATTCTTGTCACTTTCTTTACTTCTCTGCACATTCTGGTCACTTTCATTACTGCTCTGCTTTTTCTTTTTACCATGCTTGCCGTCCACTCTCTTTCGAGTCATGCTGGATTGGATGACGCTATGCAGTACTTACTGTATGTGCCTTGATGCGGAGTTTGCAAATGGAAGCAAAATTTTGCTAAAAGCATCTACTTATGAACCAATTGTTTGTAATCAGAAACATTCGTGACCCGAGGTATTCCTGTGTCAGGGATATGGCTGGGCTGAGATTCTAATCCAGTCATTCACATCTTTAAAACATGTCTAAAACGATTGGACTATAAGATTGGATTTTATATATTCCATTAAAATGTACAAGAATCCTGACTGTAGCCCCATCTGTAGGCCATCATGTTGGTACCACATGGCTGTGCTGTTATCATGTAAGAGTTTTCAACTGGGCCAAATACAGCTATACTATAAACAAGCCAGCAATCTCTAAAAGGAAAGTCCTGTACGTAGACAAATAGAGTCATTAAAATGGAACAAATATGATACTATAACGTGAAGAGTGTGAATATCATACAATGATTCTCTTTGTTATTTTTAGAAACAAAATGAAAATCCATAAAGAAAAAGAGAGAGAGGAGACACTTCAACATGCTAATAGAAGTAGAACTTTAGTTAAATGAATAGTCTCAGGGTCTTTTCTGTTGTGATCAGTGCACTATAGTTCATTTGTTTCAGAAAACACTGGTACATGTTTGAGCTGACATCCTATGAGAAAGGAAGAAAATATGAGCCAGGTTCACCTTATTTCCACAGAGTTCCATCTAATGATGAATATGCAGTGCTACAATGAATAATCTGCCAAGAATCAAAGTGTGTGATTTTTGTATGTTTTTTCAATTTCTACATCAGTTTATTGACGATAAAGAAGAAAAGAGAAATATCTAAGAAAAATAGCAAGCATAAAAGCCTTTAGTATATGTTTTTATTTACTTTCAAAAAAAACCTTTGAGGTAGTTATTATAATAATTTCGAATTTAGAGAGAATTTAGTGAAGTACAACCACAGAGTTTATACAACTGGTAAGAGTTGAAGACGGAATAATCAAATCCAGTCACTCTATACTCTTTAGTACTATTCCACATTGTTTGCCTTATACGTACAACAGCAGATAATGGTGGTAATATTTTAATATTTATAGAATATTATCAAAAAGACAAAAGATAGCAAGCATTGGTAAGGATAGGTTGGACCTTCAGGAAATGCACTAAGATCAACTAAATGAAGAGAAGACCATGATCTTGACCTGATATATATCCCCTATCTCTGCCAGAGTGGTCACCTGTGGGTGTCTCTCTTGTGACAGCTATGATATAGCTGATGTCTAAAGCTATGTAACACCATCTGCCTGAACTTTTTCACCTACTTGAGTATTTAGAGCCATGATTCATTTCTTCCAGGGACCTTTGATGTTACGCAGGAGTTTGCATAAACTGATTAGTGTTCTGACCGTGGAAATCTCCATTAACATAACATAACGTAACGCAACATAACATGTACTAGGTATGTTCAAGTGAAGCATCTCACATCAATTCCTACTTCCTAGTACAATACATGGGTACATAGTTTAATCTCAACATAGTCTGTGAGATTCCAAATGGCAAAGGTTTTGAAATGTTTACGAAGGTAATGAATGAACAGAAAAATACAAACAAAATGTGATTTTGACTTTATTTTCTCACTAACATTAGTGTAAAGATTGCTAAGTGAGACAGAGGCACTTTTACATAATATCTCTGGTTTAGGAATATTTTGAAATTCCTGTCCAATGATATTATTTAATAGTTTGTTAAAATTTTACTTTGCATTCAAATAAACAAAAAATTACTTAAAAATATTTATGCATCTTGGAAGATATACAGGAATAATTGCATGTTTCTTAGACTCAGGTATTAACTATCTATAGAGAATAATTGCTATAACTAATTATAATCATTTTAAGCTGTCTTAAGTTATAGAAGAAAATGGTAATGCTAGTTGTTAATTTATTCATTTTATATATTTATTAAAATGTATTTTGCCACTTTAAAATTAAGAAATTCTTAAGTAAACAAATATGCATTACACAAACTAATAATAAATCTATAAACATGCACTTATCACTCATCTTTGGAAATGAAGTGTTATCCGTACCTTTCAAACTGTTTCTCTGTTCCTCGAAGCAGTAGCCTTGTGTCTCAAAACCATACCATTAAATTTTATTCTAAATATTCATGCTTTTCATATTTTTGGCCAAATATGTGTATACCTAAGTATTTTATTTTGCTTGTTTGTGAGCATCATAAAGTGAAATTGCACTATTTACATTCTCTTGATTTCCTTTTTATTTAATGTCATTTGAGAGATTCAAATGAG
The DNA here is from genome assembly GCF_000247695.1 of Heterocephalus glaber. The sequence continues at coordinate 10,208,834 of NW_004624813.1, read as the reverse complement.
CTCATACCTATATCTCTATTGTATTTATGTTTCAGCTGTATAACATACTATTGGATAAATATAAATAATTTATTCAACTCCTGTTTTTATACTTGGATTATTTCTGATCTAGTATTATTCTAATAATGGCAATATGGCTATTTTACATTGTCCTAGTCCACATGTACAACAGATTTTCTAAGAAAAAAAATCCTAATTAACTGCTTTCAGGCTGATGTATTTCCTGTTTCCAAACCCTAATGCATTTTTCCTAAAAAATTAATTATCTTAAATAAGTGCACATTTATCATAACCAAATACTATAACTGTTATAATACAATTACACAACTGAGTTGTAACTCTTTAATAATAAATTAATTTAGATCACATATAACTGAACAATACCAAGTTTTAAGAATGATTCATTTGATCACTATTACTTATGTGAGATGACGAAACAACAGAGCATACTATGTCTTCACTTTTACTCTTTTATAAAATAGAACATCTCAGATAAAATTTGACAGTGTTTACTTACGGCATTAGAACTTATTTATTCTCATTGCCACATGCCCAGAGTATAACAAAGCACACAGGATGAGATCTGTTAAACAGACTTGATGAATTTTCTTTTATATCTTCTTTTGTTTCTTCCTTTAATAATTTCCAGTATATTTCCCAGCCAATATGATAAGATTCTTATCAATTTACAAAAGTTGCAGGCAACTCATCATAGCAATATTTTCCAAACAATTAAATTCTCAATAATTATCATATATTTTGAATTTGTTTATCATTAATGGCTATTTTGTCCTTACCCTTCACTTTGCCTTAGTGAATGCTTCTAATCTTCTGTATAACTATATTATCATTTGTTAGACATTTCTTGGCATCATTTAATAAGATAATTTTTCTATTTTCTATTTTCATACTACCCATGTCATTCCATTGCAGTTAACTTTTTTCTACATTTAAAAAGTTAGTATTGTTTTGATTGATGGATCATAATTGTATACATTTATTGGGTACAATGTTTTCTTGTTTTTGTTTTTGTTTTGTTTTTTTGGTACCGAGGATTGAACTCGGGTCCTTCCACTTGCACAGCAGGTGGCAAAACCACTGAGCTAAATCTCTGGCCCCACAACCTAATGTTTTGAAGCATAGAATATAGTATAATTCAATAGTTCACATTATATTATTAACTAATATGCCCATAACCTTCCTTACCTTATGACAAAATATTTAAAGTTTATTCTCTGTTATTTTGAAATAAATAATACATCATCATTGATCTTAGTCATTTTGCTATGCAATACTTCTCCAAACCTATTTGGAGAAGTAATGTGATATTTATTTGTCTTTTTGTTCATGGATTATTTCATTCAGTATAATTTCCTCCAGATTCATCCATGTTGTTAGAAATGGCAAAATCCCCCTTCACCTTTCAAGGCAGTCTAGTACTATATTGTATATATACACATTTTGTTCATTCTTCCACTAATGGGCATTTAGATTTTTTTCATATCTTGGTTATTGTGAATAATGCCTCAGTGAATGAACATCAGTCCCATAGCAAACATCATTCTCAATGGCAAAAATTTCAAACTTTTTCTCTAAGATCAGGCACAGGACAAGGATGCTCATTCTCACCAGTTCCTTTCAACATAGTTCAAGCAGTTGTATCCTGAGTGAATTGCTAAGAAAGATGTGTACAGAAATGAAAGTCTTTTAAATTAGATGTTTTGAGATGGATTTGCTTGGTTTTGAATAGTAGCTTTGATATCTGCAATTGTACAATTTTGGTAAATTAGTAAATCCTGTTCCTTCATTTTATCACATTAACAACAGCAATGACCTTATGTTATTCCACTTGGTTACTGTTAAAATCCTTACATCAGAAAATTACCTCCAAGAATTTACAGTATCAACAGCCAAGCCACACCCAGGCAGGGCTGAAGCGCTAACATGGCTCACCCCACTCAAGGATATGCACAGACCACAGAGGCATATGGATTGGATTGGTCTATGCATTGATCATTGATGTCAGTAATACTCAGGCTTAAGCCACTGCCACATATGGGCAAACAGTATTTGTAACTTCTTAAGGACAGTCTCCCACTAGCTAAAATACACCAACAGTGTAGGACCTTTGTCCAGGGCCACAGCCCTCATTCTTATAATACCACCACTGGTAGCAATCACTACCACTCAGTCACCAATACTCAGACCACCTGTGTAACTCAGTGTTCATATGGCACGCATTGTATTTAACAGCTGGTGGGAAGTAGCTGACAGCCACCACATGGCAAGAGAACACAAGAGTAACAACTGTATGGAGACTATTCAACACCACTTTAGCACAGAGGGTTACAATCAGCCTAGTCTAGAAGACTGTCAAAATAACTAGTTATCCCTGGCTTCTTCAGGTCTTCTCTACACAGCTGGTCACCACACTTTCAAGTATATTTCCACCAGCTTTTCCTCTGCATAGCTCATTAATTTTGATCAGAGCAGTTAGTCTTAGCAGAACACCTGTGGTAATGAAGCAGCAGAGTAGCTATGGTTAATACAGTTATAGACAGCAGCCTCCACAAAGTTACCTGCCCCCACTGGACCATATAGTTGGGCTCCACCTTAGTAAACCAATGGAGCAGGAGATAAAGGCAGCAGAATTCATTACCACAGAGCCATTCTAGTAATGTGGGTATTTATAGTCAGGAGTCTGCAGAATTTTCTGGTGTGGTAGAGAACTGGATCATGAGTAGTTATGATGAGTATGGTAGGGAGTTTGACTGTGCAGGTATAAATGGAGGTGAGTAGGGAGGAGAATAGGGTAGAACGAGCAGCTCTGGAGAGGAAAGAAGCATCAATAAACCTGGTGGACCCATGGATGGAGGACCAAATTTTGGTCTAGGCCCTCCCTAGAACCTTATGAAAATTTTGGTAGCAGTGCAATTTATGTGTGGATTAGTTGGTGTTCTATTACTAGGAAAAAAATACCTGATTCCTACAATTTAAATGAGGAAATGGTTTATTCTGGCTCATACTTGGTTTTAGAGATTTCAGTCTATGATCAAGATACTTCAAGGCAGAAGCATCAAAAGAAGGGTGTGGCAGAGGAAAGCTCCTCAAATCATGGTCACAGGGAAAAAGAGAGCAAGGAAGGGACCCAAGAGGAAAGGGCCAAGGACCAGATATAGTCTTCAAGGACCAGATATGACCCACTTCCATGGATTCATCTGTTGATGAAATCAGCATCCTCACAATCCAATCACCTCTCCAGTACTCTCTCAATTCATTCAAGAGGACACTCCAAATTAACCAGTGAGATGTGCCAGGATTAAACTGCAATTTTTGCTTAGATAATCTTGTGGATTTCCTTAAGTAATCTGGAGTTGTGAAAATTGGTAGGAGAACTGGGCAACACATGATCCACATTCTCCTGCAAAAGTTAATAAGAAAGCCCAAAGGTGAGTTGCAATGTGCTATGGAGAACTGCTGATTACCAAGGCTACCTCGGAATGGTTTAGTGGGAAAGATTTTCAAAGGTGCAAACTGAAAGCCACTTTTGCTGAACTGTGTGTTGAGTGGATTGTCACACTGTGAGGGCAGAGCAACACTACCACCAACTGTAGTTGACCCAGGAGGTACTGGAGGACCCACGAGTCACCCAGGGAATCATATAAGAAACAAAAGTTCCCCCTCAAAGAAGGCCCCAGAGTTCCCAACAGAGTCCCTCCAAAAGGAACAAGCATCCTGCACCCAACTGGAGACTGGCAGTGTCTCAGTCTAGGTTATAAAAACCAGCACTTGACCAGGAGACCAGAGAGCAGTCTGTGTAAAGCCCCAAGGCTTCCTAACAACCATCCCTCCACCATGGAGATGATGACAGAGCCAAGTGGGGAGAGACCGGTGGCTTCCCGGATTGTCACAGTCCCAGTGGAGCGTTCAGAGGGGGCCATGAAGGATGCAGGAATGGCTACTGTGCTGTGGGGCACAGACCCAGAGAGACCTACTGGAGGGAATCCCAACTCTCAAGGGAACAGAAGAGAGGAAGAAGTAGAGGTGAACAACTCAGAGGAAAATGCACACTGGTAGGGACACAGACACTGGCTCTACTGGATTCAAAGACCCACAAAAGGCATTGGCTCTCCGATTTAGTTTTTGTGAAAAAATATTTTAAATTCAATATTTATAAAGTTTTCCACACCATTGAGATTATTTTTGTTTGCACTTCATATTTTTAGCCATTTATGAAGGAACATTAAAGCAAGGTAAATGGTAGCGTGACGAAAGATTATTGGGTTTTTTTAAAAAGTTGTTTATAGACTTGGCAAAGGAAATTCCTTGTCATCTCAGTATCAGGGTGGAGCATCAAGGGGGCCACTAACTGCAACAATTTTCACGATCATGAATTTTTCTTTTTCTACCACACTCCAAGTATGATGAGTGTTTTTTGTTTGTTTGTTTTGTTGTGTTGTGTTTTTTTGGTACCGAGGATCGAACTCTGGACCTTGTGCTTGCGAGGCAGGTGGTGGAACCACTGAGCTAAATCCCTGTCTGTGACTTTTTCTTTTTAAATAAAATTCCAAACATACAGTATATAAATAAAAATACTGCAATCATCTATTTTGTGTATCTAGATTTTTTTTCCCTCTTCTTATCTCTGGTCATGTCTGAAATGATCAGTGTTCAGCTTTCAGATACTTTCATGTTACCACTGTATTTCATGAGCCACCCATAGCAACATGTTAAACAGCAAATCAAATCCCTTCAGCTTGCTTGGACAAAATCTCATTCCTTGATGCTCTTCTTTTTATCTAGCAATCCTTGTGCTCTTTATCAAATCTCATGAGGCTAACAGTAGACTTAAACCATTATAAAATATTACTGCTAATGACATAACGGATTAACATAAAATATTGCCTTTTTCAGTCAATTGGTGACAAAAATTTTCATAAGGTAGTCTTTCTCACGGTCCTTTAAAATTACAATACATGTATGAATAACTACTCCAAATAATTATAAAGTATCATTTGAATCACCCATAAGATTAGTCCAAAAGATTTTTTGGGCAATATGCTTAGTAGGTTATAGTTTAAATTGTTTATTATTTTAATAAGGTTGGGTCTAGTTTAAGGAATTAGAACTTTTTCATAAACATGTGTCTAAATTGTAATGATATACAATTAATTCTTACAACTTAATTCTCTTACTGCTAATACCTAAAAGGATATTATCTCTTCCAACATCATACACAATTCAGAAAGTAAATCCAGCAGCACACAATGACTCATCAAAAATTATAAATGTTAGATTTGTTTTGGTATCTTTCTATCAGTGTTTCAATTTCACTTCTAAACTCCTTTATTATGTCCTAATGATCACTTTATTTTGACATTCTGCATAATTCATTTAGCTCATATCAGCACCGACTATGAATCTGGGACTATTAAGTTTGGTGAGAATGCAAAAGAAAGAAAATCACTAATTGGGATTTCAATTTACTGGAAGGGAGACATATACTAAAAGAATAGCTCCATAAGTTATGGAGATAATTTCAGGTTGTAATACATTATAAAAGAATAGTTTTAAATCTTGAAGTGTCTAGTCGTAGAGGCACATAGATGTGTAGGAAACCCACTGTGAAGAAATACCATTGAATAGCATCCATTGCCAAAAGATCTGTAGCTTTACTTCCAAAAGTAAAGCTGTAACCAGGGATACACATAGAATCTTTGGGAAACACAGGAAAGGTGGTGGAACATAGTGAGGAAGATGAGGGAGAAGACCTGAGAGTGGAGAATTAAGTAGACATTGGTACGTGTATGCACCTTAGGATCTGGCACAATGGATTGGCATCTTAATCCCAATTCAATATCAAGCCACAAGAGGGATCTGGGTAATATATAAAGAGCTACAAAACAATAAAAAGAGAATAAGTGCTAATGCAGATGCAAAGGAAAAATATATCCTTCTGCATTGCTCATATGACTGTAAATTAGTATAGCCACTATCAAAATCACTATGAAATTTAACAAAAAAAAAAGTGGAGCTGCCATTTGAAGCAGCTTTATCTCTATTTGTTTTTTAATTTTTTTTTTCAGTACCAGGGATTGAACTCAGGATCTTGTGCTTGCAAGGCAGCCGCAGTGCCACTGAGCTAAATCCCTGGCTGAAGCAGCTTTACCATTCCTTGGTATATTCCCAAATAAATTAAAGTCAGCAAGCATAGAGATACCAGCATACTTATGTTTATTGCAAAGCAATTCACAACAGTTAAAATATAGAAACTGCTTAGATGCCCATCAACAGAAGAGTGGATAAAAATATGGTTATATTTATACAATGGTTTATTTTTCAACCCTAAAACAACAAAATTAGATGATTTTCAAGAAAATGGATGGAACTGGAGATCATTATGTTTAGTGAAATAAGCCGGACTTGGTCACATATTGCATGTTTTCTTTAATATGTAGAACAAAATATTAAAAAATAAAAAGAGACGCTGTGAAAGTAGAAGGTAGGCTATTAGAGAAAAAGGGGATGCAGGGGGGTAGAGAGAGAGAGTAATGGGGTAATGTGGAAGTGAAATGCTCAAGGTATACTATATGAATGGGCTAAAGTAAAACACACTATTCTGTATAGTGGATACACACTAAAAGGAAGTAAGTTTTTAAAAAGGAATAAGAAAGGAAGTAGAAAAAGAAAGAATGACAGAAATTATGATCACTGTGGCTTCTCCATGAGAAATAAATTCAAAGAAGACATGAAAGGACACCCACACTGGAGAGTTTAGAAAAATTGGAGAAAAGAGGATGGCCCGGTGATATTTACAGTTAAAGTCCACAGATTTGTGATAAGTTAGGTGAGGATGGTGAGGGAAATGGAGGAATCAAAGGAATTTCTTGCTCTGACTCCGGAGAGGATAGTGTTTTCCTTACCTAGACAGAGAAGAATGAGAGTTTAGTTTTGTCACATTTGCCCTCTTATTAATATTAAAAGAGAAAATTAAAACAAAATTTCTCATTTCTTAACTAGATATGATGCTAGCATCAGGGAGTAGGCAGGTTCAAAAGTGTACCCACCCACCACAGGGGCAAATTACATTTACAACCAGGAAAAAAAAAAAAAAAGTAAGGTGCAAAAGGTGCCCAGCTGGCTAAAGTTGGTTTACAGCTCATGTCTGTCATATAAAATATGGTTTGAACAGGTGGGCACTTGTCATTGGTTGAGACTGGTCTCCTACTTACAAAAGGAGGTTACAGGTTGTTCACACATAAGTTAGGTCGTAGTTTACTATGTGCAAATAAACTTTTAGTCCAAACTTAAAATATGTTAGGAAGTAGCTTTACACAATGCAACTTAATACTGCTACAATCTCACCTCATAGGCATTTACATGTCTCATTTTTCTCTGATTCAATTGAATTCGACTAGCTGCATATTTATTGGGAAACTATTATATATCTGGAGCTACCTTGGTAATAATTTTCCTGAGTGTTCAGAACTATAGTTTAGAGAAAGTAGACATAAAGTTTTACGTGTCTATATTGTGGTGTGTGCAAAGTTACCATCAACTTTTCTAGCATTTACCAGCATTTCTAACAGTAAAAACCTCCAAATAATTTTCCTCTCATTTTTCTTCTGACTTTTGTCTCTAATATAGTGTGTATATCACGCATCTTCATAATTTCATGTAATTCTCAATATGAAGCTCTAGAGAAATATAAGATGGCCAAACGTAAAAATTACAGTTTATATTATTAAATTTCCTACTGATTAGACTAAAAAATAACATAAATAGGTAAAATAAATTTAACAACATATTTCATTTAATACAATATTAAATAATAATCAATATGAAAATATATCTATTAGAAATTTTGCATTGTGTATTTTTTTTACAGGAGAAAAAGCATATGTATTTTATTATTTTTTTTCTCCATTAACTTTATTGGTACATTTTAGGTATAAAATACAGTTACATTCATCATTGGGATCTTGTACCATTACATGAGTCCCTTGGTTCTTATTTTTTTTCCTCTTCACTTGCCCTCCCTTCACCCTCTCCACCCCTCCCTATTTGCAAAGACCTTGTTTCCACTTTTTTCCTCTTCTCATATTTTTCCCTTCCCTTTTTTCCCTTCCACTATCCCTCCCAATTACCCTGCTCTTTTAGACCTTTTCTTCCTGTTACACAATATCAGTTACACATTTTTATAATTAAAATATTAAGATCTAGGAGACATTACCATAGATTTTACAGAATTTAAAAGGATATAGAAAGCATATTACAAAAATCTTTATTGAAATAATTTTGACAACTTCTAAGAAGTACCTTGGAAGACAAATTAATGACACTAACTCTGGAGGAAATATAAGATTTGAACAGCACCTATTAAAGAAAGTATATTCCTAGCTTGAAAACCTACCTATATGACAACAGCAGATGTTTATATCATAAACATTTTAACCAATAAATTATATCAAACAATTAAAGCAGAAAATAGAAGGAACACTTCTCCCCTCATTCTAGGAAATTAACATTGTGCTAATCCTAAAACTGGATAAAGATAATAGAAGAAAAAAGTATGAACATAGAAATTTGTTTCACAAAACAAACTCTTAGAAGTCAGATCTGGCAG
>NW_004624813.1:10171300-10198137 GCF_000247695.1 Heterocephalus glaber | reverse complement strand
TGGATTCCATTTGTTTCCTATGTTGGGATTCCATCATGTTCCTCAGAGCCTCTATTTTTTTATCTGTGTCCTCTCTAGATTTATTAATCATGTCTTGTACCATGAGCAAAATCTTTGCTGTTATCTGAGTAATTATTTCTCATTTCATTTTTCCCAGATCCTCTTTTGTTGCCAGTTCAGAGTCCAGGTGGTTCAGTATCTGATTGTTCCATCTCATTTCCCTTTGGGGTTGCTGTAGATGATCTGGAAGTCTGTTTTTGAGGCTTGTTTATGTGTCTTCTCATTTCCAAGGTGTGTGGGGGGGGGCGGGGTTGCTTCTGGCGCCCAGGTGGCTCACCTTCTCTGCCCTAGAAGCTTGGGATGGCAGCAGGGGAGCTTCCTTCTGGGTCCTGGGACCGGCTCACCTTCTCTGCCCCAGGATCTTGTGATGGCAGTGGGGGAGCTTCCTTCCGGGTTGTGGGACCGGCTCAGCCTCTCTGCCCTAGGAGCCTGGGATGGAGGTGGGGAGCTTCCTTCTGGGTGCTGGGACCAGCTCACCTTCTCTGCCCTAGGAGCCTGGGATCTGCATTGTGTATTATACACTTAGGTGTATCACATATTGATTAGCCATATTTTAAATGCTTAATATGTTCCTCAAGTGGATGGAGTGTAAAAGTTAATGAAGGGCATTATAGAATATTGTTTTTAAATAATATTATCATGTGAGTAGCTCAGGGTAATGATTACCAGTATGGAACTAATCAGATGGAAATCTCTAAGAAATTATTATATGTCAATGATTCTGTTGAAATTTTATGTGATAGCAGTTTGGAAAATCAATGACAATAGACTTGAATGTGATAAGGAAAGCGTGGACAACACAACGTAGTTTAAGAGAAAAGGAACTCAGGATTAATCCATAGACAATATTTCAAAGGAGTTGAAATTAAACATTCCACTATGTGTTTAAGACATAGTCACCTCTATGAGACTCAATAGTAAAATCTTAATGTAAGAATCAGGGCCAGGCCTGGATGCCCAAAATTATCAAATTGGTGCAAGATATGGCTGAGTTTGAAGGTTATTGTGACCTTTTACTAAAGTGGAAGTGCTGGGGTAACTTAGAAAAAAAAGTGAAGAGTCAATGTGAACTAGAAAAAGGATATTTTAAAAAAATTTTATTATTTTGGTCCAGGGGATTGAACTCGGGACCTTGTGCTTCCCCAGCAGGCATGGCACCACTGAGCTACATCCACAGCCCAAGGATGTATTTTTGAATCAGATGGTTTGCCATCAGTATTTACTTCCAAAAAACCAGGAATAATAAAATTCATCCCCCCATCTGTTTCTCCTTCTCTATCAGTAAATGAGCTTTGCACAAAAGGAAAATACCCAGTTGATATCTTTACTTATCACTAAAATGAGTTCATTTGATGATCAGATAATTATAACATATAATTAGGCCAGGTAAAACCCATGATGAATAGATCAAGTTGTTTTAGAATATAAGAAAAGATATCATAGTTTACTGCAGTCAAATGTCAGTTACATATTTGTGTCCAAAGTAATGTGGTCAACTCTAAACCTCTCACCCTACAACATTCTTATGTGGCATTTGGTTGATAATACAGGCACATTTTCACTGATAACTTAGATGCATGCATAAGAGCAATTGGTACTGGAGCTGTTGAGTTTGTATTCTAATGACCTCTGTCCTGGCAGGAAGAGCCATTCGTAACAGAAAGGCTCTGTGATTACAGTTTTTCAAAGAAGTTACTATCTTCTGGATTTTGAGAGTGTCTGTTGTCATTTTACCTTTTTCATTTCTAATCACATTTCTGTGCACCTTTCCCCTCTTTCACTTGATAAGTTTGGCTAACCGAGGCCTTATCTATTTTATTTATTCTTTCAAAGAACCAGATCATTGATTCATTGATTTTTTGTACTTTTTAAAGTTTCGATTCCATCGATTTTTGTTCTCTTCTTTATAATTTCTCTCCTTAATTTTGGTTTGGGACTAGTTGGTTGTTATTTATCAAGTATTTTAAGACCTCTCATAAGGTTATACATGCATACCAATATTTATAGCAGCACAATTCTTAATAGCTAAATCCTGGAAGCAGCCTGTACACCCATCAATAGACGATTGGATAAAGAAAATGTGGTATCTATACATAACAGAATACTTTGGGCTATAAAGAATGACAAATTTGACACATTAATAGGAAAATGGGTGCACCTGGAAAATATAATATTGAGTGAAATAAACCAGACACACAAGCTTGAATACCATATGGTATCTCTTATATGAGCAAGGCAAAGTACAAAGACAATAATGAAGGATGGTTGGAAGGAGACAAGGGAATGGATTTCCTGGAAGGGGCCCAAGGTAGCAAGGGCAAGGGGTAAGGAGGAGGGAAAGGGGAAATAAGTAGAATAAAAATATTCAACATGCAAGAACCTAATAATCTCAGTGAATGTAAATATTATGTGACATAACATGAGCTGCTATGAATAATACCAATAAGAATGAAAATTGGGATAGGGGAATTAGAGAAGAAAGGAAGAATGGGGAAGAAAAGGGAAAAATGATTTAAAAAGAATCAAACTGTAGTATGTACATGTACCCACTCCTCAAGATGATTCTAAGCTGCATGTACGGTAAACATGTGCTAATAAAATTTTTTAAAATTCAAAAGATTTTGTTTCCATTTTTTCCTTTTCTCATAATTTTTCCTTTCCTTTCTTTCCTTTCCCCTTCCCCTCCCACTTCCCCTACCCTTTCGGGCCTTTTCTTCCTATTTCAAATTATCAATTTTTCATTTTCATCATTTTAATCCTTATTTACACTTTCAGTTTCTCACACTGGAGAAACCATTTGGTATTTACACGTGTGTCCTATTTATTTCACTTAAGAGTATGGCCTCAAAGTAAATGTATTATATACCTAAAATGTACCAATAAAAGAATTTAAGCAAAAAAAAAGTTCAAAAGAAAGGTTTGTGATTATGGAAAGTTGTTTGTCTTTCACTTGGGCTCTAGAAGAGTCAGTCATGTGGGAAATAAGTACTCACAACCTGATAGGAAAGAGTGGAAAGTACACCATGTTTATCAATTATATGAGGTGTGCTATATAAAATATCTTTGTTCAGGAACACGAAAGGTGTTATGTAGAGGAAAAATCACCTCAGCTTTTTCCTATTACTCCAAATGCCCATGTTCGCTTAGCGTGCAGTTTAATTTACAGACGATCAATGAAAAATCACCTTGCTAATATTGTTCATCTTGAAGATACCACATTTCAAGAGATCCTAACTCATTCTGTGGCCATTTCCTTAGCAAAAATGGTATTTTATTAACAGGTGGCCTAATTTAGTGCACTTCAGTGAAGTGAGTCAGATGTTCCTTCTTTGCCAGAAGGATCAAATCGATGTTTTAAAATTGTACTAATGTTTACCTCCATTCTTATTCAGTAGAGTTGTTTACTATATGAAGACTTTGAGATCTTTGTTCAAAATAAAAATCCAATTGTGAGAACATGCTGGGAACATCAAGTCTAGGGGAAAAATTAGATTTTATGTTTTCATCATTTCTTATTGATTTCTTCCCTCTGCTTAGTTGATCATTTCAGTGTAAGTTCCCACATTAAAAAGGCTTTTGGGAGATAGCATATTAGGATTCTATACAAAAATAACAAAAGATTAAGTTGTGATTGTGTTTAATCTTGCTGTTCCATAAGATGCACAATGTGATCACGTATAAAAATTGCAGCTTTAGGAGTCATCCGATTGTGGGAAGCAACACCCTTTCAAGAAGCAAGGGCTGAGTACCTGTCCAACATTCTTTGTAGGAAAACAATATTGTTTTCAGTTTTAGAGAAGAGCTATTTTGTATAAAGAAAAGGGAAAAAGAGAAATTCTCACGTATATTGACTTATAAAATGACATACAAAATGCGGCTGGGGATGTAGCTCAGTGGTTCCAGTGCCTGCCTCACAAGCGGAAGGACCTGAGTTCAATCCCCGGTACAAAAAAAAAAAAAAAAAAAGACATACAAAAAACTTAGCTCCATACCACTTGCTTAAATTACAAAAATGTACTACTTTTATGTAATGAAATTTTCATAAAATTGACACTTTTTATATAATCTCTATAATTATACATGCAGATGGTCATTTTGAATAGTTTTTCTGTTTATATAGACAGATAAATAATGTATTCAACAGTAACAATGGGTTCACTTCATTTAAGAAAGCCAAAATACTTTACAAATAGCCAAAACTTGAATTTATTTTCTCAATCTGCATAGACATTATTCATAGTCTCCAATTATTCAAAAACTTTTGTGCACTAATTTTAATATATTGTCTTTTGGCGCAGATTTAAAATACTTAGACATTGTCACTTGTTTTAACTTTTATTGTGCTTTCTTTTTCTTCAATCCTTTAAAACTTTCAGCATATAGTGGACCCTTGAATTATGATTGCCCTAACCAATGAACAACATGGACTACGACCAGAATTTTAGTTTGACTTACTAAGAAAGTCCTTGAGTTATGACTCCAATGCCAGCCACTTATGCTTCTAGATGGTCTCAGACACCAATTTAACCCTTCGAGAGATCTGGAAAGAACATTACAACATCCTTTTCTGTGTGTGGTTAATTGAGGAATCCTGGGCCAATGTCTTTCTAAAGACACTGAGATCTGCCTGGAAGAAAGTGTGGCCTAAAATTATACAGGAGAGAAGTTTTGAAGGCAACTGACCAATCTAAGTTATAGTCAGCCCTTGGGAATGAATTGCATTCATAAGTCAAAGGGTCCATTCTATTTTTTAACTCTGTATGTCATAAACAAATATATGATATAGAGTGATTTCTTGGAATATTTATCTTGTTTTTTTAGAAAAGATAATTTCAAATCTCATGATAACTCAAATAATACTTTATTATGATTCAGAATCAATTATTGGATCGGTTACGGCTTCTGCATAATAATAACTACACGAAAGTTAGAGCTTAAATCAATCATTTTACTGCTCATGATTCTGTGGGTCAAGAACTGAGCAGGCCTCCTGAGATGTGGCTTACCTCTTCTTGTGGTATTAGCAATTTAATGTGATAAGGGGCCCTATCTGACTTTATTTCCATATGTGGTTGTAGGCACAGTGACTAAAATATCTGGAGTTTGGTTGTTCCTTTATCTCCTTATGGTCGCACATCCTTCAGGGCCTGAACATGGATCTTCTTTTTGTAGCAGAGAGATTCAGATGTATTTCCATGATGATGAAAGTAAAGGAAGGCATTCCATTGCTTGAGTCAAGTTGCAAGGATGTCCAAGATACAAAGAAGGAAGGAAATAATTATATTATCTTCACAGACAATCTACGAGAGCCACCATCTCCTATACTCTATTTTACACAACTGTTCATTATTCTCTGCCCCTCTTCCTATGCCTCCACATTAACATTACCCCCAAAATATTATTTGATTCCCAAAGCCCACTGGAAATTCTGCCTCTTACTTGGAATTTTAGAAAATGGCTCCACAGCTATCTGATAAAATTGGGTTTCCATAAAGAGGAGATGTTGATCAAAGATGTATGAATATAATAAACTTTTTTCACATAAAGCTGGATGGACATCCTATTCGGGCCACATGGCACATGCCTCTGTATATGCATTCCATCCTTAAAAAGACGCCATTGTGTGGTGTGCAACATAATTTTCAACTGATTTGCTAACATTCTATTTGTATGACTAATAAACACCTAGCATTTTCAAAGTCCTTGTCTTTATTTTTCTTTTCCACATTTGAGATTGTATTGGTTGTGTTGAGGATCAGTACAGACACTTCACTTTGTACACAATTTTTAAGACACATACTGAAAATCTAAAAAACTGTGTATTGTTTAGTTTTCAGTTATTCCAGTGACTTTCCAGCTTCAAATTCGGAGGCAAATTTTCCATCAAAGGATTAAGTACCAGTATCTTTGAATGCTGATGAAGTGTTACTTAAGTCTCATCAATTCACAATTTCTTATCATATACACTACATACTCAAGTTTTCGATCTTTCACAGCACATTAGCAAAATTAGGCAAACTGAGCCCACACAATTCTGACAAGGCAACAATCAGGAAGTAGTTTTCTTTAGGAAACAATTCTACTAAAAACATGGGAATAGAAGTCATTTAAAATATCCAAGACATATTAAATGCACAACTGTGACTCCAAATTACCATTTAGTATGTTTTATACTGCAGGATATAAAACTAACCCCGGCCTGTGGAATGTTAAGCTGACACCCAGGACAGTCAAAGCCTGCCATAATTCAATATCCTACTATTTTCTAGTTGTACCAAAAAATAAACAACCAGCAAATGATTTCATCTCTAAAAAAAATCATTTACACTTAAAAAATGAGATGAGGTGGGATTCCCTCCTTTTAAAAAGTGTTTCTAGAGCTACTAAAAAACTTTCATTTACAAAACAGTTGATAAAAATATTCCTCCGGATTGTTCAAGAAGGGAGACAGGGAGCACTGATGAGACGCGGTGCGTGCTTAATCAGACCTGGCTTCTTTCTCTTCTGTTTCCTCACAGGCTCCGCTCTCCTCCTTTTCAGTTTTTCCGTTTTCCGTGGGTAAATCTTCCTTAGTTTCTTGATTGGCCACTTCAGCCTGTTTTCCTTTTGGTCCCCTTTTCCTGTTTGCTTGCACTTTTTTGTCGGAAGGTTTATCCTTTCCCGCTGTCTTTTTTGGCTTCGTTTCCACTTTCGAAGGAGCAGGTTTAGCAGACAGCCTCGCCGATCTCCTCTTGGGCTCCTCCTTCGCCGCCCCTTCGGCGGAGCTGACCTTGCTCTTGGGCATCTTGGGGTCGCGGGGTGTTCGTGCGGAAGCTGCGGGCCGCGGCGCACGGCAGCCTTGAGGAGCTATGCTGCTCGGCCGCTGCCGCTCCTCCCGCCGCCAGAGCTGCTGGGACCCACCCATGTCTTTACTTTTAAACCTCACTTGCTGCTTCCTCGCGTCAATAAATAGTACCAAGTACTCAAATTAAAAGCCATCCAATCATCCTTAAATACATTTTTATTATGTTCAAGAGCTCAAACATCAGAAATTATCTTTTACTTTTTATTCCTGAAATATATCCTAAACCTAATTATGTAGCATCACATTCATTGCTAAACCATCTCCTCTCTCCATCACACTTGGAGGAGCCGCCAAATTCTCTTGCAAGTTTCCACTCCTGTTCCCCTAGAACCCATTCTTCAACATAATTGGAATAATCTTATAAAAATTGCTTTACACTTATTTTCTTCACAGCTCAATGGTGTTACAAAATCTTTTTCTCTCACTGGAGAATATTTCCCAAATTTCTGACTATGATATGTACTGCTCCCATGTGCCTCCTTTTCCTACAAGTTTACTCCTTAGTTACTATATCCAGGCACACTGAGTGCTTTGCTTTTCCTAAATTGTAATCGGTATGCTCCTGGAATTCCTTTTTTTTTTTCGATACCGGTGATTGAACTCTGGTCCTTGCGTTTGCAAGGCAGGCAGCGTAACCTGGAATTCCTTTTTTACATATCCGTTAGCGGCTTCTCCATCACCAGGCTCAAGTCTTGAATTAGATCACATTTTAAAGGTCTTTGTTGGACATCTTACTTAAAATAACAAACTCTTCTCATCAATCTTTTTCATATTAACTCTTATTATCCAGAATATGGGATTTAGAAGAATTGTTAGTTTTATGTGTATTAAATTTTCAGCAGGATGCAAAATTCTGGAACACAGGAGAAAGTTCTCTTTGAAATTCAGAGATGAATGAATGCATGATGAAATACTTTCTAATTTTATAATTTCAAAAAATATTTTAAAATTAAACTGTTTGTTGAAAACATACAAAATAAGTGTTTTATTAACCCATCCTTCTCCCTGCCCCTTCACACATCCACACACACTCACACAAACACACCTATACACACTTTAAAAAGCAACTATGAAACAAATCACTGAAGTGACATACTAATGCAAAATCATTCATTTTATTGAGAAAAGTTTCTAAAGTTTTCTAAATTTCAGTACTGACATTTGAAATGGATATAAGAAAATCAATTCCTCTACATCGTTTAGTTGGTATTTCATTAAACTGGGTTGTTGTGAAGATGAAGATCATGTTTTCAGTGCAATGGAATATATTCACATTGCCCATTGAGTATTTATTCAGTGTATTTGGGTGTTGTTTCCATAGTTCTGGACTCCCACTCTATCAGTAAGATAATGATCAATGTTTAGGAGCATATTACACACAAAAGGAAAAGGTTTCTTCAGTTTATATTTTTCTGATTTTTTTTTTAGAGTAAGAAAACTCAGTTTTAAGGAAGGCAAATAGAAATACTCTGTTAAAAGAAGACAATAACTTTTGCACATCAGCGTACATTAAATCAATGAATATATTATAATTTTACCACACTTACCATATGAAAACAGTAATTGATGCAGAGAATATCAAAAATTAATTGATTGAATAAAATATGAATAAATGAAATAAAAGCCCTCATTCCTTATTTCCCATATCTGTCTCCTCTAGAGGCACTTTTTCCTCTTAAGTTAAAATATAATCACAACAAACCCTAATTCTCACTTAGCATTTGGCTCATTCATCCAGCTTGCTACTTAAGCTTGAAAGGCATTTCCATTGACATGGCAACAATAGAACTATAAATGGATTAAAATCATTTTGAAAATTCTAGAACTCTTCTGAGATTTGTTTCTTTCAACTTTTCATGGAAAGGAAATAAATTGGCTGGCACTAAGCAACAATTTTGAAAATAATTACACATTTCAAGGCATTCTTTGGAAATAAAAATTAAAATGTAACATGTATTATTTCCTCAGAATTCATGAAATTGTTATTCTTGAATTAGGAAAATATGAAATACATTTTATATTGGCATTGAGTGTGTCACGTTACTAGAATTTAGTTACTTTATTTTTGTAGAAGAGATCAACATAAATTTCCCTTTTTTCATTATTTGATTTATTTAACCTGAGCATATACAATTGTCAAACATTTTAAGTCAAATGGTAACATTGTTTTCATAAAAAGTCAACTCTCACAATAAAAAACAGATAGTGTCGTGTCACTCAAGAACTTGTCAAATGTGTCATTTTGGATAAATAACCACTTCCATGGAGTACAGAGTTTTCAGTTTTAAAAGTTAGCTTTTAAAGGAGGACACATAAAAAGTTGCTCAATTAAATAACAGTAGGTCCAATAACCTCTTGTAGTAGTTCATCAATAATAGTAACATTCAGTTGTTTTCTATAACATGGCTCAAATTTTATTTTCACTTTCAGGCCTGCTCTCACCCCAGGGGAACTGAACTCATATTTGAATGTAAAGAGTATTTCTCATGCACATGTGGTACCTTAACTTCTTTTAGTTTTGAGTTTGCTGATGATTTTGTGTTATTGTGGGTATTTTGAGTGTGCAGAGAGAAAAGAACAATATATTAGAAGAAAACTGAGAATTTTAATGTAGCTAAATAATTTTCATTATGCTTAAAACTGGATCAGCATCTTTCCATTAGAAAAACTGGAGGAAAATTTGATGATATGTTTACAGAACTATTGTATAGTTGGCGCTTCTGGATTATGACAGATCTAATTTTTACTAATTATGTCTATTACTGTCATAGACTCTTTAGGCTGATATATTTGTCAAAGTTTTTATAGTTTGGGCATCCAAGAACAAGGAACACATTTAGTATTTGGTGAGCATCTACTTTTTACATCTAAACAATGTCTTTAACCTCTGCCTTCATTTGGTGGAAGAGATCAAAGGTCTGTCTGGGGCCTCTTTTGTAAGGCTAATCTCATGCCTGATGATTCTGCCTGTAGGAGTGATCTAGTCCCAGAGGCCTCATCTTCTCAGTGTCTTAAGGGTTAACCATTCAACCTAGGAATTTATGTTGGGGCCACACATTCAGATTACAGTAATAATTGTTAATTCATCAATAACTCAAAATTTAAAGGACAAGAAGACCTCATCACAATGTTTTTAAAAACCAATATTTTTTTAAAAAGAAAGTTTTATGTGTGTGTGTGTGTGTGTGTGTGTGTGTGTGTGTGTGTGTATAGCATTTGACTTCTGGGTAAGGATTTATGTTAAATATTGCTTATGATCACTTTTAACAGTAATTATAACCCTGTCAAATTATTAGTATAGAGAAGAACACTAAGTTTCCTAAGAAGTATAGCATACATTTGGTGAAATTTTAACTTATAAACGAACATGCACTTGTACAGGAAAGAACTGATTTATAAATAGACTTAAAAGCTCACTAATTATCACTTGGAAACCCATGTGTCTAGTTTTGATTATGGTTAAGATAAGGTCAGTGGGATTTATTAATTTTTGTTCGAGATCTGAAATTTCCCTGCTAACCCCCAGGGTTATTTTGTTAATGGTTTTCTTCTGGCATAAGAGGTGAAATAGCCTGTGTGATTAGAAGGGCATGAAACCCATGTTGGAATTTCTGCTTTGAGCTCTCTAAGATTTCCAATACAAATCTCCGTTCAAGCCAGAAATAAATGAAGCCACCACACAACAAAGAGCCCCCTTTCCCTAACCCCACCTCTGGATAGAGTAAATTTTCAAATTCAGTGACACAGGTTACCACATTTACACAAAGAATGTCTCTGAAAAAGCTGAACGTATAGAGAAGACTATTTAGCTACAAAGAGATCTATAAAAGGTTCCATAAAGAACTAAAGGTAAATGGCCCAATGGGACTGATTACAGAAGGAGGAGACCTTGAGAGACAATTCAGAACAATGGTTAATGTTTGCATCAGTGAATCAGGTGAAACACTATGTGAGTGAGATCTCATCTCACTTATTTATAGTGTGTATAAAAAGGTGAAGTAACATTGGATGTGTTATACTGTATAGTTTATTTCTTAAACTTAATTTATGATATACTAGAGCTGTAGAGGGAGATGGGCAGCATGAGAGAAGAGGATGAGTGGAATTATATTTCTCTATATCTTTTATTTCATCCTCTTCAGTTTATATGCATAGGATAGTTTCCCTAGAGTGTATTCATCAAAAGAGGTGTTGAGATGGAATCAGGTTACTTGGGACACAAACCAAAAATCATCTTAAAGGTACATGATGTTTAGCTATCTCCTTCTCAGAAGACATGCCCCAGGCATACAGCCTGCTTTCTATTCATCCTGATATTCATTCACCTTTCTGGTCCCAGAAACTCCTACTTACCCCAGTTGTCAAATTCACCATCCATATCTCCCCCTTAGCCATCTTCACTTACTGTTGAAACAAAATTTAGCAACTGCAAGCTTATATTCTCTTCAGACATTCAGCAGCCAGGGAATATAGATGAAAAGTTATTGCCCTCAGATTTCACGTATTATTATTGTAATGCAAACAGTTTTAAAATACAACTGAAAAATAATAATGCAAATAAATTATTCAATTAAGAAAGGTTATTATAAAATATACTAAGTAATTTTCTATTTATCCAAAGCTACATTACTGAGGAAAACAGTTCAATATGACAGTTCCTAACAGTAAAAGAAATATTTTGAAACAAGGAATAAAATTAGGAGATGTTATTTGATATAGCCATGTTATTGAACAAAATAGGAAAATGTTATGTGATATATATATAATAAATTTAGTAACCTGATTATTAAACCTAATTAAACACCTACTTTTGGTCCATCATATCTACCAGAAACAACATTTCCATGCAGAAAGTTTTTGTTTTGAAATACTCTTTTAGCTTTAGGGAGCTCATTTGCAGTAATTGATATGATACTTGTATTTTTTTATCAAGTGCATTATAGAATTTCTTGTAGTATTCATAAATAATCATCAAACAAGGAGAGTGTTTAAATAAAATATATTTAGTATAAATTATTTCTCATTTTAAAAATTTGTCAAATGCATTATTTACCAATTAAAGACAGAAAAATTCTTAAATTTGGTAGTTTAGTCCATATTTATTCCAATTGTTTTCTTAGAACAGAATCTGTATGGAACGTAAGGTAAAATTTACACTGGCTTTATTTGCTCCATACTAGTTGCCATGAATCCTAGAGATGGATTCCTTCTTCAGCTGTTCCCCATATCAGAAAATGAGGGACAGGAAAGCCACTTCTTGGACAATACTCTCAATTTATCTTATGGAACATTTAAAGTAAAATTCTATCTTGCTTGCATCCAAACACACAGTAAATTGAAAGCCATGTTATTAAATTTTTCTTTCAATATCTTTTTATTTTTCAGTAAAAAGAATACTTCTCAATTCAATGCTTTGGTCATGAAAAATGTTTAATCACTCAAATATAATCATGTGGTGATGATAATGTCTCATTTCTCTGATATATTCATGTACTTGTGTCAATGCCATCATTGTGTGAAGGTAAGGGAATATCCAGGCTCTCAGGATCCATAAGATGTGCAGGTTTAATTGAGCTTTATTATGTTTATTTCAGCTATTTTATGCCTAGTCTCTATAGCCTAATTTTATGTTCTAATGTTAAGGTCAAGTTTTTATTTTGTTTTGTTTTGATTTTTTGTATTATTTACTTATTCTGTGTTTTTCCTTTTAGCCATTCATTCCATACTTTTTCTTTCTTCCCCATGAGGTGTTTTACTTCAGTTCTATTCAAGCCTGATTAAAAGCACCCTTTTGAAATGAGCTATTCTATTGCCTAAGTTATAAATCTTTATTTTAATTGGATGATATATACACCCATATTCCCCCAATGTACTTGTAATATCAAATGCCACAAGAAAAAAAAAGTTTAAGAAAACTAAGTAATTGTCTCTCAACAGCACTGTTTGCAGTCTAGAATCCTATTTCTCTTCTTGCTTTGAATGGGATTCATACACAGCTGCAGCTACAGTGTCTGCTTCAAGGATCTTTGATTTCATCTGGAAAGGAAATAATGGCCACTTTCTTTAAGATATATTCTGGTCTGTCAGTAAATAGTAGATTTTCACAAGATCACTCTTGCCTCCAGCTATCACACAGAGCTGCACAGCAAGTTACAATAGATAAATTTGTGTTCTCCCAGATCATTAGACACATTTTTTTAAAAGGCTTTGTAACCTGCCATTTCACATACTGTAAGCAAAGGAGCATGTACTAAATTAAAATGAAAATGTAACCAATCATTTCGGAGGCAATGCCTATCTTTTTTCCCAAAACTATCTTGTACTGTGGTCTTTGTAAAATGGAACACCAGGTTTACACGATTCTCAATAGGATATTCTTTTATCTAGTCATTCTCAAAATATATTTTTTGTTACAAAGTATTTGAAGATTTTAATTTATTAACATATTCCCTGACTAAGTAGAGATCATTTAAAAAGTGATAGTGCAACTGAATAGTAGAAAATGATACATCCATTAGTGTACATCTTTCTCAAAAGAATTTAAATTGTCCAATGATATTACATGAAAAACCATCTTCTATATTTGATATCAAGAGTTTCCTTTACATTATGTCTCTCAAAGTCAGAGAATCAGAGTTCTAGATGCAATCTAACCTTGCCTGTGAATAATCACTTAGGCTTTAATGGACGATATTCATTCTGTAGCATTATTAAATGGTGTTAATTATTCTAGCTATTTTTAATATAATGACATTTTGAATGTTAAAGAAACCATATTCAAATAGGTCAAAGCACATATTTTCAGGGAATATGAAAAGTTTTTTTTATTTTTTCAATCCAAACTATATCCAACTTTATTTTAAAAGTATCTTTATTAAAATTAATATAAAGATTAAAAGTATCTTTATTATGAATGCCTTCAATAAGCAATCATATTTTAGGCAGGCCATGGGAGGGCAATAGTTAACAGTACACAACAATATAAAATTTTCAAACTCTCTTCTTCAATAGACTAGAAGAGTCAAAAAGCCACTATAAAATCCAATAAAGTCTTCATTTGATATTCCGAACAGGGGAACTTTAGAGCAGTGGTTGACATTTCACATTTCACATGTTGTTTAACAACTTTTCATGAGCCCATTCTGACTTTCAGGAAATGAAATGAAAATGGCAGAATTATCAATCAGAAAGGTTACAATTTAGAAAGGGAAGTGAATCACTGCTCTTCGGAGATACACACCTCAATGAGGTCACTGGGGAAATCCAGACTGTCTTTCCCAACAAGTCTCTTGGGTAAAGGACTTCAGTCTATGCTGAAGGTGAAGAATGTAGAGGAGGATATAAAAATAAATTGTAGTTTTTCCACCCTACAGATGTTAATGGCAAAGTGGCTATGTGTGTCAATATCAGAGAATCCCTCTTACTAGGAGTCAATGGGAAATATCACAAAACTAGAAGGGACAGATCTTTCTCCACATATCAATAGAGCTTTGCAGACATTCTATCAGTGCTATACACTTCTTCCTCAAAAAAAAAAAATGAATGGTTCTGTGTGTTAACTACTTAGTTTATGAAATAAAAATAAAATCATGAATTTCCATAATATTTGACAATAGTGTTCCAATCTGTATTGTCACCAGAATAACTGAGTTATCAAATATGCACACACTTCACTCTGCACCTCTAACATCTTCAGCTTTCTGTACCTTGCCTGTTTTGGTATCTTTACTTTCATTCAACACATGTATTCTCTTCCTAAATCACAATATCCTTCACATTTCTAATAGAATTATTTTCCACAAATAAAAATCTATTCCTAGATATATACATCATTAGTACTTAGGAAGACTCCCTTACCCTTCACCAAGTTCAGTTTTATTGCTTAAAATAGTACATAAACTCCCAAAATAGATTATTCCCATCTTTGGCAATTTAGTTCTTTCTTTTGGATTCTGCTATGGCTTATGTCTAGATGTTCCCCCAAAGCCTAGTGTGGTCTTAGATGGGACTTAATCGGAAGTGGCTGGATCTAGAGTGTGTGATGGCGGGATTGATTTATGGTGCAAAGATAGAATTAAGATTGCTCCACTCTAGGTGTGAGTGCTACTTTCCCAGGGTCTATAGTCTAGATAAAATATAAGGGACAGAAAGAAGGCTGCTGTTGTTGTTTGCTGCTGTTTCTTTGCTGCTTTGCTGCCTTCTGCCTGTCATGAACAGTTTCTCCACTGTGATGGCCTTCTGCCCTGCCACCCTGCTTTGGAGCCAGCCAACTATGAACTGAAACCTCTACAAACTGTGAGCTACAATAAACCTTCCCTCCTTTAACTTTGGGTGTCAGACATTTTGTCTCAGCAACAAGAAAGGTAATAAGTAACTCCTTCTTTCTTTGTTTGAAAGGCCTGTTTAGGCATGAGGGGTAGCTTTGAGGGAACAAGGTTAGCAGGACAAACTTGCTGTGGTCCATCCTTCAACTTGTCTTTATCTCCCTTAGTATCCACTTCAACTTTCCTTTTGGGCATGGTGGCAACAGTCACAGGACAAGCATTGAGCAGGGAGATGAAGTGGCATGAAGATTTTGTTTGGTGTTGGGATGTTCTCACCCTTCTTCATACTGCATAAAAGTATTTTTAACTGTAAACCTGATTCTTAAAGATGAACTAATTTAAAGAAAAATAAGCACAAATAAGATATTTTGAAAGTATCATAAATTAACATTAGAAAGACATGTATCTTTTTATTCACATCACAGCATATATTGCTGTATTTTAACTTCTTGATTATTCATGTATTTCATCTGCATACTACTTAGATCAAAAATAAATTTTAAAAAACCTTTATTTTAACATTGGCATAAGAAAAGACTTTATGAACAAAACCTCAGTAGCGTGGGAACTAGCACAAAGAATCCACAACTAGGATCTCATCTTATTAAAAAGCTTCTGCACTGCAAAAGAAACTACCAACAGAGCTAAGAGACAACCTACAATGTGGGAAAAAAAATTTAGCATCTGTACCTTAGACAAAGAGCTACTATCTAGAATATATAAAGAAATGAAAAAAATCAGACCCCCTCAAATTCAAAAACCCAATTCAAAAATGGGCATCTGAAATGAACAGACATTTCTCAGAGAAAGAAGTAAAAGCAGCAAATAAATATAGGAAAAAATGTTCAACGTCACTGGTCATTCAAGAGAAGCAGATGAAAACAGCCCTGAGATTCCACCTCACCCCAGAAAGAATGGCTGTTATCAAGAAATCATCCAATAACAAATGCTGGTGGGGTTATGGGGAGAAAGGAACCCTTCTCCATTGTTGGTGGGAGTGCAGACTGGTGCAACCATTGTGGAAATCAGTATGGAGATACCTCAAAGAACTAGGGCTAGAGGTCCCATTTGACCCAGCTATTCCCCTTCTGGGATCTTCCCCCAAAGAATTATAAGAATCATACCACAGTGATATCTGTGCACCCATGTTTATAGTGGCACTGTTTGTAATAGCTAAAGCTTGGAAACAGCCCAAGTGCCCATCAACTGGAAACTGGATGAAGAAGATGTGTTGTTTTTTTTAACAAAATGGAGTACTACTCAGCCATAAAGAATGAGAAACTAGAGACATTTATAGCTAAATGGATGCATATTGAGACCATCTTCTTAAGTGAAATAAATAGGACACACATGTGTAAATACCGAATAGTTTCTCTAGTGTGAGAAACTGAAAGTGTAAGTAAGGATTAAAATGACTAAAATGAATAATTGATAATTTGAAATGGGCAGAGAAGGTTCAAAGGGGTAGGAGTGGTAGGAGGGGAAGCGGGGAGATCAGAGTTACAGGCTGGAATCTGGAAAGAATCCATATATAGATTGTGTTTAAAACTGTAGGAAGAGATGTAGATAGAGACTAACCTGCAGCTCCTCAGTGGGTTGGGAAGGACGAGTCACTGAGGTCAAAGGAGAGAAGGGTGTATTTACAGAAGAAGCACATACAACTTTGTACTGTACACAGTACTCGATAGTGTGATAAATGACTGTTACTGTTTTAGGTACTTATCATAACATGCTGTGCTTTTCAACCTTTAGAGCTTAATCCTACTTATAGAAAAGAGTTTGCTGTAAAACATTGTGCTGCTATGCCAGTGGTGGCCTCATGTATTTCGTGTTTAACTGCATATTTGGATAATATCAAGGGGCCATCACAGATGACTGATGTATACCTTCTCAGTTTGCATTTAGAAGTTGGCACTCTGTGTGGTACTTTGTGATACACATGGATAAAATTGCCTAATAGCATATTTCTCAGATTATATTTCCATCATGTGTCATATGACTGTATTGAAATTTAAATTTAAAAAAATTTGGCCTATGTGGAGTCTACTAGCTAATTAGAATTTTTTTCAGACCACTATTTGTTCAATATTAGTTTTGAAAATCTTTCTAAAACAAATCACATTCTTTGATGTCTTGTTAATGCTTGGGATGTTTTCTTAAATTATATGGAAAAATGTTTAAGTACTTTTCAGTTTTGCTTTAGTTGAGTTCTAATATATTTGAATATTATTATAGTTTTTTCCCTTGCATTGCTTTCCTTTGAATAATTTTAATTTTTATATATGTGTGTGTTTAGTGAATGATAATAAAGTTATACATTTTAAACTTTAAAAAACTTTAATTTTAAAATAAAGCACACCACCTACAATGCCAGAAGCATAGGTATTATTTTTAAATTAGTAGAATAATAGACAATTGACTCTAAAATTGATACCAGTACAACAATAACAACAACAACAAAAATTCTTTTGATATGGTGCTTGGAACTGAACACAAGGCCTCATATATGCTAGGCAAGAATTCTGCCACAGAGCCAAATTTCCACCCTACAAACAGACTTTGTAAAAACTGGTTTTGATGACACATACTTTTCAAAATTAAACATTTTGAACTCATTATACAGAATGAAAATTAGTAATGGTGTTTACTTATCAACAGCTTGATGATTGCAAAAGGAAAGATGATTTGGAGTAGCTATGGAAACACTAAGGATCAGATTGGACTATTATCTTTGGAGAAATATGTTATTTCCGAGGGCAGATACCTGGACACATGTATTCTCTTCCTAAACCACAATATCCTTCACATCTCTTCTAGAATTATTTTCCACAAATAAAAATCTATTCCTAGATATATACATCTTTAGTACTTAGGAAGAGTCCCATACTCTTCATAAAGTTCAGTTTTATTGCTTAAAATAGTATGTAAGCCCCCAAAATACATATAGTATAATAGTATGTATTTGAGATCACCAATATTTCAACTTTGGAAAACCTCTTACCATCTCCCAACTAGATCATTAATTTAATTTCCTAAATTTTTACTCATTGCATAGAACATTGTACTGTATGTTTTATGTGACATTTTTTATTTCTTAAGATATAGCTGAATCCCTGCAACTAAGAAACCTTCATATAACTGCATAAAGTGAATCATGGAATGTCATTTTCTTGCTCATAAAGTGTTTCCTTCACTTTTCTTTTTCTAGGTTCACTGCAGTGGAATGGCAGTGTATTTAGATTAGCCCTGCTCTCTGCACATTGAAATCCATGGGAAAAGAACTGCATGTTTCCAGGCTCCAAAGTCAGTAAATAGAGAGACTGAAACTTTTATAAATGAAAGAAAGATAGCTATCACTAAAGGTCAAAAAACATTCTTTCTTATTTTAGCTTCTATTAAATATATATATAATAAGATAACTGATTATAAAAATCCATTTATTCTGCTTATATTATTAAATGAGGTCCAGAAAAAGTTATTTTTCATTAAAAAGTGTCTGTATAATTTACCTTTGTCCTAATTTCAGTTTATATGCGTAGTAAAATCAAAATATGTGTATACCAAAAAAACATTAAAAATTTACTTATTCTCTTTTCTTTCCCTTCTTTCCTTTCCCCCATCCCTCTCCCTAGTTCTCCTTCCCCTTTGAATCTTTTCTTCCTATTTCACAATATCAATAATATTTTTTGGTCTTCATTTACACTTTCACTTTCTCTACCCCAGAGAAACACTTTGATATATACACATGTGTGTCCTATTTATTTCACTTAAGAGCATAGTCTCAAGGTCCATCCATTTAGCTATAAATGCCAAAAAATGAGAAAAGAAAGGTGAAATGGAAACAAAGCTTTTGTAAGTAGGGAGAGTTGGAGGAGTGGGAGGGAGGGAAGGGAAATGGGGAAAAAGCAAGAACCAAAATATATCATGTACAGGTACAAATTCCCAATGATGAATATGATCATAATGTATACCTAAAATGTACCAATAAACTTCATGAATAAAAACTTATTTATTGTTATGGCTTGTATTTAGATGTCCCTCCAAAGCCTCATGTGTTCATAGGTGGGGCTTTTTGGAAGTGGCTGGATCTAGGGGGTGTGAATATATATTAAGTGTGTAATAACTAAATTAGTCCACATTCCTTTTAGCAGAATTCTGGGTGTGGGTAGTGTAAAGGCCCACCCTGGTTCAGTGGCAACAACCAATAAATAGATTTGTACCCTGGATGGGATAAAAGGGCAAAGGAGGATCACTTCTTGCTGCTTCCTGCCTGCCCTGCTATGGATTGCTAGTACAAAGTTGAGGTAGGGCTGTTTTGCAATGGACATTTGGAGATATGGAATCAAAACTTATCTATGAGACTAACCAGTTCCAAATGCTGTAATAAAAAGGGAGAATGACAGGAATACAAAAGTTGAGCCTGGAATTATAGCCAGAAATGTGTCAGAAACATGGGAGTGTCGTGACACCAAATTCAGAATGATAGTGTCTGATCAGAATGAGATTTAAGCAGAACTAAAGAACATGCAACTTGCCACACACACACACACACACACACACACACACACTTCATCACTGCCCAAAATTTTATCATTAGGCTGAGGAGATTTGAGTCACATGTAACCCTGCGAATTCTGCTGGATTTAAAAGAGAAACATTTGCTGGAGACCCCTGCAGTTTGGTTTCAGTTTCCTGCTTAGTATATTATGCAGGCCTAAGAAAAAAGTACACTAAAGGACAGAGCTAAGGGAGACAGAAAGCAGGGTGCCAGGACCACCGATGCTGTGCAACCAATAAAGGTGCATGCCAGGATTAGCCACTGATTTTAATTGGTAATCAAATGGGGTAAAGGCTAGCTAAATGCAAGGACAGGACTATGTGTGAGGACACACAATCATGGAGTTTCTATAGAAATTAATGTAAATAAGACTTGTGCAGGGCAAGACAAAACATTCTCAAATTAGAAACAGAATAGACAAAATATATGGTTGTAATTAAAACTTCTAGTTAGAAAGTTTTAGTTGTGGGAATGGAATTTGGGTGCAAGTTACTCTGACCTTGGCACATAGGTTTTGGTGGGATTCACTTCTATAAACTGATAGATTTCCCTCCGATTTAGGGTGGCTGCTATATATAATAGCTGTCTTCCTCTTCCCATAATGCCCTGCTCCCCACCTAAAGCCACCCCAAGATGGCTTCTCCCACCAAAGGATAACCTTCTTCTTCCCAACATGCCCCTACTCCCACCAAAAGAGTAACCTAATACTTGCTCTCCTCCTACCAGCTAGTGACATCACAGGCTACTCCAGTCCCTAGCCACTACCTCACTCAACCCCACCCCACCTCCTACAAGCCCCACCCCAGCCCTTATAAAAGGCACTCCCTGTCCTGACCACATTGCTTTTGTCTCTCCTTTGTTCAGGGAAAGCCCAGCAGGTCGTCCCTGCAATAAAGGCTTGTTGTGGCCTGGTCTGGTCTTGGTTTTAGGCATTTTTACCTGGCATAAACAAGCCATTTGTGGGGTTAACTCTTTACAGCTTGCTTTGGACATAATCAATATTACGGTCCTCTGCACCCCTTAACAAGTAAATAAA
This sequence comes from Heterocephalus glaber, assembly GCF_000247695.1. The sequence continues at coordinate 10,177,315 of NW_004624813.1, read as the reverse complement.
TGGGCAAGAAAATCAGTCCGAAGAGTCAAATTATCAAAATTATAGTCAGATACAAAAATCGTCAGACAGAATGTAAAATGACAACAAAAAATGTTAAAGTCTATAACATAAAGGTAAAAAGAAAACAAATCAGAGAAATATTGGAACAAGAAATAACATCAAGGTTTTCCATGATATTTCTATATATTCTTTGCAACCAATGTTCTCTCAAATTATATTTTGAAATACATTATAACTATGTGTTAGTCACCTTTGCATTGCTGAGGCAACATTCCTGACATCCACAACCTAAGGAGGAAGGAAGCATTATTTTGCTCTTAGTTTGAGAAGTTTCAATCCATAACCATCTAGCTTCAAGATGTAAGTGTCATGGAGGAGGAGAGGCCTGGCAAAGAAAAGCCGTTCACCTTGTGGAGACTGGAAGCAGAGAGCAGGAAAAAACAGAGAGGAAGAGGCCAAATGTCACACTCCATAACCTAGGACGACACATTCAGAACTGTGCTTTCCTAATCCTTAGATAAGCTCCTGAACTGATCGAGGTAGCAATCAAGATCAACCATCACAACCTAATAAACCAAGGTATTGCAAAATAAGTCATAATCAAGGAACATATACACTAGGGAAAAAGATTTATGGGATTAGATTTTAAGGGAATTTGTGATAACCTTAATAAATATTTTGATTCTCTATAAACAGAAGAAAATCAAAGTCATATAGTAATCATAGAATATATAGTGAGGACATGTAAAATATTATCTTATAAAAGATTCCTATTTTAATACAATGTTCATTTACTTTTTACATTTTATTTTCAAATAATTTTGGATTTATAGAAGATCATTAAGAGATTCCCATATTCCCTTAATCAGTTTCCCCAATCTTAAAATCTTATATAATTTGTGATTTGCTTATCAAAGAGCTTGACTTAGACGTAGTACTAGATAAACTACAGACATGAATTTTTTAACTAATCCTCTTTTCCTGTCCCAAGAGACAATCTATATCATGCTCCACTTAACATGTGTCCTCATCTATCGCATTGCTTATTCTTTATTTGCACTTCACCACTATTGTTTTTGAAGAACGCTGCTTAGGTCATTTGTAGGATGTCCATCTGGGTGCATGAAACAATATGGGAGGGCTAAATACATATTACAGTGTCTGGTTCATTTATTTCTATGTCCAAAAAAACACCAAAAGTAGTTGTATTGTGGGAATGTGATTTATTTTTGCTACTAATGAACCTGAGGAAAATTCTCAGGTTGTAAATATTTTAGACAACTGCTTCTGTGGTGGTGACATTCTTAATTACATTTTGTCAGAACACCTCAGAATATATCTATATGTGAAACCAATCTATTTTCCACACATATTATAGCTACCCAGATAAAAAGATGCAAGGAAGCAATCCCAAAACTCAATAATAATTTCCCCCAATTCCATTACCTATTCGGTGTTTAAATGTAGAATTTTCTAAAGCTACTAGATTTTACATTGTAAATCATTTTCTATAGTAGTTCCGATCTCTTCATTGTGCATCTTCCTGAAACTGAAAATCTTACAGCTGTGATAAGATTTACAGAAAGTAATTCTCACAAAATAGTACATCAAAGAAATTCAGATTTGGAAAGAATTAATAAGTTTGTAGGCTCATCAGAAACTTGTCAGAGAGAATTTTATGGTAAAATGTGTCAGTCAAAAATGTTCGTGGGCTGGGGATTTAGCTCAGTCGTTCTGCCACCTGCCTCCGAAGCACAAGGTCCCAAGTTTGATCCCTAGTACCAAAAAAGAAAAAAAGAAAACAATGTTGTTCATGTTATTTCCATCTTGGGATGACATATGGATCAAAGTATAAAATAGATTAAGAAATTTGCCTTCATGAAGTCTCCTGTTTCCTTTCTCTTTCATCAATGAGAATTTGCCCTAATAAATTTTAGAAGCTAGTATTTAGAAGCTAGTATTAGAAGATTGTATTAAAATTATTCAAGAATTCACATTTTTAAAACCATCTAAGGTAATGTCAGTTCTAATACTCTTGTATCTGACATTTTACAAATTATTCATTAACAAATTGACCTATAGAATGATAAAAATACACTATTTGTATATTGTATATGAGTGATGGAAACATATACAAATTAAAAATTTTTAATTTAAATTTAAATTATTTATGTTTCTTAGGTAGTTCCCCAAAACAACAACATACAATAACATTTCATTTTTTTATTATGGATATTTAAATGAAGACATTCTTGCCATTCTTTAATAGATGTATAATAGAGTGCTACAATTTAAATCTCACTGTCCTCAATAAAAAAGCTGTTGTCTTTACTTACTACCAACTGAAGAACTGATCTTCAATACATCTTCAGATACGATTGATACATTCTCTGTTTGCAAAACTTCTAAAGTTTATTTTTCATTTGTCAGTCATTTACATATGCTCCTATTATAAAATCTAAACTCTTACTCCATTGAAGTCATGATACAACTTGGAATTTGTGGTGTGTTTAGAAATATAAAATTTCAATATCATTCTGACAATTTAAGAGCTTATTTCTAAGTCTAGAATGCTGATGAAAATCAGAAAGTTTCAAAATAAATGCACTCTGATCTGTGTTTTTCACATACAAGAAAAAATGGTTATTTTGCAAGAGGTCAGTATATTTGTGCACTCAGGCAAATCATGCAGTAGGATATGTTATTTTTAACTTGATCTTTCCTCTCTTTCTGTGTTATTCTTAATTACCACTTGATTCTAATCTAGTGCCCATATGTTCCACTTCAGAAACTGTATCTGCTCGTTTTAATAATTATCACCTAAAACTACTCTTTCTTGCCACACATTAAACTCTGGAAACTCTGACCCACCCTAGATGTTTTTCTGAGCTGGTCAAATTTTCACTTGCAATATATTTCATGTATTTTATATCTTTGTGTGTCACCATTCTAAACTTACAAAAATAAGATTGTAGAGCAAAAGAGAATTCAAAAATCCTTCTAAAATGGAAGATATTTTGGATTAAATGTATTTTCAGATGATTTTTAAATTAAATATCATGAGGAAATGCTTATAATCAGAGATACGTCTTTGAGATAATAAAATCACTTGGAGTCTATAATTTTAGTAGAATGTTTTAAAATATTTATCTCTTGTATAATTTTCTATGTAGTTTACATATTAAATTGTTAAAGATAAAGTTTGTCATCATGCCAACTCAATGTCCTGAATTTGTCTACATAAACATTAATTCTATTGGGTTTTATTATTTATGTAATGTTATGTAATGTACTTATCTTGTTTTATTCGCCCCATTTATTCTAGTACTTTCCATTTTGTAAATTATAAAAAAGTAAAAGTGTCAAATTCTGATATTGCAATACTTTATTTTATAGTTTCTCACGTGGATTCATCTAATAATACATTAGAGATGTTGTATACAATTATATAATTAAGGATAAAAGTTATTTTACTCAGTTTTTTATGTTGATAAGAAGTCCAAATATCTTTCTAATATTCAGAAACTACTTATTTAGCTAAAAAGAAAAGCAAAAACATGATAAAAATCTCTTCCACAATTATGGAAGTGAAAAATTTTAATGTATTCAATGAATATAAAATTTTGCAAATAAAAATAAAGTTCATTTAACTATGAAAATGAATAACAGCTTAACAATTCCCAAAAGATTTTAATGTACAAAAAAGAAAAAATTTGAAATTTTTTAGATTATAAGGAAAATATGATATTTGGAAAAAAATTAGTGTTTGTATATGTTCTTTTTAAAATGTAAATTGTAATAGATTAATTTATATACAATCATTAACGTATTTTACTTAATTTCATTAAATTTCGCTATAGATGGAGGTAACACATACACTTCATGAACACAAATAGGTTAACTGGTAAAATAATTCTAGCTATGGAATTTAATATTAGGAAATAACATTAGTATTCTGAAATTGCAAATACTTCAAAACACCTTGTATTACAATGATATCACTCTTCTACATTTAAATTGTTTCAATGTTTTTTTTTATGTTTCTAAATTAAAGGAATATTCAAATAGATAATATTTTCTATTTGGAAAGATTTTTCATGGTCAACAAATTATCTCAAAATTACCACTGCAATTAGATGTACTGAAAAGGACATTATATCAAACAAAAGAATTTTTCTCCTTTTCTGTAATTTTTAAAAATATTGATTGCAATGAACTCATTTAGTTGTGGAGCAAAAATGTTCTTTAACTTACATAAAAATGGTAGAAATATGTATAGAAAATAGTCTACATGAGCGAGGCCAACATGTTAGTCTATCATCTGAGATATATAGATTATTTTGACACTATTAAATTACATATATGATGATAATATTTAATTTTAATCTTCTAGAATGTATTAACCCTGCTGCTTCCCCTTCTTGATAGCCACAAACATGATTATCAAAAAAATTTATTACCTACTTTTTTTTCTGAAATGTGGTTTTTGATAACTGTGATAAGTACTTAAATTCCAACTGCAACCACTTTGACGAAGGCACTAGTAGAAAGAAATTTCTTCTATACCCATCCTAGGACTTCTTATTTACTGGGTTCTACTTATTTCACATTCTCATTTTTCTTCAATTCACCTCGAGCAACATGACCAGTAGCATTGCAGTCACTGCCTTGCAGTACATCTTCAATTTTCTTTTTTTGTGACTTATGTTTAGTGGTTGAAACATTCACAGACTTAAATTTTAATCCCCTTGATACACCACATCTGTGCACCTAAACAGTGAGGATAAACTCAAAATCACGGTGCTTAAGACTGGGAGCATGAAGTGTGCTATTAGTGCTGCCTCAGCTGTCATATTACAATTCACCTGTTCCACATAATCCTCTGCCTTCCTCACATGCATATACGAGTTACATAATCTTCCTCAGCTCTTAGCACCCTTGGTGTCTCCCTGTTTTTTTACTTGGCACCCATAGATTAACAGGAAGAGTGAATATTTCTGTTTATTAAATGACTGAGTTAAGCAATATAATATGAATTTATATAAAATAACATAGCAGATACTTGAAAAATTATTCATTTAAAGAAAATATTTTTAACTTTAAATGAGCACAATTACTTACTAAAGAGATACGAGTATTTGTTGTGTATGACATGATATTTGAAACCTTGAAATTAAATTAGGTACCACCTCCTATTTTTCCTATTCTATACTGATCTTCTTGCAGTAGATTTTTTTTTTAATTCACAGCAACCAAAATCCAAACTGCAAAAAGAACGACATCATTCAAAGGAATAAAGTATGATATTATGTTGAACTACCTCATCTGTTGATTTGCAGAAAATTTACTACATTTCTGCAATCACACTGGACCTCTCAGAAATTTTTAAAAATCCATGTTTCTCTTTGAGTTCATTGTAAAGGTTGGGCATTCTTTGGTGTACAGTATTAGAACTGTGGGACTACATAGTGTCTTTCTCTCTTTTCAAACTTGGAAACATTCTTGCCCTACCTGCATTTAGCTAATTATTTTGATGCTTATGTCTCTCAGAAAAGAGGAAAATTTTTACAAATTCCTACAAATATATTATCTCCCTCTCCTGAAATTATAATGATGTCCTTTGCTTCATTTTCCTACTACAATTTCCTACTACAATTAATACTATACTTTTAGTAAATATTTGTGTCTAGATTCAATCCCAGTATTTCTGTTCTTTCATTTATCATATATTTTCTCCACTTAGTATTTCATATTAGCAAAAAATATGTTGTCATTTCTCTTACTGCTTAAAAATAATACATTTTTGTTTTAGCTACCACCTATGTTAGTCTTTATTATAGAGTAAAACGCCTCCTCAAAAACAGTTGTTCACATCTGGCTTCAAGTTCTGTATTCTCCGTTTCTCCCCCCCCCCTTTTCTTAACCCTCCCTTCACCCCCTCCACCCTTCCCTATTTACAAAGACTTTATTTCCATTTTTTCCATTTCTCAGCATTTTTCCTTTCCCTTCTTTCTT
>NW_004624813.1:10092060-10166350 GCF_000247695.1 Heterocephalus glaber | reverse complement strand
TCTTGCACTAGGAGCACAATTTCTCCTGTTATCTGAGAAATTATTTCTGATTTCATTTTTTCCAGATCCCCTTTTGTTGCCAGTTCAGTGGTTCCAGGTGGTTGAATATCAGAGTGTTCCATCTCATTTCCCTTTGAGTTTGCTGTAGGTGATCTGGAAGTCTGGTTTTGAGACTTATTTACATGTTTTCTCATTTCGACTTGGGGAGGCTGTTGTCGCCTGCATGGATTACCTCCTCTGAGCTGGGAGAGGTGGGACGGGGGCCAGGAGCAGCGGTAGGGATGGTGGCCCCATAGCCCTTTCCTATGGGCTGGGAGTGGTGGGAGAGATGGTGGCCAGGAAGCCCCTTCCTCTGGACTGGGAGCAGTGAGATGGTGGCTCAGAAGCCCCTACCTCTGGCTGGGAGCAGCAGGACTCAGTACCGTGTTCTGGTGGTCCAGTGTCCTCTTCATCTTTGTAGTGTGGAACCAGGTGGCTGTACAGAGGAGCGGGGGTGGGGTTTCAGTGGATTGTTGCCGGGGCGCTGGCTGATTTGGCGTGTTCCATGCAACTCGTGACCTCAGTAGAGTGTGCCTATTCTCCATTTCTTAAAAAAGGTTGCTCCCATCATTCCAGTGAAATTATTTTTGTCAAGGTCCCCAACTTTCTACTTCAATCCACAGTGAATTATCTGTCTTCATAAGATGGTAGCAGTATAGGACACAATTAAGTTCCCTCCATGATATACCTTCTCTTCTTGATATGCTAGGCAAGCTATGATCTTCCCTTACTCCCAAAACAAAATCCCTCTACTCAGTTTCTTTGTTAGCTCATTAGTATCTACTTTTTCTTCTATTTATATATTTGAAATACATCCTTAATCTAATCTGTCCCCATCATTTCTATAATTTTTTTTTGTACGGGGTATTGAACTCAGGACCTTGGCCTTGCCAGGCAGGTGCAGGACCCCTGAGCTAAATCCCCGGCCCCAATCATTTCTATAATTAACATTTTGTTGTGATCCACTGCCATCCATCCCTAAATTAAGGCAAGACCTTGTACCTGACATCCACTCATCTTCCACTTCTCAACACAACCCTCACAGTCTTTCAGGTAGAAGTAAATCAGATTACATCATAACTCTGTTTACATAATATGAATCTTCAATTGCTTCCTTTCTAATTATGACTGAAAATCAATACAGCTTGAAGTAATTAATTGTTTGGCTTCATTTTTGGTATTTGACTACTGACAGATTTCCATCTTCATGCTTCTTACCCACTTGTTCCACAACTGGGCATGCCCATAAGCAAGCCACATGCTCCCTCTCTGAGACACAGGAGGGAAGGAATTCAAAAGATGCAAACCCTGACATCATAAACAGGAACTTTACAGACCTATTTCTTAATCAGCACAAAACTAGGCCAATTGCTTTTCTTCTCCCTCAGGATATTTTCAGATCTACCCTGGGGTGTGGGGGCAACTCTAGGCCAGTAATCATTTTAGACTTGCTAGGTAAAACCCTTAGTTTAGTATCTGAACCAAGTTTTGGTAGAACAGCTATGCCACTTTAGATGATAACTACAATGTTTTGTTGTATGTTACTTCATTGATTTCACTACCTAACACTTCATACTTAATTGTCACTCAGATATATTGGAATGTTTGTTGTGTATGTGTTACATTAACTACAATTGTACCTTTTTTTTTTCTTTCTTTCTTTTTTTTTTTTGCACACGTTCTCGACTTGGTCTAAAATGTTCTTTCCATAGATATCCACATAGCTTTCTATCTTATACTTAAATCCACCAAAAGCTATAGGATTTACTTATTACAGTAAATGTTTATATTTAATAGCACATATTAACATCTAATTTAAATAACACTGTGCTTAGTTTATAACTTTCATGTTGGCAAAACTTTTATCTATTTTTTCACTGCTTTATGTAAAGATATCTCCTGCAATAGCATCTTCTACATGGGAAAGATACTCATCAATATTAGCTAGATGAATAAACCATGCTGTGTGTTGGTAGGTGTTCATATTTATTCAAAATGAATACATCTTACACTGATAGTTTCCAGAAAAAAAAAGAAAAAATACAAAACTCCATGGGAAAATTTTAACTTCCCTAATTAAATGAACATGAAAAATAGGGTTTGGGATTTTTCCTCCAAGTTTGGTTATCAATGAAGAAATATTGTGATAACAAAAATAATGAACTCCATTAAAAGTCAACAAAATAGGGCCTGGGGATTTAGCTCAGTGGTTCTGTTGCCTGCCTCGCAAGCACAAGGACCCAAGTTCGATCCCTGGTACCAAAAACAAAAAAAGAAAAAAAAAAAGTCAACAAAATAATATCTGTGAGATAGAGCATAATATTGTCATTTTTAAATAATTTAGAAACGTACCTATAAATTTAAAACTTGGTCTTGCTTATTGAAAAAAGTTAATTTAAAATGTTTATTAGGCAATAAACCAAAATTATGAAAATAAAAATCTTATGTAAAGAAAATATTCTGCCATATTTTTGTTTAAATAGAAAAATGGTAAATACATAGTTCCAGAGCAGAAATTCATTATTTTTTCAGATTACATTGTAGATCGATTTTGAGGATTCTTAACTAGTCTTAAAAAAAAATTAAGCAGAAAAATATTCATAGTCATAGATAATATTTATTATAAGAAAAAAAGTTTTTTCTATTTCTATAGAATATTTAAAAATTAAATGATAAATTTGAAATTTAAATTTAAATAAACCTAATATGATGTATCATGGCTTTTACCAAAGTAATTATTTTTAAGAAATAAAGAAGGAAAGTTAAAATCAGAAATAGTAGGACATTTCCTCTAGCAACAATAGTAGGACACAGTGAGTTGTTAACAGTCACAGGGCTTAAACTTTTTCATTGTACTAAGAGCTCAGGTAGCAGAGCTGGGACTGAGAGACCACTCCCCTCAATTTGAACGGCACTCCAGGGCCAGTCGTCTCTTCACTGTCCTAAGAGAAGCAATAATAAAAAAGACCTAGAAAATCTCTAAAATTCCAGCCAGGAGGGCATGCGTGTTAGCTTGCCTACAGGAATCTTCTTCCCCACTCAAACTTCACTAGCAGATCATACATAGGGACCTGGTAGGTCAGGCCTGTGATTAAAACAGAGTGCATTCTGGGAGAGTCATAGTACTCTTAGCCCCTGAGATGACTCAGCACCCTGTCAATCATTTCTGTCAATCATATCCAGAACGATCCGATGAGAGGCACCCGCGGTGGGGTACACATCTTTTAAAATCCAAAAGCCTCACTTATTATCATTCTTCCTTCTCCCATGGTGTGCCAACTTTTACTTTCGAATTGGAGTTCTAAAACTCCCCACGGCCAACAGAGGGAACCTTTTCTTTCTATTCGTTCTAATAAATCTTGCACCGGGTTGTTCCCCACCGTTCCCTGTTTGGTCCATCCTTCTTCATTGTCTCAGAGCAAAGACCCAAAGCCTGGCTACAGGGTCACTATTTCAATGAATTCTTCGAGAAAATTTTGACAGTTTCAACCTGGGGATGGCATTGTAGCTCAGCGCTTATAACTCTTCCTAGCATGCATGCATAAGGCTTGGGGTTTGGGCCTCAGCACTGCAAAGCTAAGAAAATTCAACCTTCAACTTTATTTGTGTTACCCTCCTCTTTATTGTTATCAGTCCTTTTATTATGATCATTCACACCCATTACAGAAACTGTATGTTGTTTTTTGTTTTGTTTTTTTTTTGAGACAGGGTCTCACTGTATAGTTCAGGCTGGCCTCGAACTAAGAACGATCCTCCTGGCTCAGCCTCTCGAGTGCTAGGATTACAGGCATGCACCACCATGACTGGCTTATATGAATATGTCTTAAAAGCCCAGAAACTCATTGGCAGTAAACAGAGTTTTAAAATTATCAGATGAACTCAAAATATTTGGAAGTGAAAAATAATTTTTTCCATAATATTATTGAAACTCACAATGTTATTTCAAATTGGTGCATTTTTAAATTTCTGTATGTCAGACAAACAGTAAAATGGCCTAACTCAAGGCAAAAGGAGATGATTTAAAAATTATTTTCAGAAAATCAATGACTGGTTTAGATATAATCCTGTCAGAAAAATAAATTTTAGAAATATTTAATATGTCAATGTCCAAAAGAGAAACATGTATTTATTGGGAATGAGTTAGGCATGGTTTACTATGAATCAAATGTTTGATTTAATTTTCTTTTTGAAATCTACTTGTGTGGGGCCTCACCGAGCTCAAGGCCCTGAGTTCAATTCCCAGGGTACCAAAAAGAAACAAAAACAAAAAACAAAAATAAAGTCTATTTGTGTGATTCAGTTCATATTTCTTCTCTTGAAGTCCATAAATGCTCCTCACCCAATTTTTTTTCTATATTGAAACATATTATTTCCTATTCCTGGTATTCTCTTTTCTTGGAATCAAAACTATACTAATGATTTTGATGAAAACATACACATCTTTAATTTTTCACAAATACTAGCAGGAGATAAGAAATATGCATATTTCAATAAGCATTTTAAAAATAATGTGTCATGTCATTGTTTCTCCATTTACCCGTTACACAGTTACTAAAAAAAAATAGAGAATGTTTATGATAAAGCCTCAAAATCCTCAGCCTTTGCCAGTAGTCCTTCATATTGATTGTTGGATTACTGCCAAATTTCAAGTCATGTGGGATATCTTTTACTAAAAATAGTACTCTGGCCATCAACAGTTTATTTTAGTACTTAGAGTTGCCATCTACTCTCTTTAGGGAAAACATTTATCATTGAAAGTCATTAAAATATTTAAATATTGTGATGAAATCTACTAAAGACACAGAATTGTTTCCAAAATAATCTTCTCAAGTACAATCTAAAAATCATCATATGCATATAAATGTTTTATTTGTAAAACAAATGAAATGCTTTTACAAAAAAAAAGATAGTAATCTTGACTATATTTTATAAGTTAGAGTAAAATTAATGACCTGTCATTCTTATTTGTCGAAGGGCAAAACAATTTGTGCTTGTATACCCTATCTTTTAAATAATGAAATAAAATGTACAAAGGCATGCTCATTATGTTGGTTAAGTGCTGAAAATTTCAAAGTTCAGTACTTTACTTCAATATCTATGGAATGACCAATATCTAACATGACCAAAATGCTAAGTCCTAGAGATGTGAATATTATATTCCCCTTCCTAAAAGGCATGACCAAAATACAAGGATTAAATATGTTTAGATACATTATACGTTTCAGGATAAATGTATAGGAATGAAATGACAATTGAGTGAAATCTTGAATTTTTGCTAAAAATCAGTCTAATTTCAAATATCATACAGCTTTTATTTAGTCAATTTAAAAATGAAATAAATATATGCTCTTACTTAGAATTTTATTTAACATTTAAATTCAGATAAAAAAAATTCTAATTGTATTTTATAATAGCTGTGTGTGTATAGTTTTATTAATGTAGGATTAGAGCATAATATTTTTCTAGTGGTGCTTTTTTGTTGTTCATTTTTACTCATTTTGCTGTGTTTTCTAGATATCTATACATGTAATCATAATCTACAACTCTACACCAACCCCACCAGGGAACCCCATTTCCTTAACTATGATTTTTATCTTTTGGTCCTCGACCTCTAAATTACATTCCCCAATGTATTGTTTGATCCTCCTCTGATTCACATCAGCTTCAGTTTATTTTTAGTATTATATAGAAAGACAATAAAAATATATTTTTTTAAGAAACCAAGCTCTTCTTCCCATTTGCTCACATGGAGAAGCCTCAGTGCTTTAGCCGACTATTCTGAGGCAGCGATTCCCAGTCTTCTTTCATCTATGGGTAACTATCATGCTAGCCAATTCAACACAAGTGAAAGTATACTTGCCACACCCAGGCTAAGTTTTATGAAAGAAAATATTAGAAAAGTACAGGATTTCTGTGCTGCGTGATGCCAGAGCCACTGGTGACTGGATAAAGCAGATGTGTTTTTTTATAAAATGGAGTACTACTCAGCCATAAAGAATGAGAAACTAGGGACATTTATAGCTAAATGGATGCATATTGAGGCCATACTCTTAAGTGAAATAAATAGGACACACATGTATAAATACTGAATTGTTTCTCTGGTGTGAGAAACTGAAAGTGTAAATGAGGATCAAAATGTATAACAGATAATGTGAAATAGGAAGAAAAGGTCCAAAGGGGAATGGGAAGGGGAAGTAGGAGGGGCAGGCAAAAAGAAAGAAGAGAAAGGAAAAAATATGAGAACAGGAAAATGAAAAGCATTGATTCTTAAATGTTCATGTGAAAGAAAAATTCTCATTAACTGGGAAAAATGTATTATGTCATATGATTATAAAAAACATTCTGAAAATGAGAAATTTATTTTTCATGAAAACTAGAATTTCTTTGATTCTTAAAGGTAGAAAGGAAACATACAATTATAGTAGTTCTATCATGTACACAGACACACACACACATGCACACACACACACACACACAATTGTTGTCCCAGATGGGAAGGAGAAACTAATGATCCACAGGTTTCTAAGACACTATACATACACTACAGATTGATCTAGCCTTGGCTTATATGGAAGTGTTTATAAAATATCATCAGGCTTTGTATTTACTCTTGTTGCGATTTGTATTTTAATAAAAGTTGTTATAGGTTAATTAAAATATGAATTGAATAAGTAATTATAATAATTTATTAGCAGTTATCTTGTCTCAGAACATCAATGAAACGATTCTATTTTTTTCTACTTTCTGTCATTTCTGTTGAGAAATGAGATGGCAGCCAAATTGTTTCTCATCTGATTCTAATCAAATTTATTTGACATTTCTCTTAATACATACACTTATAAAAATTCATAGGGGCAACCAAAGCTTTTCTCCTCTTAAGAAAACAACATCTTTTCACCTTATAGAAGATTTTCAACTCAGATAATTTCTAACATATTAGGAAAATATTTTAATAATTGGCTGTCAAATGTTGCTAATCCTGAAGTTTAGTAACTACAATGATGCTTAGTTCTTACACATAAAATCTAACATTCAAAGCATTATGAAAACATAAAATGATTACATTTTACAAGTCCCTAGTGCCATAGGTGAATAAATATTCATGATAAATCTGTTTAATAAAAAAGATACATTTAAATACAGTGAAAGGATTCAGAGAGAAGAAAAGCTATGCACTGTCAGAGTAGGCGAATGTTGATTCAGAAATCGCTATTAAAAAAAATAAATATTTGAAAGAAAATTTAAAAGTTTTGGCTCCATTTTTATGCCCAAGAGTTCAAAGCAGATTTTCTCAAAATACTGTCTGTGCAATTTATCTATATTGTAATTACTGGGTGTGTTTGCAAAAATATAAATGATGGCCAAATTAATTCTACATTTACAAAAATCATAATCTTAAAGCAGTGCCAAGGAATATAAATATATAACATGCAATTTTTATGCAACAAAACTTTAAAATGTCTTAAATTTGATATGTAAATAATGTGTATTATATCCATTTAATATGACTCAAGAGGAACAATCATGTATATGTATATGTATGTATCATACAGAGACAGACTGAACTTGATAGTTATAAATGAAATCTTCCCTATAAGCAGTGGAGAAATATATTGAATAGGGTGGCATCTGTTTCTACCCATATGCCTAATGCTGCTTAAATTCCATCCTGGCTTGTCTCGACAGATAATATCAGAATGATGTTTTTCAAAAGACATCTTGTTTTGATCTGCTTTTCTTCTACCCAAGAATATTGACATTCACAAATAAATTATCTGCAAAAATCTAGTATTTTTTTTTACCTCAACTCCTCTATGGAGATTTATAGAGCTTTGAAACATCTTAAATAAGTGGATTTATTTTGACATAGTCTCCTACAAACACCTGCAAAATCATAGCCTTAATTCGACTACAGCTGCTGCTGATTGCTGTGGAGAGAGGGCACCTGTGTTGACTGATTGGCCATTTTTAATTGATAGTACATTGAGCTTTCTTTCTTTTTCAAGTTGTAGCTTTCTTAAGAACTGGTTTAAATAATTAAAGCCCTAAAATGGAGTGTCACTTTGCCAACTATCAACAGTAGAAAATGAACTACCTTCGCTGAATAAACATCACTGGACACTTGTGTATGACTTCTTGGGTTTTGGAGCAATGATATTGATCTCATGAAACAATTTGCTCAATGGTTCTGCAGTCCCAGAAGTAAATGTTTTAAACTGATGAGGCATAGCAGGTAGTAAAAATGTCAAGGTGGCAGAAACAATTAGGTTTGCTCTGAAAGGTATAAGAAGTCGGAAAGGCAGTAATGAGTGTTAAGTAAATGTATTTATTTTTCCTAGTAAGGTTAGTGAGGTGTTTGTCATTTTTTTTGGGGGGGGGGTACTGGGAATCAAACTTGGGACCTTGTGCTTGTGAGGCAGGTGTCAGAACCACTGAGGTAATTCCTCAGCCCTGTCATTCATTTTTATTTCAGTTTATTCTGACTTTTTTTGTGGTTCTGCAATGGAACCTAGAGCTTTCACCCTGAGCTTTATGCCCAGTATGTTTTTACGTGTAATTTTTATTTTTTCTTTTTTTTTTTTCATTTTGAGACAAGAGTCTTACTAAGTCTCTAAATTTCCCAGGCTGGACTAAAACTTGTATAACATTTGCCTCAGGCTGGGATGCTGTGTTTCTGTAAAGAAAAGATAAATTATTCATGCAGCAATAGTATAAATGATAGTGATTTCTAAGTTTTCATGTGATATTTGTGTCATTTCTAAGTTTCAATATAATATTCTAAGCATATGTAAAAGTCATTATATATTGCATTGAAACTTCAATATCTAAAATCATACATGTAAAAAATCCTTGGCTGTGGTAGATGCATCCAGATATTCACTTTTGTTATGAAGCAGCATCAGAATAGTAAAACCGCTTTGTTATTCAGTCAGATTTTGCCATGACAAAAATATACATGACCCATTTACAAGATGTAATTAAACTATTTTATGAATCCTTATATTAAAAATGTTGCAATAAAAAAATCTTGCATTAATATCCCTCAAAATATTCTCCCTCACTTTGAACACTCATTACAGTG
This sequence comes from Heterocephalus glaber, assembly GCF_000247695.1. The sequence goes on along the minus strand of NW_004624813.1, from coordinate 10,157,229 downwards.
CATCCTTGTTGATCTTATTCACTGGATCTGGCACTGTCTGATTTCTGCCTCTTTGCCAAAGTCAAAATGACCATGAAAGATACACATTTTGAATTGATTCAGGATATTAACTCAGCCACAACTCCAAAACTAAAGACACTCGTGAAAGATTTCAGGAACTTCTTCAGAACGTGGCAAGAATGATGGGATAAGTGTGTTCAAAGTGAGTGGAAGTCTTCTGATGAAGATTAAAATGTTTCTTGTACAGTAATAATTTTTTTGTTTAAGGATCATCATATTTTTCAATAAAACCTCATACCATCTTCTAAAAAGCTTTCTAATGTAATATTTGGATCTCTATGCACATAGCAAAGTAATGATGTAATTATGATTATCATTTATGCAGTTATTTCTCAAATAATTTCTTTTTTAAAAGAACATGAACATAAATTTATTTATTTATTTGGTAGCAGGGATCAAGCTCGGGACCTTGTGCTTGTGTGGCAGGCAACAGAACCACTGAGCTAAATCCCTGGCCCTAAATGTATTATTATCAAAGACTTGTAAAACTATTTTAGAAACTGTACTTCAACACGGCATAGACTGTACCCTACTTTTTCTTGTTGTTGCTACTGGGGATCGAACTCAGGACCTTGCACTTGTGAGGCAGAAGGCAGAACCACTGAGCTAAATCCCCAGCCTGTACTGTACTTTTTTTTATTGTACAAAAGTACATCTTAAAATTCCTGTAACTAATTCTTAACTACTTTGTACATAAGATGGAATCATCCTGTGCATTAAGATTTCTACTGCAGTAATAAATAACACAGATTTATTGATATTAAACAGCTTGAAAAAAAATAAACAGCTTGAAATCAAAGTGTATTATTAAATATATTTATCTTATTTTGAAATTAATTTCAAATGCTCTACCCCTCTTTTTTACAAGAGTGAGCTTAAAACAATAAAAATGGAAAATTAAAAATTAGAGCTATAGATAAATGTCTAACAGATCAACTCAGGTTAGACCAACAACTTTCAGCACTATTGATGTAGAATAAATTATTATTTTACAAAACATTTCCAAACATTTACAAAAAAGTATAAAACTCTACTTCAAAATGTCAAGCTGTTTACTCATTACAAAAGACAATTTTATTTAAAATCTTGTTTCTGTAATTAAAGCCTAATTAACTATCAAAAACATATAACTTTTGAAAGTTAAACAAAAGTCACGAAAATTGAGCAACAAACCTTAAAGGATTATCTATTTCAAATGCTTATTTCTAGATGTAACTCTGAGAATGTCAATTTGTTATGTTAATAAATAAGACCATAAGTAGGCCCACCATGTTGAAGGATTTTCACGACATTCCGGATATTCTTGTCACAATAAAATGCAAATAGCACACTCTCTACATGGCTCAACTGTGGCAATGAACCAAATTCTAGAAATACTGTAAGTGAAATTAACAAAAGAGATCATAAAACAAACAATCTATTCCTGCTCTAGATGGTTGCAGCTCATAATTTTTTTAAGAACCAAGTAAAACTGCTTGGTTTGTTACTCAACCAGATTTTACCATTACAAGAGTTGGTTACCAACGTATTATTCTCAAAAACTTGTTATATAAATAACTGATGTGAATACCAGGAGCTTTATAACTATGACTCAGAAATATAGAGATCTAAGCTTGAGATGAACAAATATGGCATTAAGAAATAACACAATGAAATGATACTGATACATACATACACTGGATTCTCAAAGATGAAATGCTGTCCCTCATACATGTCTTCAAGGTGATCATTTCCATTCACTTTGGATTCCTTTAAGGAATCACCATTTCCTTTCTCCACAGCAAACTCCTTTTGTGCTTCTATTAGTTTGTTCTCTTTTTCCTCTTTCTTCCTGATGTACTCCTGTTCTTTATCCTAATTCCATGCAATCTACTTCATAAATGTATTATAATCTAGTTTTCTTTTTCAGTATTTTTCCTTATTTCTGCTCTTTTTCTCATTGGCTTGTTACTTATTCCCTTTCATCTCTGCTTCCTTCATCTTTATGTTTCTTCTTTTTCTTTTTGTATCTTCTAGGTGATAGTGAGCAAGAAAATTTTCTTGCTTAAGCTTTTTTAGTAGATCGTGTTCCACTTTTGCTTCATAGAGATCTCTGTACTCCTAGCATGTCTGGCTGTGCTACAATTTGCTTGTGATGTTTCAGGACATTTCTTTGCTTTGTGGTCTTTCTTTTTATCTCTTTTTATTTACCTTTGATATCTTCCTTGACTTACCTTTCTTTCTCTGGAATAAGATTTCTGCACCTTGGACTTTCAAATCCACTCTTTGACTTAGAATGTGATTGCTTACTCCATCTATAACTAGAGAATGACACTGTCCTCTTCCTCATAGAATGTGATCTTAATTTTGAATGTATTGTGTTTCATCATCTCTTGCATGGTTGTATAGCAGAAGATATGAAGGACTGTGTTTCTTGTACTCTTCATAGCTTACACCATTACTTTACTACAGGTATATGATATCAGACCTGGTGAAACAAGGCCACCATCTACATGATTCAACTTGGGACCAGCAGTACCTACAAACTTCAGCAACTAATTTGTTCCAAGATACTGAGAGTTTAAGTTTGATCCAGGAAGCCAAAGCACAGCAAAGACAGGATTAGGAGTAGGAACTCCCAAAGCAGTCAATAGAATAGTTCCAATCAGGACAAATGGTTTTGATTTGGCAGGAGTCCACCACTTGTCAGAATACCCACCACTGCATTAGCTGGCACTCACAGAGACAAAGCCTTGGTCTCAGAGGAATAATTACTTCTGCATGTGGCACAACTATCAAAGCTCTCTGAAAGAATACTGTGATTGTCAGATGCTGGGCCACAACTGCAGGGTCTAGCTCAGGAAACAACAGGAGAGGAGACTGGTAAAGGTGAATCAGCCATCAGAAAGAGGCATGATTCATCAGCCTTACTTAGAGAACCCAAGAGAGACATCACTTCCTGAGTTCTAGCACTCAAGAAGACATTACTCAACTGAATTACCGTAGTATCACAACCAGCACCTGGCCCACCTCTGGGACCCAGGACTGCAGCTTTGGGGACAATGGTAGTGGTGCTCAAGTTCTTGCACTTCAGCAAAGAAATTCAAAGAAGCTCAGCCACAGAGGCAACTATTTCTTGAATAATTTTTGAATAATTTCTTGAATAATTTCTTGATGGTCCAAATGAGCTACCTTTAAAAAAGAGAAAAGGATTTAAATTACTCTAATACATATATTAAATATATATATATATAATATATAATATATAGCCCAAGGACTAAAAACAAGAGAATCACAAAAATAGAAAATTTAAAAAGCCTACACTGAGTCAAGATTAAATATCTCTAATATCTGCAATCATTTTGCTTAACAAATGTTTTCACATTCTTTCATCATCAAGTTCAGGTTCCAATATATTCAATAGTTTGTAATTTCCCCTTACTCAGAAATTAAGAAAATCCTCCAAAAAATCTATTGTGGGTCTATATTTCAAGTACTATCTAAAACACTGAGCATTTTTCAAATCAGAATAAATTAAAAGTTTACTGCACATAACCTAAATTATCCAAACTCCTACTTCCTAGTATAAAAATATGTATTTTGTTATAACTTACCCTAACCATTAAACATCAACTAGTATGACCACAAGGCATTTCACTCTATTTAGATCTTATTATTTAACATTAGTTTTCTCCTCAAAATCGAGCTGAGATAAATTTCTGTAGGGAATAAATGATTTAATTGGAAGACAGATAATTAAGAAACATGGCACAGTTTGATATGTTAGAGCAGACATAAATAAAATTTCCTAGTGGCAGCCCTGAGGAGAAGTATGAAAAGAGTTGTGGAAATATGAAATATGTTCTCATAAATCATTTTATTAAGTTTATTCAGCTTCAGCATACAAAAGAAGAGATAACTAATTCTCGGAGAAGACAAAAATGACATGGGCATAAACATATACATACACACAGCTACACACAAACACATACACACATATACACCACCCTACCCACATGCATACCTGCACACACACACACACACACACACACACGCAATCTGAGACTGCAGAAATGATGCAAATTTTTTTTTTTTGGTTTCTTTGGGACAAAGATGCATCTTTGTCCTTGAGATCTTTAAGCTTTCTATCTTTTGTGTAAATATGTTGTCATTATGGTGTATCTCAAAACAAATGAAATTTCACGATTATATTCTAAATGATGGGTGTGATGTTGACCAAAATTATGACTAGGAGTGCTTCAAGGAAAGTAGAAGCAACTCCACATTTCTACTTGTCCACTATTTTACCTTCCGTCTGATGATTCTATGCTTTTGTCCCTCACACCTAAGTTGGTAATTTCAGTGTTCCTTTTTAGCTCTACAATGCATTAGCAGGACGAATATGTGGAACTGGAAGCCTAGAAACTGAAGCAGTAAGTTTCAGAGGCAACGGTGGACTAGAAAGGTAGCAGTGGAGATGAAGAGAATTGAAGTTATCAGAAAATAATTTAGAAGCAAAATTTGTGAGAATTCATATGAGAAAAAAAGGTGTTGATTCTAAGATGAATTTCAGAGCTCTAATTTGGGAAACAATGTTGAAATTCCAAACAGGCAGATGAATATATGATTATTGTTATCTAGATAGCCCTCTAAAGCCTCATGGGGTCATGGGTGGGGCTTTTTGGAGCAGGCTGGATCTAGGGTGTGTGATACTGGGATTAAGGGGGCAGTGCTAAATTAGCTCACTAATTAGTTTATCATAGTTATGGGTGTGGATTATGGGAAGGCCCACCTTGGGTATGGGTGCCACCACTCCAAAGGTTTTTACCTTGATTAGTATAAAAGGGAAAGGTAGGTTTGCTCATTGCCTCCTGCCTGCTCTGCCATGGACTGTTTCTCATCTGCAGTTCCTATCTGCCATGCCCACTTGCCTTGGAGCCAACTGGATTATAGGCTGAAACATCTAGAAATTGTGAATAAAATAAACCTTTCCTCCTTTAATTTTGGGTGTAAGGTATTTTGTCTCAGCAACGAGAGAAAGTAACTAAGACAATTATATTCCCAGGAAAGAAGAATAGTTGTAAAGTTGTTGATTTGTGCGTTGTCATTTAGAAATGTTCCACCAGCTCCTTGACTCTATAAATGCTTCTAAAGAGAAAGCACAGAACCAGAAGAGACACCAATTTACACCAATTCAAGGTAGACTTTGTGGAGACTGAAAGGAGATCTGGGAGGGGGGGCACTAAAAAAGGGGAAGGGAATGGGATTAAGGATCAAAATGTGATACATATATGTACCAATAGCTCATGAAGAAAATTTTCATCACACATTGTGAACTGTCTTAATAAAAATATTGGGAAAATAGATTTAAAAAGAGACTAAAAACAGAGAAAAAAATCAGGAGTTGGCTTCATTATAAAGATTGACAGAAAGATTAAGCATGATTTGTTGATGAACTAATAATAGGTATCACTGAATAATTGTTTACAGAATGATTACAATTATTTTTCAAATAATTAATAATTTTATGAACACAGTACTAGTATAAATTGAGAACATGTTTCTGATCATGAAAACAACAGAAATATTAATTTATTCACTCTATATTTATTTCCATATTGTTGATAAAAGCTAAGAAAGAATGATATATTTCGTGAGTAAACAAATATGAGAAATAAGAGGGTCAGATAAGATATCTAAAGATCAAATATGTTTAATGATTGAAATATTAAAATGGGGAGTTAGTTTTTAATTATCGCATGGAAATTCAGTAATATAATTAGGTGTTTGCAACAGTAGACACATCTATTAGAATTATGTTAGCTAAAATAAGTGACTTGGGATTTATGCCTTTTTCAATAAAGTAGTACTTTAATAAAATGTTACCTCAATGTTTCCCTCAGAAAATGACAGAGCATGTTTTCAGTATTTTAGTGAGGATAAGATATTTTTATTTACTTGATACATGAAAATAATATAAAATAATGCTCTACATTGAGTTGATTTTTGTTAGTTTTATTTGATTTGAAAAGATGCATCGTGAAAAATATTTTAATATCTAATAATGTATGATTACAAATACAAAATTATAGAAATATAATTGGTGACAGAAATTTTCAAATGAAATTTAATGTGGGTGAAAATATTTTAATGTGAGAGATACACAAAATGATTTTTAGCATTAATTTTATTATAAATTCAACAACACAAAATTATGCATAATGCATAACTAATTGTAAAGGAAATGACTAAATATTGTACTTCTTGTATTGTTTATCTTGGTCATGGAATGATTTCTAAGAGATAAAAGCATAATCATAAAATTTAATTAGCCTTTATACAGTGCAGATGTAGTAATTTTTGGCAAGAATATAAACAATTGAAGTTATCAATGTTACTTCTAAAAGAAAATGAAATTGTATTAATGTAAATTTATGAATTATCACATGCAAAACTATGATATAATTTTTAAAACCATGTTCATAATTTACCTAGTGTATTTAATGGAACATGCATTTTTATTCAAATGAATTATATATGTGTATATGTGAATTTTTACCACCAAAATATAATTTTTTTGAATATTAATTTTCAATAATCTCTGTCATTGTTGCTGTTTCCAGTAAATTTGTCTGATTTCACTCAATTTTTGATGATTTCAAATTATCAGTCATAACTTACTTCTTTTTAAACCAAAATATCACTAAGCAAAATAAATTATAATGGGCCTGCCTCATCTTATATGCAACCTATGCTATTTTTTCTTTTTATCCTTAATTAAGTTTAATTTTGGTATAATTTAGATATACATATTGATCACATTCATCATATGGAATTTGTACCTGTACAAGATATATCTTGATTTTTATTTTGTCCCATTCGCCTCCCTTCTATTCCTCTTCCACTTATTTACAAAAGCTGTGTTTCCATTTTATCTCTCTTTTCTCATGTTTTTCTTTCCCTTCTTCTTTTAATCTGAATAATATCTGCAATTTCAGTGTGTGAAGTTGTTCTGGAAGTCATCTTAAAAGAAAGACTAATAATCCTACACAAATTATCTGGAATGCTACACAAAATGTTGATTGGAATGCTTCCAAGTTCATTTTATTGGATGAGTATTACATCAATATGAAATCCAAACAAAGAGTTGGAAACTATATCCCATGTGAGTATAGAGAATGAATTCACAGAATACTGGTGTTTTGCATCCAATATTACATAAAAACAATAATGTATTTTATAAAAGATTTATCGAAGGAATGCAACAGTGGTTTATCACTTGAAAAATCTCTCAATATTTTCAACATATTCTAAACTAGTCAATAAAACATGATTATCTTGAGATGCAGAAAACCATTTGACACAATTTAACCTCTTTTCCTTAAAAGAAAAAAAAATTATTAAACTAGAAATTAAAAAAACTATGCTTGCTGATACAGACCATATAGGAAAAACTCATGGCCAAGATTACAATTCATTACTGTATTATGTATATAGTGTTTATGATATAATTTAAGATACCAAATTTGTACACAGAATGGTAGAGTAAATATCAAAGAAAAAGGTCTCTGAATTACCATTGTTATTTTTTTCCACTTATTTCCCATGATATCAAAGATCCCTGCAGAGGATCTTGATCTGCTCAGTGCTAAAATTCAAGATGAGAAGAAACACTTAGTGACAGAATTAAAAAATTAAACAGAGAACTGTGATAGTCAATGTTGAGCAAGCCCCAAAGACCTGGAACAGCCCAAACTGCTGATATTTATTGGTGACACAATCATTGTTAAATTAGGGTAAGGGAGCTGCATGTGGTTGCTGGGGATACACTGTTGATGCAGGCAAGGCTTGTAAAAGATACGCCAAAGCATTACTATGTTAGGAACAGAGAAGATAAGATGCAGGTTAATAAAAACCTGGTCTTTTCAGTTAAGAAGGTTTTAATTTTGGGAACAGAATTTGGGTGTGAATCACCCTGACCTCAGCTTCCGTATTGACTCATATTAAGCCCCACAACTTTATGGCCACTTCTCTGGCCTCTGCTGTGGCCCTTGGCAGAGGTGTTGGCACTGAACTGAATGTTATCTGCAATGCTCCTCTGACTCACATAGTTTTGGCCAGACTCACTTTTTTAAACAAGCCAGTTGTGAGGTTAGCTCTTTACAGCCTGCTTTGGGCATAATCAATATTGTGTTCTTCCACACCATGGTAATATTCTCATAGCATTCACATTGAATGTGGATTTTTATGATCATTAGTGAAGAATAAGCAAAGGAGAATGTTTTTCAATATATTTTAACTTCCATAAAACTTTGTAGAGCTTTATTGACTTGAGTTTTGCTAGAGATAGAGTATTTCCTACTCTCTGAATTACATAAAATGTAAAACAAATAATCCATCAACCATCCTTTAATTTCCCCTCAATATCTATCAGAGAGGAGGGTTGGTTGGATGTAAAGTGCAGTACTGTCAGAAATAACACTTATTTTAATGTTAGTTGTTCTGGTGTAGCAAAACTATACCATACATGAAAAAGCATTGATTTCTTTTACATAAAAAGATCTGAATGATCAACTCTTTGAAACATTTTCAAATAACTTATACACCATGGGCATTATTTTTCCAAAAAGAAATGAAAAATTCTTACCTTTCAGAAATCATGTATATAGAGGGACTAATGAAGTTTTGGTACACAATCTGTAAATTCCAGGATTTTTAAAAAAATACATGATTTCTTATTTTGTAAGAAAGCATTTTATGTCAAATATATTGTCCAATAATTAGACTAAATGGAAAAAATTGGTACAATTTGAACAACTTCATTGACCAATCTAGAAACTTGTAGTCCAAATTCAGGCAGAGCTTTATTTGCTAAAAGAGAAGAAATTCTCAAAGAACCATAATAGCTTAATGGTCACTGCATTGTTGTGTATACATAATCCTGTAAATTAGTGATACAAACTTAAATTCTGCATCTATTAGAGTATACATTGGATAGCTTGTAATGCTGAAAGATGCAGCAGGAAAGGAAGAGATGGTTGGAAGATTTGCAAAGTAGCTTATTGACTGTAAGCTATGGGAACTGATGGAAGACAATAGCAGTTTCTGAAAATGGCAAGATCTCTGTGAAACAAGGCTTATAGCAAAAAGATGCAAGAATTGTTCCAAGATGGTAGTTAATAGGGTAAAAATTGAAGAAAGAAGGAAGATATCACTTGTAGTGTGATTCTATATTAAAAATGAGAAATATGATACCTATATTTTAATATGAATGTTAGATTTAGAATTTTACCTACAAATAGAAGTTATGTGCTAGATACTTGACAAGCAATAACCTCAAAAGATTTGGGGTTTTTTTAAAATAAGAAATATCTGGCAATTAGAGGAATGAGCTATATTCTTCTGCCAAATTCCACTTTTACTTTAGATAAGCCACTCTCTGAAACAAGTCCAAAGATATAAATTTTAAATGTGAAATGAGCATTCTCCTGGCTTCAAAATGTTTATGATGTGATGTTCAAAATAGCTTAATAATATTGATTCACTCAAGGCCATTTATTCATGTCCTTTTTGTTAGGCCAGGTTCTAGAGTCTCAAATATAGTTATTGAGAAAAGTGTAGTCAACAAAGCTTAAAAAATTTCATTCTCAAGCTACTTAAATTTTTTTCCATTAAGTTTATTGGTGCATTGTAGCTATACAATACAGTTACATTAATCATTGGGATTTTGTTCCTTTACATGATGTATCTTGGTTTTTTATTTTTTCCTCATTCTCCTGCCCTCCCTTCACCCCCTCTACCCTTCCCTATTTGCAAAGACTTTGTTTCCATTTTTTTCCTTTCCTCATATTTTTTTCTTTTTCCTTCTTTCCTTCCCCTACCCCTCCCACTTCCCCTACTCCTTCAGACCTTTTCTTCCTATTTCACAATATCAGTTATACATTTTGATCTTTATTTACACTTCTGTTTTTTCATACCAGGGAAACTATTTGTTATTTACACAGGTGTCCTATTTATTTCACTTAAGAGTATGGCCTCAATAAATGTCTCTAGTTTCTCCTTTTTTATGGCTGAGTAGTACTCCATTTGAAAAAAACACATCTTCTTTATCCAGTCTCCAGTTGATGGGCAATTAGGTTACTTCCAAGTTTTAGCTATTACAAACTGTGCCACTATAAACATGGGTGAGCACATGTCACTGTGGCATGATTCTTTTAATTCTTTTGGGAAGACATCTAGCAGAGGAATAGCTGGGTCAAATTTGACTTCTAATCCTAGTTGTTTGAGGTATCTCCATATTGATTTCCACAGTGGTTGCATCAGTCTGCACTCCCACCAACAATGAAGAAGGGTTCCTTTCTCCCCACAACCCCACCAGCATTTGCTATTGGTTGATTTCTTCATAGCAGCCATTCTTTGTGGGGTGAGGTGGAATCTCAGTGTTGTCTGGGGTGAGGTGGAATCTCATCTGCATCTCTTGAATGACTAGTGATGTTGAACATTTTTTCACATTTATTTGCTGCTTTTACTTCTTTGTCTGAGAAATGTCTGTTCATTTCAGATGCTCATTTTTGAGTTGGGTTTTTATATTTGGGGAGGGTCTGATTTTTTTTCAGTTCTTTGTATATTCTAAATAGCAGACCTTTGCCTGAGGAACAGCTTGTAAAAATTTTTCCCACTTTGTAGGTTGACTCTTAGCTTTGTTAGTGTTCTCTCTTGGAGTGCAGAAGCTTTTTAATAAGATGAGATCCCAGTTGTTGATTCTTTGTGCTAGTTAGTTCCTGTGCTACTGAGGATTTGCCCATAAAATCCTTTCCTATGCCAATGTCTTCGAGAGTTATACCTAAATTATCTTCCTGTAAGTTTAGTGTTTCTGTTTTAATATTTAGACATTTAATCCACTTTGATTTTAGTTTAGTGCATGGAGAACAATAGGGGTTGAATTTTAATCTTTGGCAGGTTTAAATCCAGTTTTTCCAACACCATTTATTAAAGAGGCTATCTTTCCTCCAGTGAGGGTGTTTAGCTCCTTTGTCGAAGATGAGGTGGCTGAGTGTGTCTGGAGATGTTTCTGCATCTTCTAATCTGTTGCACTAGTCCTCAGGTCTGTTTCTTTGCCAGTATCATACTGTGTTTATCACAGTGGCTTTGTAGTATAGTTTCATGTTGGGGATTGTGAGACCCTCAGCCATGTCTCTGTTACCTAGAATTGCTTTTGCTATTCTAGGTCTCAAGATATTTAAATTTTAATTGAGAGGGATATAGATGGCAATAAATGATTTTCAGTCAAAATGGACTAGCAGAAGCACTGAGAAGAGAATGGTCTCAATATGAAATTGAAATTGAGCAGAACCTGCAAGGCATAAAACACAGAGCCAATAAAAACACCAATAATGTCATTGATATATTTCATATATTGAAACAATTTATTTAATCATTTGTAATACTGGGGTTGTAGCATGCAAGTTCTTAGGGTCATTTATTCAATATTTACTTCAATCCCGTGACAGGAAACACCAGTACACTTATCACATAAGTGGATAGGAGTTAAACTTTATAAACATCCTAAAAATCTCCATACTTGTAAATCTTTATTGAACACTGGGGAAAGGTAGGCAGGTAGAAAGTAATATGTAAATATCTCCATCTGATGTAGGATTCTCATTTGAGATACATGCATGCTTTACTCAGGTATATAATGTATTTTCTCTGGCTTTATTCTGTAAGAGGCACCATAAACTTCATAAAAATTAAAAAGCTATAAATATTTGCCTTCTTTTCAGTTTCCATTTTCTTGATCCTTGCTTTTTCTTTTATGAATGCTAGGATTGAAACCCAAGATTGTCAAATGAGACTATACTTTCCTAAAAATAAATTTACTTATTCTGAGCTGATCAATTTGAAAGATATCAAAATTTTTTCTAGAATATGAGGACAAAATTAATTATTCATTGAAAAATCTTAGTTTAAGTAATAAATACTGCATAATTGATATTTACCCCTAGGCCAGATTTAAAACTAATCATTTTAAATGCAAATATTCCATCAATATGTTAGGAATATGACTAAATGTCTGTTAATGAAGGGACAAAAATGTGCTCTGTTCTGAGACAATTTATGAAATTTTATTAGGATTTAATGTTGGTGATGAATTACATTTAAAAATAATGACAATTGAAAACCAGGACATAAATATACTTGATGAAAATTAGATGACCCTTTTAAAATAAATTATACTTAAACAAGTGTGTTAAAGACATGAAATATGTGCTTGGCATATTTTTATTGTAGATAAATCCTTATAAATTTTGTACTGGTTATATCATTGGATAATGCATTATTTTGAATTTTGGTATTATTAATTTTTGTTTAAACTATGTTTTATAGAAGTACAGGAAAAAATTCTTAATCACTTGAAATGTAATTATTTTCAGCTCAGGATCAATAAGAATTTTAGGACATCTTTCATTTTGTGTCATATTTCAAATATGATAAATCTTAGAATAAATATCTTGTAAATAATAATGAAATTGTCTGAAGATTTTAACATTGCATGCATTTGTTATTGCTACTGATTGTTTTAAACTTGCTCTCCAAAATGACGTTATCAGTGTGCAATTAATTCACATCTGAGAAGAGATGAATGACACATGATTGATATCAATACTTTCAATCAAAAATGTTTTGCACTTTCTGCATGTAGTGAGTTGTCTGATTACCCCCAAAATGATAAGTTCATGTCAAAACCCAGGAAAACAATGTTTTCAGATGGAAATATATTAAGCAATTCGAAATGAGGATACCATTCTGGATTATGCAAGGCAGTCAAATTTAACAACAACGGGCTTTTGAAAAACATATAAAGGTGAGAAACAAGAGGAGGTGTCAATGTGAAGAGGTAGACAAAGATTTGAGTGATGGGGCCATAAGCACAGGAGGCCAAGGAACACCAATAACCATCAGAAACTGTAGGAGAACAACTCTTCCATGGAGACCCCAGGAAATGGAAGAGAACAAATTTTCATTGTTTTCAGGAACAAATTAAAATTTAAGTTTGTAACTTAAATTTATTGCAAATGATTGAAACCATTACAGAAATCTAATATAAATTTTCAAAGAACAGGTAGATGTCTTTTGTCTTTTGGCTGTAGAAAAGGACTCTTTCATCAGTTTTCCAATATTGGCAAATGAGATAATGATAAAATATTTGCAAATCTAAAAATAAGGACTAGTTATCATCAGGAATTAACTATTGCACTAAGAATGCCCCATCTGCTGGTGACAGGCCACTCTAAGCCTCTCAAATGGCAAGTTGGCCAAGGAAGCTACCAAGCTATTAAGGAGCATAGAAATTATATTGGACATTGATGGACATTGATTCCTCCTTACCAGAATAGATAACTGCTGTGCATATAGGTCTAGCATCCTTAACCAGAGTCTTCCTCTGGTATCATCTCTGCATTATTATAAAATCCACCCATTATTATCATGCAATAACTCACACTAAAAGTAGATGTGAAAATGAGTTCTTGACAATGGTATCATATTGTATTATTATATACCACAACATTCAAAACCATTTGGTCATAATGGAGTGGCCTGATAAAGGCTCGGCTAAGGTACCCTCCAATTTGCAGCATATTTTCTGGACACCGGATAATTTAGAGTACTGGAATACACAGGAGTAGCCACCAGAAAGAAGAGGTGATACAGACTTCCCCATCATTACTCTTGCATGGCACAATACTTAGATTTGTGTGTCCTTTCACACAATCGTGATTATTCAGCTTTTCTTGTCCATGAAACAGTACTTAAGACCCACAACATAAAGGAGGACATGTTTAATTTGCTCACAGTTCCAGTCTACGAATTGGCTGATTCTAAGGCAGACACATCATGGTAGAAGAACTTAGATGAGCAAATATCCTTAGTCCATGATCACTGGGAAGCAGTGGGAGGGGTGAGGGACCACCACATGGAGGCTGTGCCTCCATGACCCACCTGGACACACCTAGAATAATGCTTCCATGATTTCCCAGAGTAAATCCCAAAGCCAATCTTTAATAGCCCACCTATCTTTCACACAGCCATAGAATCTATTAGCTTGAGTTGATCATTTCGAAAAACTAAAATGCTTTCTCTGAGACTGGATTAATTTTCCACTATCTTGAAGATGAGGCTGTCTACTGGATACTTTGAGATTTCTATCTCAACTCACAAAATGACTACTACACTAAAAAATAGGAAGAACTATGACCAAACTCAAAATTTAATGGGTATGGCTCTTTGTATTTCCATGAACAGTAATAATGGCAATAAGCAATCAAAAACCCAATAAAAAAGTGTGAGGACTCTAATGATGAAGGTCATTCATAAATGAATTAATGACCTTCCCCAAATCCAAGACCAATCAAAATGCTGATCAAATCAGAAAAATTAGAGTTGTGGAGAATAAAGATTAAAATGAATTTTGATCTTGGTAGCAACTGTAAAGGAATGGCTTTTAGCTACTAAATTTTCTGTCTTTAGGCATTTCTAAACTAACTTGAGGAAGGTTAACATTTTTAAGATAATTGCTAGTACTTTACTAACATTTTGGATTCAGAATTAGAGATCTTGTCTTTATTAATATAGCAATACCATATTATAGTAGGTGCATTAGATGCAACAGAAGGAAAAACTTGAAATTTTGTGATGCAAGAAGTGAATTATATTAGGAGTGTTTTCTTCATATATTTTGACTCTCAATTTTCATTAGAGTCTTGCCAATATTTTCCAGTGTTGGTGACAACCTACTCTATCATCAATCCTGAATTCCAAGTAACTTCACCTAGGACCAAACAAAAGTACCGTACCTTTATCTTACAATCTCAGAACATCTTTGTTAACTTTAAAGGACACAGTGTTATTCATCAAATTCAAATGCAACCAGACTGAAGGACAACTAATATATATGGAGTGAAATTTTGACTAGCAAAAAAGGACATGGCAGAAAATTCTTCTAATTTCTTCATCATAAATATAATTGGTGTACAAATCTTGGAAGAAACTATCACAAGATAATTTCCAAGTTGAGTTTGATAATAACATCATGATTAGTTCAAAACTAAACCTTTGTATTCATTTTTCCCATTTTCCATTGTGTCCTACAAGTATAACATTCAACATCATAAGAAAATAAAGCAACATTTAAAATAACAAGTATAAAACACTTCAGAGTAAAATTTTACATGACCAACACATTAATAAGGAAACTTTAAAATACTCCACAAACACAAAAATTCAGACTTTTTTTTAGACAAAATAAATTAATATTGTAAATATATCAATTTTACCCTAGTGAATCGACAATAGTTTCACAATAGCTAATTAAGCAAGTCTTACTTTGGGGAAAGTAAATACATTTAAATAGCTATAAAAATATAAACATTGAAGTAATGGGTGAAAAATCTTTAAATTATAGAGATTTATTTACATCAAATATCAAAAATATTTCAATCTCTGTAATTAAAATGGTACATTCTAGTGCACACTTGATAGAGTAAAAAGCAAATTCAAAAGTCCAGAAAGAGATTTGAATATATGAGAAAATTTTATACTAATAAAATTGGAATCTCCAATTGCTGAGCAAATAATATGCATCTTATATCAATGACATTAACTAGATAGATTTTGAAAATGAAAATAAAAATGGTTCAACAATTCAAATATATTACAACATGACCTCAAAATGTGGATGAGATCTAAATTTAAAAATATGTATATTAAAGGGAAAGAAGAAATGGAAATATGAAAGAATTTGTGCAATGACTAGATGAAAACAGAGTTCTTTATAATTTAGAGGAAAAGTTTTCTATGAAGTGAAATCATAATACAATAATATCAATATTGTAACTTTAAAATTTTAAAAACTTTAGACTTTAAACCAAACTTTAAACTAAAAACTTTAAAAAACATAAAGAAAGAAAAGGAAGAAGGAAAGGATCAGTAGTGAAATTCAATAAATCACAATAAAACCATTTGCAACATAAATCATAGAGGTCACTAGTAAAAACAAAATACAAATTAATATACACCTATTTGAAATATGTACACATTTTGTGTATACATTTGTATATAATCAAGAAAGATGAAAACACGAAGTCTACGTATGGGCATGTGTGACTGAATAAGAGAAAAGGGAAGGAGAATATGAAGTCAGATCTGTGAGCTTTTATTTAAAATATTTCAGAATGATTATTCAAAAGTAATGATGTTATTTACCAAGAAGAGTTAAATTGATAGTGAATGTATAAGGACAGAATTGAGATCTTTTCAATATGTCATTTATATAATTTTGTATAGAAAAAGACGTCAATCTTTTATGTGACCAAAAAAACCCTTAAGCATGAAGAAACACTATAATGAAACTCAAAGAAAAAAACAATGAAAAAATGAAGGATGAGGACAAATAAATAGAAGTGCCTAAGACTCATGTGTTCCACCTTCACAAAGAACTGGAGCAAGATCTGGTTAGCTGCATTTTGAGGTAGCAGGAGATCACTGGAACTCAGCAAGGATGAGACCAGAATTCTAAGACCAGTGATGAAATCATAGAAAAAGAAATAAAGCACTCCACCCACCGACATCACAGCTCATAGTAAAAGTCCGGGCATAGTACTTTTTGCAAGGGTAAGAGTAAAAAAGGAGGTCCCAGCAAATTCCATCAGTGTGGACATTGGTGACCTGGAAATTTCACACTTATTGCAGTGTGGAAAATGATGTGAGTGTCAACCTGACAGGTTTTGGGTGCCACCTAGGCTAGAGATTGGTGGAACATATTTCCAAATGTGTCTGAGTGGGCCAGAGAGGTGCAGAATTAGAATCTATATCTGGCCCCTCACCCTTTGAGCTCTGGCACTCTTTTGCTTCTTTAATTCCCAGTCACCACAAACTAAAGATATTTGCTCCTCCACACTCTTCCACCATAATATATCTGCTTTGGAGCCAGTCAACCATGTACCAAAACCATGGGCAAATTAAACCTCTTTTATATTGTGAGTGTTGAGTATTTTTTCCAGCAATGGGAAATCTCGTTAATACAGAAAATGTGCCAGAGAAGTGGAGTCATTGTTGTGGCTGTTCCTGACTGTGAGGTTCAGAAGTCCTTGGAACTTGTATCCAAAAGAAGTTTGGAAAAGGAGAGATGCAGGCTGCAGAAGCTCTAGAGTGTAGTATACGGAGCATGGTGGGTGATTTGATTTGGAATTTGAAGACCAGAATGTTGGCAGGACCACAGACAATAAAGCAGAGGTGTGGGAAGTTTCAGATGGGGGCAAGCACTCCATTGATGAGTGGACTAAACACTGTGAATGTTATATTATGGCAGGAAACTTGGCTACATTTCACCAATGACCAGAAACATTGCAGGACACTGACATTAAGGCACTGAACTTATTAATCTGGTGAAGGAAACTTCAACACACCCTTACATTCAAGCCCTATCATGAGTACTGCTTTTGGCTAGATTTATAGTCATGATAGAGGTAAAAGGCTGAGAAGAAAAATTGGAAAACCTAAATTTGGGCCCAGAAAGAGCTATGTATAAAGTTGGCTCCAAAGGAGATGAAGTTGCTGAAGAGATTATCATGATTAAAAAGAAACTAAGTCCTATGTACAAGAGGATGTTTTCAGGGCATTTCAGGAAATTGGAAATGCCAGGAATGTGGAATGTCTGCTGAATAAAGCTGTAGGCCAGGAAAGGAGCCAGCCCTAAGGAGATTTCTGTGAGCTGCAACTGGCAAGGATATAGGTGTGCAGCTACCTCAGCCCTGTAGAGTTCGCATCTCACATCCAAGTGCCCCAGATGCTGGATATGGAGCTATGAGACTTAATATTTGCCCTGCTAGTCAGTCTTGCTTTGGACTAATTCTTTTCTATCTTCTGCTTCTTTTCTTTTGAAATGGGCATGGTTATCCTGCTTACCCTGTTCCATTGTAACTTGAGATTATGTAACTTTTTTTTTTCCCTAAAGTTTCATAGCTAAGCATTTGCCTGGTGTTTCATATAAGACTTTAACTTGGACTTTTAAAAATTCTTGTAAGTTTTGAAACTTCATGGAAGCTATTTTTTGTATTTTTGGTTCTATGTAGGACCATTGTTTTATATAGACTGATATTGTGAAATTGCTGTCTTTATTTGAAGATTACGTATGATTTGAGGAAATGTGCTTGGGTATCAGGTTGACAAGTGATGGGATGTGGCAGTTAGAGCATCAACTTGATTGACTTGGCATCTCCCCAGGGGACTGGTGGTGCACACTTCTGGTTGTGTCCAGGTGGGACAGGCAGGCATGGCCATGGGGCCTATGTTTAATCCCTTGCCCCTTCCTCTCTGGCACTGGTTCCTTGCTGCCACAAAGCAAGCATCTTTGCTCCACCATGACATTCTACTATGATATTCCTGCTTTGTAGCCAGCCACCATCTTCTCAATCCCCTGAAAGCATGACATAAATGTAAGGTTTCCTTCTTTATAATGTGGGTGTCTGGTATTCTGCAACAGGAAAGCTGACTAATATAGTTACTAAATATTATTCTCCACTTAAACAAACCCAGAATTTCTGACATAAATGGCTTACTCTAAATCTCAGGCACGAACAGTACAATGAAGCTTAGGAAAACATGTTTTTCCAGAAAGTAAGAAAATCTTCAAATTACAAATGGACCATATCATAAGAAAATGGTAGGGAGACCAACAGAGTTCCAGGTGGCCAAGTTAAAGCACCATTGGCAGAATGTACTTTACCTATACTGCAAAATAAATAATGTTAGTAATAGACTAAAATCCAAAGAATAAAAGAAGATGCATCTTATAAAAAGAATCAAGGCTAGTTTTCCAATATGTATGATTTCTTTATTTTTATGAAATACATAAAAGTATTTAAAGATAGTGAGGAATTATGACTGCTGCTTACTCTCAAATAGTTTTCAAGAATTTTAAAAAATAACAGAAAATGGAAAAAAAGGAAGAAAGGAAAGAAGAAAGAGGGAGTAGAGGAGGGAGAAACTGAGAGGCAGAGAGGATGTGTCTAATGAGAAATAACAGATTATTTTACTAGATAATTTTGTCCAAATCCCTGTCTATAAACTTGTTAATAAACAATATATCTTTGATTGTGCCCAATACTGTTTGGAATCATCCTGTATAGATTGTTAGTATTATCATTATGATAACAAAGATGACTCAGTTAGAACACAAGGGTGATTTTCTGAACAATGAACTAATGTTGATGCTGTATTAAGTTACTTAACCAAATACTTTTGTTGTCCAAAATTCTTAAGTCAAAAAATACAGAGACAAGGAGTCCAAAGTCTTTATGAATGTATACAGGCTTTTAGGATGCCTTTAGCACCTGATGATTTCATTTTGTTGATATGAGGCCCTGTGAGATTCCTAAACTCTAGATGAAAGACAAAGCAGTTATTGTGCTTATTTGTACCACCTTCCTAGGTATGTACACTATCTGTTATAAATTGTAATATGGAAATGTATAGTTTAAAATATCACATAAAGAACAACCACTCAAGTGCATGATCTTTGCTTCATGATTATTCTTCTCATCTCAAGGCTGCTAATGAAAATATCATGTCAGAGTAGGAAGCTTTCCTACAGGCATCATTAAACACATAAAATGAGCCAGAGTCATTGATGGGAATCACATAGAACTCTTATTCTCTGTGATTCTCTTTTTCATTTGGAGACAGCATCTCTATTATAAAGAGACAGGCATATAAAGCATTACCTGGCTGAAAAGGAGCTCTAAGGTGGATCACTTTTCTTCAATTCTTCTACAAAATATTCTAATATCTACAATGCAACACTTGACACTTTTCAAAAACTAAGCTATGACTGCTCCATTGGGTAAATTTGACTAAAAGTTTAAAACATCCATCATTTAAAACATAATTCTATTATAGTTAAAACAGAAATAAGACCTATTTTTTTATGTCAGAGTGGTTCTGTGTTTCAGAGATTCCTCTTTGCAGGTGTGAATTAGTATGCCCTTCAGAATGAAAATATCTTTTTCTAAAGTAAATATTTTAAGTGTTTATTATCATAACATCTTCTAACTAGCCTCTTATCATGTATGTATATTTGATGTCTATTTTGCTATGGTTATGTGAAAAAGATTGGGTGCATATTCCTAACTGGACATTTAGATTCTCAATTAGTATGAAATTACAGAGGTGCAGGATTTTTGGAAGTCTACCACCCAATTTCAGGCAAATTCTTTAAGAAAAATGGTGCAGTATTGTAACCCTTGATTGTGTACATATTACAATTTTAAACCTTTATATTGTTTTATGACAAAAAATCGATACGGAAAAAGAAGGCATGAGGAAATGGAATTCACGTGGGTGAAGGGTTAGTCTGGGGCTTATGAATGGTAGAAGCAGGGCTCACAAACATCAGTGAGGCCTGCACAGTATTGTGCAGTTTACATGGGCATCACAGCAAGATCTGCATTCCAGCTATATCAATGTCTGTGGGTTAACCTTGAGGCAAATTACTTAACCTTCCTGAAAACCAGCCTGTTCTGTTTTAAAGGGGAAAATTATGGCTAATTGGATTATCACGAGGATAATTAATAAACTGAATGTAAAAATACTTGTTTTTTCTGCAAAATAAAACCTTGTAGTTTTGGGATTCTGAAAATTCAAAAGAATGTACTTTTATGAGACAAAAAGAGGAACTATGTAATCTCAAAAATCATGAATATTTTAGAGCTCATCATACAGGTGGGATTTCAAGGCATCCTTTAAACTGAATTCCAAAGGGATAACCAGCAATTCCCAGGAGAGAGTACTTCACGCACAGAACAGTGTAGGAAACAGAGTTGTCAGCAAGATAAGTGGTATAAAAAGAGCAAGTAAAATTTTAATGAACTTTTAAAGGCACTGTGTGGTCCATAGTAGGCTTAGAATCTGACAGTCCTAGACATCAGTGGAGGCCTCACCTACCAACTCATTGTGAGCCTCCACAGGAAGGATGGATGAGCAGAAGATCTGAAAAAACAATTCCCTGAGTGGTCTACAGAAATAAAGCTCTTAAGCCTATCATGAGAAGCAAAGGCCCCTGCTGCTAAGCTCTGAGCTCTCTGCCATAAAACCCACTGCAACTACACAAACAACTGTTATGGTTTATATATAGATGTCTTCCAAAACCCTCTTGTGATCGTAGATGGGTCTTTGGAAGTGACTGGATATGGAGACAGTGTAGCTGACTTGCTATTGATACATGGGGTCTGGTCCAAACAGGTGGCTAATGGGGGCTTGAGTTTCTCTCCCACCCAGGCTCCTCCCTCAACTCTCTCTGCTTCCCTGTTCCTCTGCCATGAAGCAGCTTTCCTCTGCCATGCTCCTTCGCCATGCTGTCTTCCCTTGGAGCCAGTCACCTGTGGACTGAAACCTCCACAGATTGTGAGCCAAAATAAACCTTTCCTCCTTTAAGGTGTGGCTGTAAGCTACTAGTGCCTCAGCAATGAAGAAGGTGACTAAGACAGCAACTAAATATCCTTTACTTCCCTGCCAGGCAACAAGAGTGAGTAGATTTACCATTAAAAACTTTAACCTCTGCTCTACTCACCTAAGCGTATGAATTTACTTCTGCAGATCCACATCATAAATTTCTACTAATGCCTTTACAAACAAAATGTTCTTTTGTCTTATTCCCTCTGTTTTGATGGAGAAATTACAATACTGTTGTAATGCCCAGCTTTTCATTAATGTAACAAAATTTCAAAAATAATATTTTTTAAAAGATGAGAGGTTTATTTTGGCTCACATTTTTAGAGGTTTCAGTCCATGGTCAGATGGTTGACTTGCTTTTGAAACTGTAACAAGACACCACAACATTCCTCACGTGTGTAAGCCCCTAGGACCAATCACAAGCACCCTAAAAAAAGGACGATAAGTTTAATGATATTTGCATTGCCTCTTCCTTCTTCTATGATTTCTTTATATACTAAAAATAGGAGTGCACATTGCTGTCAATTATACACTGAATATGTAACTAAAAATCCTATATTCCCTAGGGAAAGGTATTATACTTCCTCTGGGAAGCCATGTAATTGTTCCTTCTGTAGATGTGGCTGGGATACATAGCTCTCATTCTTACCCTTATTTTAATTTTATACAGTATCTTCCTTGAGTTTCCTCTTGCTCTCCATCTGCTTTTGTATTTTATGATTTGTAAAGCAGAGCATGGTTGGCATAGTAGAAAAGCTGTAGCAAAACATTATCTAGCAGAGCCATGCACCAGCTCAACAAAGTGTAATGATACAGTTGCCCGGTTATATATTCTCTGGGCTAACAATGGAATTCAGAGGTAAAACCTCCTTCAGACTTCCTGAAAAGGCCTGAAATTGCACTGATAATCCATTCTTTAGTTAAATTAGTCAAATTATCACTTAAGTTATCATTCAAAGCTCACAAAGTTATTTTCAGTCCAATCACATTTAGAGGAGAAAATAATGTTGCTCACTTCCTTGCCACCGAAGGGACACAAGTAGGGAAGTTGTGGATTTGGGAAGGTTTTAAACATAAAATGAATAGCATTATGTCAGTGTTTTCACCAACATTTTGAATCTTGTAATTCAGTTATAGCTTTCCTCTTTCTCAAATTTTCTACAGATCTGTACGTAATATCCCACCCTGGATAGAATTTAGAAATTTTCTTCCAAAATTTCAAAGGAATAGCTGCAACACTCCTTTCCCTGCCATCTATTTCAGATATTGAATTGTCCAATAGAAGAGGTATAAGAAAATGAAGGTCTCCCTCTTCTATGCTACACAAAATGTTACTGTCCTCCTGTGTCCTTGCAGAGTCATCTATGGATTTCCATAGAGGATACTGACAAAAAGATTTAAAGGCATAAAACAACATCTTATACCAATATGATTTTTGAGTGGATGCTGCAAGCATCACACCAGAAAACGTAGAATCCAATTACACCCAGAAAATTTTGTGAATCAATGTGCACAGCCTACAGTGGACCCTCAAGTTACAACTGGCCTGACATGCGAGCAACTTGTGTTATGACTGGAATTTTAGTTTTAACTTATGACCACAATCTTGAGTTATGACCTGAATACTGGCCCTAAAATGCTCTGGAAGGAACATTACAACATCCTTTCCTGGGTGGGGTTAATTGAGAAATACTGGACCAGTATCTCTTTAAGGACACTGAGATCTACCTGTATAAAGGAAAGAGAATTTGAAGGCTGTGTAGAGGAGCCTGTACCTTCATTGACCAACTTGGGTTACAATCAGCTCTCGGGAACAAATTGAGTTCATAAGTCAATGGTCCACTGTATAGAATAACTCCTAATGTTTCCCATCTCTTTGTTCCCATGGTTTTATTATTTGCTTCTTATAAATAAAGTACAGAAACATTGATGGACTATAACTTCTATGACTAGATTACAAAAGATTATGATTTCTATATTGCTGGCCAACTTCCAGCACCTTCATGACCTACTTTGATGAAACTGGTGCCACGTTGGATAGGTGAATGGCAAGGAGCTGAGGCTGGCCACTAGTCATCAGGAAGCTTAATACTGAGGCTCGTATTCCAACATTCCTCAAGAAACCTAACTCTACTAACCACCATGTGAATGTAACCTTCCCCAGTGGAGGCACCAGATGACACTTTAGCTTTGGTTTATATATTAATGCAGTCAGAGACCTTAAAGCAGAAAACCTGGTTCAGTTTTCTGATTGACACAAATGGTAAGATAATAAATATGTGTTCATTTAAGTCCTAAATTTTGTAGTAGTTTTTACCTATTAAATAATGATTACTAATAAAGTGAATAGTTTTTCTTGTAACAATTAACCATCCTATGTTCTCATTTTTCAGCTGAAGCAAATTTGAAGGAAATCTCACTTTATGTATTTTCTGGCATGCAATGTAGCAAGCATTCATCAAGTACAACCTCTAATTCTTTTCCACTTCCTCTTTTCTAAAGCAAATTACTTAATTGACCACTCCATTTTAGTATTAAATTACTACATTGAGAATTAAAAGTGATGTTTAATTTCTGTCATTAAAGTGACATTTAGCCTATCGCTAAGCAACAACCAGGTAAAAAAGGATACCTTGCTGTAAACAAACAGATTGGGGCTGAGAACTAAAATAAATATATTTTTCAGTAATTTTGTATTGTTTTTCCAATAAAGCATGAAGATCCCAGTTAAGGTACATTTAGACTTGTCATATGATCCCGGAAGACTTTCCATGAGGAAATAAGTCCATCTGCTAGCTACAATTAGTGTATTGCTGTGGAGAGCGAAGGGTTGAAACAACCCTGAAAGACTCCTAAGCCCCTTGAGATTCTTGAGTCAGATAAGAACATAATGAGCCAGGATATGAAACTGGCACAAAAACAAGGATGTTGACTTTTAAAGAAAACAACGAATATAGAAAGGATTTGAATGTCTGCTGGACAAGAAAGTAACATTCCCGGAATTGTAAAGATATATTTGACCTTTTCTCTGTAAAAATAATTAGTCACGAGATCATGAGGGGAGGAAGGGAGGGAGGCTGTGGGTAATGAAGGAGGATATATAAAAGGCTCAATAAAGTGGGAAGAAGAAGGCCCTCGGTCTCTCCTCCTCTCTCCTTTTTCTTTTCCTTTGAGTCAGTGTTTTTCTTTCTTAATCCTCACCCCTCTGCTCGGGTACTGTTCGACTAGTGACGGCTGGTTCCGTCACATTGTTTCTAAAATATTCATTCTTTGAAAAGTCTTAAGGAATTCTTTTAATTGGCACTCCAAAGTCATTACCAGGCAATATTGCCTCCACTAGCACATGTTCTTAAATAATTATTATATTTGGTTATAATTTAAATTTGCTTTGATACTCTAATTGCAAGCTTTGTTTAAATAAAGTTGCAATTCACCTAATCTTCAGTGGAGAAAAAGAGAAAAAAAAAGGAGAAAAAATAAAACGTTAATAAACGAGAATATATAACTTGAAAGATATGATCAAGCAAAATAGACAAAATACTGTACAACGACTGAGCAAAACAAGGAGAATAAGGAACATGTGTCAGAAGGCAAAGGAAAAATTAACCATTTATTATGGATATATTCATTGAATCAAGACTTTCTACTTTCTGTCATCCTGTTTTCTTTCAGTCAAGACTGTAAGTTAGAAACAGTGTCAGCAGTTTGCCATTGTACATGAAACAGTCTTGGCCTACATAAATTTTCAGTGATTACTTATTGGTTATCCAGTGATTGAGGACTTCAACTATACCTTTACTCATTTCAAAGAAGAAAATCATATTACTTCTCGGGAAGTATTAGTTTCCATGAAGACAGCCATAGCAGCATACTTGAAAACTACTAAGTCCAGATGTATTTCTAAAGACTACTATATAACTTCAATGAATTAGTCAGTTAAAAATGAACATTACACATATCTGTTTCTCCTGAGGTTCAAGAGAAAGGAGTACTCCATTTTGTCAAATAGTCATTTACTTAGATCAGTACCGACTGATAAAATGGTGATTAGTTAAATAATAAGATATTAAAATTTTATTTTTATTTAGAGTCATATATATCAATAACTATTCATATTTTAGCTATATTAAGAACCATTAAATAACGCGTTACAGTAGCGGACTTTCTGTTCACTGAGGTTTAGAAAGCAGCATCCAAGTTCTTGGGCATTTCTATTTTAATGTGCAGATTCTCCTTAAACCAGTCTTCTCATTTTCTACATTATCCTTTGAGAGACACTACAAATTATGGCTCTGTTAAATTAACATGAAAACCCAGAGGAGAAAAACTCCTGACTTACCTCAATACTTAAAGTCTAACAATAAAAACATGGATAAGGTCCTTGTGACATTGAAATTATTGAAATGTCCACCACTAGATGATGAGTATGGCTTCAAATGAATCAAAGAGATTCTATTTTTAAAAGCATAACCTTTCTCAGAAGCCATCATTTTAAAGAAACTACTAAAACGATGTTGTTTTCATAATAATGAGATAACATATTTGCTGTTTTAATTGTTTTTAAGATTTTTAATTTGAAAGGTAAAGAATACCTAAGATCAATTAATATTTTAGAAGATTTTGTAAAGATTGATAGTTGGCGTTTTAGCGTTACTTACCTCAACTTCATTAGATTTATAAACATTTAAAAGATGAAAGAATAATATAGTGTGTTGGAGATTTGGGAGTTGTTATGGGGTAAGATATATCTTCTTGGGTGTGGGGGTACAAACCTACAATCCAAGACTCAAGAAAGAGAGACAGAAGGATCATGAGTTCTAGGCCAGCCTTAGGCAACTAGTGAGAACCTGTCTCAAAAATTAAAAAAAAAAAAAGGTCCATAAAAGGTATACATGTTCAGATCAGAGGTGGGGCTTTGGAAATACCATTATGTCATGGGGGTTCTACCTTTATCAATGGATAATATTATTGATAAGATATGACTATTAAGACTTATTTGAAGAAAGTAGGTCATGGAGGGCAAAACTTGAAAAGTTGTATTCTTATCCCCAGCCTCTTCTACTTGCCCTGGCTCTCCCCATGCTCTACTTACTGCTTGCCATATGTTGTGCAGCCTTCCTCTGTTGTGCCCTTCTCCCATGACGTTTGTGTCTTGGAGCCAGCTGATCATGAACTGACACATCTGAAACCATGAACCAAAATAAAATTTTTTTCTCCTTTAAATCCCATATGTCAGATATTTTTTTCTATCAACAGAAAAACTGACCAATACAAAAAATCAGTACAGGTAAGGGGAATAATAGCTATGATTCTGACTGTGTAGTTTGGAAAACTTTGGAACTCGTTTTTAGAACTTTAGAAAAGTCTGGAAATGAGGGCTAGTGAAGCCCTAGAATGCTATACGAGCTTGATAGATGGTTCTGGTGAAATCATAGAGGATCAGGATGCTGAGAGGAATTAAGACAGTAAAGAATGTGCTCATGCAGTTTCAGGTGAGAATGGGGATTCTATTGAGAATTGGGCTAGAGGGCACACATGTTATAGTCCAGCAAAGAACATACCCACATTTTGTACAATGTCCTAAGACTTTTTACAAAGCTAAACTGAGGCAGCACAATATTAACATTGTGGTGTTGTATTGCTGGCTGATTTTAGCCAGATTGATAGTAAGAGTTGGGAGGATAAAGCAGTAATAGGCTAATAAAGACTAATAATAGACTAAGATTATTACTATTATTCTATTAGTCTATAATTAGTAATAGACTAATAAAGCAGTAATCAGACTTAATGTTTGTCCCGCTAGGATTTGTTTCTGTTTAGATTTGATTCCTTTCTATTCCTCTGTTTCTCCCTTTTGAAATGCCAATGTTTATTCTGTGCCGTTGTATCTTTGAATCATGTAAATTTCTTTTGATTGTTTTTACAGGAGCTCACAGATAAGTTTACCCTGAGTCTCAGAAAAGACTTTGAATTTGGACTTTAGAAAAATGTTGAAACATTTAAGAGTTTGGCAACTCATGGAGATGAACTGAATTCATTTTTCACAGTGACATAAACATGAGGCTTTGGGGTCCACCGCTAAAATGCTCTGGTTTAGATCAAAAATGTCCCCTCACTGTGGTGAGAGGTGAGGCTTTTAGAATGTAACTAGATCATTGGGGTGCTAACATCACTGATGAATTAATCCATGTGTAAGTGCATAGTTTAATGTGCTGCTGGGGTTGGGGCCTGGCTGGAAGAAATGGTCAGCAGCAGTGTAATGTGGAAGGAAATATTCTTTTCCTTGTCCCACTCCTACCTTTCTTGTTCCTCTGCTGTTCTGTTTCCTGACTGCCATGAGGTGAGAAGCCTTTTTCTACCATGCTCTCCTGTCAGGATGCTTATGCCTTGGAATCAGCCAAAGATGGACTGAAATCTCTGAAACTGAGAGCCAAAATAAACCATCTGTCCTTTAGTTGTATATTTTGTCCCAGCAATGGAAAAGCTGAGTTATACAGGAATAAAGTATTTGATTAAAATTTACTTGCTTGCCCAAAATTTTACAAAAATATACTTGCTAAATGGGAAAATTGATTTAATTTTAATAAATATTACCATCCGTTCTAAGAAATCCTTAGTAATAGAAGAGCATGCCTTATACTGATTATAGAATTAATAAATTCATAAAATGTAAAATATATAAAGGAAAGACTACATATGAGAAATGAAGATACACAGAACCCTTCAAGTAGTAAATAATGAATAGTTCCTGCATCACTTTTCACTATCTCCTGTGTGGCATTTTTTTTTTACGTAATTAGCAGTGTTTTAAAATTTATTTTTCCCCATTGGTGTATCCTAATCCATATTCAATGGCAGTTTAAATTGTTCTGGAATTAATATAATGTATTATATATATTCTCCCTAAACATCCATGATCCTTTTTCCAGTACTCTGATGATTTCTAATGTGCTGTAATTTTATTCTCCTGTGGTGTTTACATTAGGGCACCTAAGTCATCCTTTCATTTGGGAATCACGATGAATTAACA
Organism: Heterocephalus glaber; assembly: GCF_000247695.1. The sequence continues at coordinate 10,128,653 of NW_004624813.1, read as the reverse complement.
ACTAACAGAGATGTCAGGAAAGAAATGTGTATGTTTTGAAAAGGTAACACACAACAATACAGATGTCTGTAAGTTAAGAAATTTGAAAGATATTTTAAAAGATATTCAACCATCTGAACACTTAGGCAATTATTCAAATAATGCCTGTGTAATACATTCTAGTGAAAGAGTTAAAATCAAAAAGACCGAGTTCTTCAAAATATCACCATTTCCCATCATCATGAAATTGTTCAAGCAATTTAGCAAATGAGAATTTCAATCTATGAGGATCTGAACAAAGATACCATGTAATTCATTAAACTTTAAAGTATTCCTTACTCATTTTCTTATGACTAATACTGATACTTAAATTTGTCTGTCTTCACTAAATATTAAATTTGTTTCCTACTTTGCATTAATATAGCCTAGCTGCATTAACAGTTTGCTAAAACTGTGAAGCCTAAAACATTAAAGATATTTTAGTTTTATTTATAGTATACATCTTTTTCCCTATTCTCTGTTTTCCAGTGGTTCTCAAAGTATAATAAATCACTCAGGACTTAAGATAACAACATAAATCCCACATATTTTCTCTCTGAAATTCTTATTCTTTGGAATTAGAGAATCAATTTGTTCACAAGCATATAAGATAATTCTAATAGAAATCATCTATTTATAGAAATCACCAATTTATAGAAATAGGAAGTCCACAGTGCCTCTGAGTTTAGGTGTCCTTCCCTCTATTATTTTGTATTCCTCAAATCTGGGGCAATAGTTTCTTTCCTCATAGTAAGTGGTAGAGTGATAATTGCTAACGAATAGTTTTTGGTGTAATTTAAACATAAATGCCTACAGTTAAATAAGCGGGGTTTGAAAACAGACACTCCAGCTACTTATTAAGTTTTTCATATGATCAGGTTGTATAAAACTCTAGAGTTCAGTTCTGTGCTTGCTAAACAATTATACCTACTTGAGTGGAGCTGAAAAAAGAAACATATGTTTATGTGTTTTGGCACACAGTAGACACAAATTTCATAATAGATTTTATGATTAGTGCACTTTTTAAAATTAATGAAAATATATAATCCTTTTAAATTTTATTTAGCTAAATGAAAATCTATTAATCAAAATATATAGCTTACATTTATACCATTCATAGAGGAAATTTAAGCCTTATGCTCTATTTAAAAGAACAACTTAATTTTTGAATGATATTGGAAAAGCTTTGAAGAATACAGAAATATAATGATTGGGGGGATAAAGACATAGAAGAATGAAAATGATTTCTTTTTTATTTATCTTTTAATTAATAACTAAAACCCTTATAAAAAGAGATGAACAAGAATAGAGCATAGAAACTAATTTAAATTTCATATGGCACAGCAAACTTCAGAAATGAAAACTCAATGAGAAAAGGAAACCTGTGTATTTTCATGATTTTTTTATGAAGAAGTACATAATTGTGGAGAAATATGATTGAAAGACAAAAGGGTGTGATTTAATGATTATACACTGTGTAAGGGAACTTAGCAAGGCCTATTTGTCCAGATTCTTCTGTGTCTCTGTACCTTCAGAGGTAAGAACATTGTCATCTCCTGGTAAAATGTAGACACCTCTGGAGTGAAAGTCTTATAACCTTCTTGAGTAGAGGTCGCTGAGGCTTCAGGACTTGCTTCAGAGGAAAAGTGTAAGAGGAAATTGCGAACCACCTTCTTGATGCTAGATGCAAAGATCTCATAGTTTTGAGTAGATGTTCTAAGCCCGGTCAGGAGATTTGGCCTGATGATAACTTTGCAAAATTCCAGAAACATTATTTATCTGTGTAAAATTTATAACAAGGTTCTAGTTTTCTAACTAAATAATAGACAAATAAATATAAAGGAGAGAGAAAATCTATTCAATTCTTAATCCTAGGATTGTATGAACATTCTATACAATCATCTTAAAAGAAAAAGAATTGTATGTCAGGCAAGAAAATCCCTTTTTTTGCAACAAGAATTTAAAATATAATAAATTCATATTTAACTAAAAAGATATCTATCAAGTTGAAGGAATAATTCAAGATAAAATAAAATTATTCTTTGTGTTATCTTTATAATGTGATATTTCTGAAGTTTTCAAAATATCTTTGGATGGTATTATGTGTTACAAATGAAAACTATTTCTAACAACAATTTCTAAACTTACAAAACCATTTCAAACACTAAAGTTAGCTAAGTATAATTTTTGGAAAGGATCAAAATGTGATACATACGTATGACCCAAAACCCCACAATGAATATATTCATTATGTATCGAAACATATACCAGTAGACTCAAAATAAAATAATTATATAGAAATCATTTTTAATATAACTGATGCAATTATAATTAATTGTCCTTAGAGGCTAATACCTAGTATTCCCTTAAATTCATCACCTACAGAAAGTATTGCTATGAATATTGCAGGAATGGTTTACTTTGGAGCTTTGTGAGCATAATCATGTGTTCCTTTTCTGTTTCCTTCTCTACTGAGTCTGCGTGATGGTTACTCTTGATTGTCAGCTTGACTGGTTTGAAAGACTCCTTAGTAAAGTACAACTCTTGGTGTGTCTCTGTGAAGGTGTGACCTTGGAAACTACATCTGGTCCTTGCAGCCTTCCTCGCTGGCTCTTTCTCTACCCATCTTTGTGCTTCTTGGATGCCATTATTTGAGCAGCCTTTCTCTACCGTGCTCTTCTGCCATGATGTTTATGCCTTGAAGACAGCCAGCCATGTACCAAAACCTTTGAAACCATCACCAAATTAAACCTTTCCTCTTCTGAGTTGTGGATGTCAAATATTTTGTCCCAGCATTCGAAAAGCTAACAAATATAACATGACTTAGCCTTGTATTTTATTGTTGCTCTATTTTAATGGCCACATAGTTTAAAAAACACATATCAAACACCTTACTTCTGCTATAATTATAGTTGTAATTTATTTTATTAGTCACAGGAAAATTTGTCCTGCAACACAAGTGATATTTCACTAAGCTTCCTGTGATATAGTGCATAAAATAACTACTATAAATTGTAACACTATAAAGCACAGCATTAATCCATGAATGTAGAAATTATAGATTAATTTCAAAAAGCCATAATTTTACACAAATTAATAATTCTTTTCTAATTTGATACAATTATTTTCACATGTTGACTTTTACAAGTGTCCTTTAATTTTAACTTGTAATCAGATCATTTATTATATGTGTGATAAATGTGTACTACAAGGAGATCCAGGATCATGGAAGATTATGAGTTGAATACAAGATATAAAACATAGCTCCATCACTTATATAAAATATATCTCATGGAATTTAGAAATAAATCCATATCAAACTTATAAATGAAAATACGGGTGCCTATATTCAAAGCCCAGGCATCTGAGGGCATCTGAGTACATGTGAGGTTACAACTCTGCTTTCAGGGACAAGCACATAGCTGGCCACAGTTACCTTAAGAATGACAACATACTCAACCACGCATGCACAGCATGGCTAAGGTTGTGCAGCAGGTGTTTAGTCTCACCATGCCTCAGGAAGCTGATTAGACAACAACTGTTGTGAACTAAAGAACACTGTAACCTTTTAGTAGCTGTTTTGCTGAAAGAATAAAGAGACACACAGCTCTTGAGCTCTGGACCTGCAGCTCCAGCTCTCATGCTCTGATGCTGCCCTGATGAGCATCCTGCTGATGACTGACTCTCTGTGTGTTGCTCTTATTGAGGAATTAATTAACTCACTCATGAAGGACTATATGGACTAAATGGATCCCTCTCCAGGTGCCCCTGAGGAGGCTCAGCCTTCGACAACAGGGTATTATTTAATGAAGCAGTGAAATAGGCAGTATTACCTAAAGCAAGGATGATATATATGAGCCAGGCAATATATGTGCAGAAATGTTTCTGTTGGCATTTTGCTATTTGAAAAGTTTTCAATATGTCTAATGCACAATGACTTTGTCTTCTTCAATGGCATTCATTGTACTAGCATTATTTTGTTAGTGTACATTTTATTCTATTCCTAAAAAATAATAGTTCCTTAACTGCTCAAGCAAAGGCAAAGGCATTTTCCTTCCCAATTCTTCCCTCTAGTATTTGCCCCATGTTTTGCATCTGTCTCATCATTAAAGAGTGCAATTTCCATATTAAAATTTTCGTGCGATAACAGTTGCAGTAAAATCACACTAAATATTCTTTGAGCGAATAAAGCCCAATTATCACTCAAACCTTATTATCCCATTCAGTAAAATTTGCAATAAACTAACTATATTTTATTTTCCATTACTCATCATTACTGTTTTTGATCAGTACTTTCAATGTGCAAAATAGTCCAGAATTATTTTTCTTTATAAAATGTTTATACATTTTCATTTTTTACATTCCCTTTGCCTGCCGTTATGTAAGCTCACTTCTCCCATTACCTTCATTTTTGTTTGCTCCCTGAATGTCCTTCATGCCTCTGGTCATGCCCCTCTATAATTCCCAAACACTGGCAACCTTTTTTTCTACTCACCGTTCCTTTTTTTTTTTTTGGTACCAGGGATCGAACTCAGGACCTTGTGTTTTTGAGGCAGGCAGCAGAACCACTGAGCTAAATCCCTGGCCCCCAACCCTTTTCTATATAGTACCTCAGACATGTAACTTTGTTATGCAACTGTCAATCAGAAAAATAAAAAACATATTCTGAAAAATTACATTAATAAAATCAGGCTTTCTATCTTTAGTCCAATGTTCAAGGTGCCCACAGATTTAAACATAAATTTAAAATTCTTGGCTATCCATTTATTTTCTCCTTAAAGTATGTTCTATTAACCATGTCAATGTGGTGAGGCCACTATGTAAAAAACAAAACCCTGCCGCTCATTATGATTATGGCATCCACTTGCCGCTCGGTGGTTAAGCAATACCACCTCACTGCTACCATTTCAGGGACTCATAGATTTTGCTATTCTCAAGCTATGTTCAGTAATAACTACCCAATGTGATCAGTCTTTGTCCATATAGACACATAACCTCTAATCTTTGTAGCAATATGAGTGTTCTTCTCTTCAGTGGAAACTTTACTGTGCTAAGATTAATGTGTCCTCTGAACTTGCTGGTGGAACATTATATGTTATTGCATCTTCCTACTTTATGCAATAGTCTTGCCGTATCTGCAGTTTTGCTTTCCAAGTTTGCAGTTACCTACCATCATTTGTGCTATAAGAGTACTAAATGAAAAGTGGCAGAAATAATTTGTAAGTTTTGAAATATTTTCCCTGAAGTATATTGTTAGGATATACTATTAGTTATTGTTGGGCTTAATTTGCTTAATTTATAAATTAAGCTTTATCATAGATATGCATAGGAAAAACAGTAGAAGGTTCAGTATTATCTATGGTTTCAGGCATCTAATGGGGATGATGCCCTCCCTGGATAAGGGGCCACTACTGAATATGCATCTCAACATGTCCAAAGCCTCAAGCATTTTATTCTTTCCCTACCATTTCTTCTTAAAATGTTGTCAAACCAACTTTAATCAAATTCAGTTATCACATTTCACATTAATCTAGGAAACATTCTAGGAGCAAATCCATACAATTTCCTGAGCTCTTTCCTAGGATGTTAAATCTGGATTTTTTTTTTTTTTTTTTTTGAGACAGGGTCTTACTATGTAGCTCAGACTGTCCTTGAACTCACAATGTGGTCCAGATTGGTCTTGAACTCATGGGAATCTTACTGCCTGAGCCTCCCAAGTGCTTGAAATACATGGTGGCTTGTCCCACTATGCCTTGCTAAATCCAGATTCTTGAGTGAGATTTTGAAATCCACTACCTCTCCTTTCCAATTTTATATACTGGTGACATTGACATGCATTCTCAGAATCTACTCACTCCCATAACTTTTCTACCTCTGCTGGTATTTCTTGGCTATGTTTTCTAGATCTTTTGGAATAGTTTTTTGTTCTTTTCTTTTCAGATCTTTTGCATTCCATTTATATTAAACAGCAAATTAATTCTCATCATTTGCTTAATGGATATGAGGAGAGGGACTCTTGACTTACAGGAAAAGTCTATGCATTTTTTTCTGGCGAATAGAGAGTTTTGGTTATCATAAAAAGGGGTGGGTCATTTCTGCACCCTCAGAAGTTTTAGAGGAATTTAGGGGAGTCAAAATAATAAGGGATATGAACCTAAATAACTCTATCTCATGTATCAAAACCCAAGCTTTTCCCAACTAGGATCCTTCTGTAATTCATTATTATATCTTCTCCTTAGCTTTCAAATTTCTTAGCTCTCTTGCTCCAGGAGAGAAAGATTTCATTCACTTTGCAACAAAACCCTCTGGCCTTCACTCTTGGTTTTCAGTTACATATTAATTTTCCTCAGTATTTTATGATTTTCTATTGAGAATTAGTGTAGTGTAGCATGATGAAGCCAATTTTATTGATCTTTCAGTTATCATTTCTCCAACTGAGCTTGAAATGCCTGAGAGCACACTTGTTTTATTTCCTATCAACTGCTACTCTCCCAGTTCACCAGCAGTATGTTTCAGTAACTGGATGTCATCACTCTACTAGAGGCTGTTGGTGATGGGGTTATCAGTACAAGCCGGACAACATGCGTCCCAGCTCTATAACTCTAAAGCTGTTAGAATCTGCTCCTTGCATTGCCTTTAATTACTACTACCTGCTGCAGTTTATGTTCTCTGGAAGCAGATTTTGAGATGTATCTTTTGGTACAATATTGATTAAGAGTTGATATCTGTGAAAGAAAACTGAGAAAATAGGGTTGAACAGAGGAAAAAGTTGAGATCTAATGCAGAGATAATGGGTACAGAAAAGCTTGCCTGGAACTCTTCTATAACAATTGCTCACCAGCACAGTTCCACATTAACCTAAAATGACTGGGCATTTATACCTTTGCTTTATTAAGGTATCAGAGGTAGGATTCTCCTTGGGATGACATCTCTGGACAGGTGATTCTCTGCAACTGCGACATGCACTGACAGAGCTGAGAGTTGAAGGCTGTCTGCTGACTTCATTCCCCCACAGCTGGGCAGCAGATTCTTCCTTAAAGAAAGAAAAGAGCTGCATTTCTATGTCAAGCACAAGGCTAACTTGTAGCCTTGAAAACACCCAGCAATTGATGTGTGAGAAGAGGAGGATAATTACTTCCAAGAGTCCCTAAGAGGGTGCACGTTCTCAACACCAAAAGATAAAACAGCCTTTAAGAATAGGAATTAGTGAATGTGAGGGCGATCTGGCTGCAACATCTGTCACGCCATTGATCGCCAGGGTTGACTGGGCCGATCTGGCTTACTAGGCCGATGTCCCTCCCAAAGCTGCATTCTCAGTCCAAGGGGACGAACACCCCCGATAGAGGAGGACCGTTTCCTCAGTCAAGGGTATATTAGTAGCTGCGCTCTCCTGCTAGAACCTCCAAACAAGGTTCCAAAAATAGGAATTAGTTAAAAGTATGACTATGAAAGAAATTGGTCTTATCTAAAAATGGGTTGGAAAGTCTGAACTGTGAGTATAGTTTTAAATTTTGAGAAATAAATGCAATAGGTCATGAAGAAGCAGTAAAGAATAGGGTCCAACAAAAAGAAAGATGTGCTACATTGGAATCTGAATTTGTAATTAATAAACAAATCCAGCCCTTCCACTAGGAAAACCCTGAAATTTCTGTTTCAGTAAACTCACTGGTTCACAGGTTCACAGTCTATCAAATTGCTCATACTGGTATCCCTGAATTATCTTTGAATTATCTTTTTATATCTATTTAATAATGAATCAGTGAACAATTTATTTTATCTATATTTAAATAACACTGAATATGTCCAGTTCCCTTCATTAAGTTACCAATTTATATTCTCCCTATCCTCACCTCAATTCTTTCCCTGCTTCTTTTATTGAATTTCTGTAAACTATACTTTACCTAATAGTACAAGAAGTTTTGTCTTTTCCAGATGCCTTTTGTACTCTTAAAAGCCAAAACCATTTTGGGTAAGTGCATTATATGTGCCATTATTTGCCATATTTAAAATTAACCGAAACATACAGTTATTAATTAATTAAAAATAAAATATTGCACACCCTTTCATGTTTACACACATTGTATTATTTTGAAAAAAATATGTTTTATATAGAGAAATCAATGGCACTAATTTATAATTATGCAAAATACTCTTAAATATCTGTCTTAATAAAAGACATATATGGTACTGCATTTAAAGTGTCTTAATACTTTTTTGAATATATGAAAATTACAGAGCCTTAGCTAAAAATGTAGTTTGAGCAGAGGAAGATATTTTAGTAGTTATTTTATATAACTATGAATAGTTATTTCTACAAAGTTACTTTAAAATATTAATTTTAGTGTGGAATCTGAAGCCTTACCAGTGAGTTTTTCCTACTGTATTGCATTAATTCTTTTGGTCTGTCTTTCGTTTTGAATAAATAAATTTCCCATGATGGTTTTGCAATGCAATGCATTAGTAATTTGAAATATGTTGAGATATACAATCATAGAGATCATCAGAAGTTGAAAATTTAAATTACACAATATTGTGAGAACAAATTTGGTAGCATTACTATAAATAGCATCAGAGATATTTTAATTGTACAGAGCTGTAAAGATAATGGAAATGGATAATATTTTTCAAATATTTTATTTTTGCTTAGAAGTTCACCTTTTCTCAATGGAAACAATTATTTCCTATTGTTTTCCTGGAAAGATGAGTTTAGTTTATATTATTTCAACAATTATCTCTAAAATATCAAATCATAATTGTTTAATTTTCCTACAAATCATTGTTTCAAATAAAGAATCATGCTACATAAAAATAAGTGGCTAAAGAAGCCTCTTGTGATTTTTCTTGAGGAAACCATCATTCTTCAATATGCACCATAATTGCTCTTATATTTAAATTTCCTTATATTTAAAAGGGCATATTAGTCTCATTGCTAGGCAGCTGTTCTCTAAGGAATAACATCAAGTAGCCATGCAATCCCTGTAGAAACTGAAACACAAAGAGCTCATTTAGCTTTCCAAAGGTAAAAGTAGGCAGTGAAGGGTAGTGTTGAACATATAAATTGGCTTATTAAGTGTAGCTTCCTTGCTCTTTCTTCTTTGGCCAAACCCAATAACTTGGTTCCTTCATCTTTTTAAATATTTTTGAAATTAATTAAAATTTACTTGAATGTCAACAAAATATTTTCAAATTTATTTTTTCAATATCAGTCTTCTTAATGGCTCTTTTAAACTCAAACTGTGCTTTTTTAAGATGTTGTAAATCTATTGGGTAGGTTCTTTGACTTTTTATCATCAGTAGTATTTTTATTAGAATGTGTAAAATTAGATTTAATGAAGTCATTTTATTATTTTTAAATAGAATCTGTAATTTTAACTTGCTTTTAAGTAATCAAGCCTCTGTAAAAGTAATCATCATATAATTGATTAAACAAACAGAAGTACATTTAATGAGCATAGAATATTGGAGTATTACAGCCAATAATTAAAGAAAATTTAATTTAGTATTTTTTCCAAACTGTAATAGCACAAAATCAGTAAAGATAGTAACTATACTGCATAAAGTTCATTTTAAAACCATACAATAAAATATTTTCTGAAATTTCCTTATGACACTGAGAAAAATCATTGTTATAAGAAAAACTGTTTACTGACAACATCTGGGAACATTTCCTCTCCTTTTCTTGAGGTCTAGAGGGAAAAATAGTCATTTCATACATTGTGAAATAAAACAGCAAAATTACTTTAAGTTTCTCAGTGATAAATCTGGATTATTATTATTACAAGTTATTGAGAATGACAATCAAGTTACTCTGAAATATGGAATAATAAAATTTTAACAGTGAAGTTTTATTCTGAGACTTAAAAAGTAAAATTCCTATATAAGTTTAAATCATTGGGAAAATAGTATAGATACTGTGAGAAGAATAGTACTTAATAGTTTAGCAGATTTAAAGATTTGTAATTGTGATAGCATGAATATAATAAAAATGGGTATGATTTTAGTTTTCAATATATAAACATAATTCATCAACTTCTGTTTGATTTTTTTTTAAAATCATGTGTGCAGGGAGGGAATCAACCTAATGGAAAATTGAAAGTATTTGTCAATATCCATCCCACACTCTTCATAGACTGACTTCTTCCAAACATATGGCAGACACGTTCCAAATGTAAATTATGGAAACACTCAATTTGGCTTCTGGTATATGCATACCACTTTCAGTTAATATACTGGCTGGCTGTAAGCTTGCTTCCTGGAAGAATATGTACCAATTTATCAATCCAAGAAATGGATTCTCCCAACGGAATTTGTTCTTTTATGAAAGAACACAGTTATATACTGGTGTGCATTGTATTTGCAAGACCTTCAAGACCCATTGTTTTGTCTGGAAAAATTCATTTTCTAAAGTGTTGTCCAGGCCTAATGGACAATCATGTGACTTGAGTTAAATTTCTCTTTGATTCTGGTTTACTGTAGGCCTTTCTAAAGGGAATCATTTGAGTGTCCTTGATAATTTGCCTCATAACTTCTCCTAAGTGCACTGCTTTATGGTTTTGGAACAAAGACAAATGGAAAAATACTAAGAATAATTTAAGTTCAGTACCAACAGTTTTCCATGTAAAATGGATGATATATTAATAATAAAACCAAGACTGCAGACACATTTTCTTCAGCCCAATGAAACTAACTTCATATTTTTGAATGGTAAGACTAAATCTGTATTGTTATAAAACACCGAGTTTGTGATAATTTATTACAGTAGTAGTAGGAAATTAATGCCTGTGAAGTAGGAGTGAAAACCTGTTTGTATAGAATGGAATTTGGATTTCCATAATGTGTAGCAAGGAAGAGATATACACAATCATGTATTATGCAATTGTCTAATATAATTTAATAGTCTATATTACAGGTGACTCCTTGAGGACAGATATAGATCTCCTTGGGGACAGATATAGCATTCTATCAGAGTATGGCGTTGGTATATGATGTGTTGATAAAGAGGGTAGGAAACATAAGCCTGAGTTACAAGGAAAAAGGATGATTGTACTTGCTAGAAAAAGAAGTGAAATAAAAGGCACTAGATATCACTGTAACTTTTGGTATGTTTGAGGTTCAGGATAAAAGGGGTTACTCAATTCTTTTGAGGAAGTGTAAAGATTAGTACTGAAAGCAAGCAAAAAGTATTACATGAACAGAAACAACAAATTAGGCATTAGGGAAATTTGAGTTCTGGTACTATATGATTTCCTGTTAGGGGAATGTGGGAGATTACTTCAAGTGTATCTAACGTGCACAGTTGACTCTCCATGGTAATGTGCATCAAAGAGTTGAATCTACTTAAACTTGTAATTACTATAGCACTCTTAAAAAAATGTAGTGAGTTGGCTGACACAATCAGGAGACAGCATGGTGAAATTTTTGGGAAGTAAAGATTTACCAAGAAATGTTAAGATTTAGTGATGAAGATATTTTCTTTTCTTCCATTAGAAAAATGTGTGAGATGCAGTTGACTTCAAATATAAAGTTGGTAAATACCAATTCCATTTCTGAAAATTGTTTTTATATATAGGATGATATATCCCTGCAAGATTTGGAAAACTTCACATAATGAAAGAAGATATTTGTTTAGGGAGAAAGTTAAGGATAACACTGTAGTGAAAGTTTAAATGAAAAAAATAGGTAATAAGCATCCAGAAAATGTCAAGTTCTGTTCAGTTTTCTTAGTATAATTTACTATTTACTAGATCTCTAAGAAATAGTTGTTGAGAGAGTGACCCTAGCTGAAAGGATGAGATAAGAACCTCTGAAAATTCTTTCCTTCAATAAAACCAATAAAAATACAAGCAAAAAAAATTTTATTTTTTGGTACTGGGGACCAAAGTCAGGACTTTGAGCTTGCCAGGCAGGTGCTGTACCATTGAGTTACATTACTGGCCCACAAGCAAAATTTTTAGAAGCAATTTTTTCACAACCCAAAGCAACAAAACAACTTGGGCATTATTAATTTAAGAAAGACAACTGAACCTCAATAATAGCAAGATGTAGGTCTACATGTAGCAAGATGTTTGTTCTCCACCTCCATGCTGAGGATGAAATTATAGCTTCGCTTTTCCTATAACCCTACAACTGAGTCAATGCTTCCAGTTCAGTTTTGTGATATTTCAATTCTCCTTCATTCCATCCTCTTTTCTAAGTTCTGTTGTAGCTCTGGAAGCCCACTGCCACCATCTATATGATGACAAGCAGCCAAACAGCTACTGAAGGGGGCAAAATGGGTTGGAGCTCCTTTAAAGTCTATTCAGTCAAAAAAGTGTCATTGATTGATCTTTCTGGAGATTTTCCTTCTCAAGGTTGTCCACATTTGTCATGGGTGAGAACACAACTGCTATAAAGAGGCTTTTCTCATGGAGGAGAGTGAGAAGAACATTTTCCAAAACAACAGAGACAATTATTTAACAAACAGATTTCCTGAGGTGGTGAATAACATTTGGGGCAAATAATAGGTTCATTTAAAAAGGTTTAAAAGATAATATTGAAGAATAATGTGTTCATAGAATGGTTCAAAACAATCTCTCATACATGGACTGGATATGGAAGGATATATGTATTTGTAGGGCTGTTTTTATCCACAGGAAGGTCCTATATTCTAACCTCTTTATAGCACTTAAGCTCCCAACAAACACACACACACATGCACACACACACACACACACACACACACATATACACACACACCACCTCTTGCCAAAGTCTGAGATATTTATTTGTTCCAGGTACTTAAGGAAATATGCAAGAATTAGTGAGCCCATAAGCTAAACAAACCAAATCTTCAAAACTGAAAGATTGTTTTAGCCAATTTTCCTATCACCATAACACAATACCAGACATATGTAAATTAATGGAAAATAGTTTTAATTTGGCTCATGTTTTCCGGAGATTCAGTCCATGTTTGGTTGGCTCCAAGGCAGAAGCATCATGGTGGTAAAAAGATGATAGAGGAAAGATGCTTAGTTCACGGTGCCCATGAAGCAGAATAGGGGAACAAATGCTACCTAGGAAGTGGTGAGGAAGCAGATGAAGACCTCAAAGTTATGTCCCCATGACCCATCCAGATACACACAGAAGTGTGATTTATTACCTTGGGTGGCTTGCAAACCAATGGAGTTGACATAATTAAGATTAACTACCACATTCCACCTCTTGACATCCAAATATGTCTTCTTAAACCACATTTAAGCTCCAAATAAGCACAATGACAAGGTAATAATTCTGGTAAAGATGCTCCAGGTTATCTGGTATACAACTGAGAATGCAATAATTTCTCCTCAAAGTCTGAGGAGCTTCACCATTTAAAAAAAAAATGAAAGTCAAAATGTCATCTGAGACACAGAAAACTAGTAACTCTGAACTTATGTAAAAATCAAAACAACTTGCATAATCCCAAGGTGCAATGGCATAGGGTAAATAGGCCCACTCTCAAAGAGAGAAATAAGGAGATAGAAAAGAACTTGACCAAGACAAGACCAAAAGCTAATAAGGCAAACATTTTGTCCTGTAAACCCACCCTTGTCATCATGGACATGGGGAGGTGAGATGTGAGTTCTTAAGGGAACAGACAGCCTGTCTCCATGGCCACGTCCTTTCTTTGGGGCTGGTACACATTCCTGGAATCTCCAACAATCTGCGGTCTCCATCACACCTGGATTGCATTCCTGCAGCTTCATGTACTGCCCTCTTGGAGGCTTCTTGCTTGGCCTGCCCGGCCTTCTTTTGGGATCTAGATGAAAGTCTTTTGACCCCACAGCTCTTTCACTCTACATGTCAGTAAACCCCTAAAATAACATTACAGGGATGATGCTGAGGTCTGCTGCTAGGTCTAGCAGTAACTAGGTTCCTTGTACTATGGCCACAGTGACCTGTGAGCGTCTGGGTAGCTGAGAGGAGTAAAATGAATCCCATAGAACCAAGTCTCTAGAAGGCTCTTCTTGAACATGAACCCCAAGGACTTTCCTCTCAGATGAAATGTTTACACTTTTACACTTTTGAGCCTCTTATTGGTGGGGTCATGCTGATTCTTGCAAGATGCCCCCAAGAAATCATTCTTCTTTTCTCTGTACAAAGTACTTAATCTCTATTTAACATGTTCCCAGTGGCAGCTTATACTACTGGTGGTACATGCATGACTCCCATTGGGTGGCTTGGTGGTAGAAGTGGTACAGTTGTGCATGTACCACCAGTGGTTCAAGATGCACAGTACTGAGGCATACAAATTACACCCCTGTTGAGAACGTATTTATGGTGCTGTTCTCTTCAGCAACCATATCTACTTTGGTCCCAAATTTACACTTGATTCATTTTAGGTAAAATTTAATTTTTTCAAATTTTTCTATTCTGCTATTTGTCATTGATCCTCACTATGTATCTAACTATAAATAGGCAGTAATACCTATCCTACACCCGAATATTGGGATATTTTGAAATTTTCTATGCCTGACCAATTAGTGTACTACCTTTAATCTCAGTGTCCCATGGGCTGAGAACATGGGAAATACATGGGAAATTTTTGCCAGAGTCTAAACACTCATGGTCTCTAGTCTAGCTGCCAAGGAAGTCCTTCCTCTTGATTGCCACTTCCTAAGTCTGACCTTTCTTGTCAGCATTCCTATCAGCACTTTGGTCTTCCAAAGTATTCTGAGCTACATGGCCATGTACAGTCATGATAAACATTTTACTCTTGGTACCAATTTTCTGTGTTAGTCAGCTTTCCCATTCCTGGGACACAACAGTAAGCAACCACAATTTAAAAGAGAAAAAGTTTAATTCAGCTCAACTTTTCAGCTGATCCATTCCATGACTGGCTGGCTCCAAGACAGAAATATCATGACAGAAAGACATAGTACAGCAAATCTCCTTAGTTCATGGCAGCCAGGAAACAGCAGGGGAACAGTGCCAGAGAAGAAAGGAAAAGAGTATAGGAATAGAACCCATGGTCTGCCCACATGACCCACACAGACACAACCAGAAGTATGCTTTAATAATCTTCTAAGTGGCTCTTAAGCCATTTCATTTAGCAGAATTAAATTTAATCACCACAAGTATAGACTTTATAGAAGTAGTTTAAAAATTCACAAAACAATAGAAACAGCAAACCATAGGGCATGGGGCAATATTATTTTTTTTTATTGCAAATGGTTTTACTTAGAATTGTCCAGGTTTCAACAAGAAAAACTATAAGAAGAAACCACAATATACAATCCAAGTAGTATAAAACTATCATAAGAAACTGTATCTAAGAAGGAACAAACAAAAATTGGACTTACTGGAAAACCTTTGAAATGGCTATTTAAAATATATGCAGAGAACATTATGTCTAAAGAATTAAGAGAAGTTATAAAAATGTTATATATCTAAAGAGAACATTTCTAAGTGTTAGAAATAAGAAAAACTAGACTAAGTAGAAATGTTAAAGTTGAATAGTACAGCAACTGAAAAGAAGAATTCACTATAGCAGTATTTAGGAGCCAGAAGGAGAAAAAAGAGGAAACTTTATGATAGTTCTATTAAGATTATCCAGTGTGAAGATCAAAAAATGACAGAAATAAAGAAAATCTTAGAGAACTATGGAATAACAACAAGGATGCAAAAAAAAATCAATAGGAAAAGTATCAACTTCAATACAGTGCTCTGGAAGTTATTTTAAAAAGATCAATGACTTAAGTATAACAACTAAGACTAAAACTTGTAAATGAAAATAAGCATAAGTCTTTTTATTACAACTATGAAGGTATTGTATCAAATGTGGAAGCAACCAAAAAAGATAAATTGGAATCATCATTTTTTAAAAATTATGCTTCAAAGATATATGCTATTGGTTGGATCTATTAAAGCAAAACAATGATGTTTGTTTATTAGCATTTAATATATCATTTTTAACAGATTCTTTTGGTTTGGATTTAAAGTGTCCACCAAAGAGTGATATATTGAGGGATTGATCCCAAATGCAAAAATATTCAGAGATGATAAGTAGTTGCTTGGATTAGGAAAGCATTGGCTTAATATAGCTCCGTGGGATACCTGAAATGTGGGACTTAATTGGATGCATTAGGTCACGGGGGAGTGACACTGGAGGGTCATTCTTATCCGCAGCCCCTTCCTCTTTTTCTGGCTCTTCCTTGTTCTTTCTGCTTTCCAAATCCCATGAGAGGAGCATCTTTTATCTATTATGTCCTTCCACAACGATGCTTTTGGTTGGAGCCCGGTGCCCATGAACAGAAACTTCTAGAACTGTGTCCCAAGTAAATATTTTACTCCTTTAGGTTGTGTATATTATTTATTTTGTTCCAGTAACAAAAAAATGACTGATACAGAAAGTTAGCATCAAAAGTGGAGTTGTTGCTGTGATTATGGTCTTGCGTGGGTCTGATTATTTTCTTTCTCTATTATTTTCCCTTTTGGAGTAGTGATATTTACCATATTTACTTCTATTCTATGAAGCCATTGCATGTATTTTCATATTTCTTACTAAAGAGATGACTTTCTTTCCTCCTAATCTGTTATTTCTACAACTTGGTAAATTTGTGCCAATCTATTTAGCATGGAAATTAACTGATGGTTAGGTAGATCCACTTCTTGCTCAGAGCAGTCATTTTCCATGAGTGTTATTACCCTAAGGAAGCCTCTATTCAATCTCTCAACATCTTTGATTATCAGTATCATTTACATGATCTGACTTACCATATTTATATAAGGTAATTCAATGGTACACCAACAGCTTCAGTGTTATTCCATAAATCAGTAATACCTTAGTACAACTTAGGTATTATAGCAGAAAAGAGTAAGAATTACAGTGGTATTCACTATCACTATCCAACAGAATTAGCTCTTACCCATGTGCCAGACAATGTGGAGAAATGTCATTAAAATTGGCCATTATTTTGTCATTTCTGGATTTCCAGAAAGCTGGGGAGGGAAGCCAGTCACCCTGGCTCAGAAAGTTTGTTGAGATTGGTTTCCATTTTTTTCTGTTCTCTACTACTAGGACCAACCCTGCTTCCATTGGAAGAACACAGATTTCAGAGTAAATCCTGTCCCTGTTGAAGATACTGCAAGAGGTGCCTTATGTTGATACAGTCTTGGGAAAGGAAAGATCAGTCACAGTGCATTGAAGTAAGAAAGACATAATTTTGATGGTCTTTAAGATTGTTTTAAATATGCCCTGAAGAATAATTAGCTGGGATGGAAAATCACTGTGTCATGGCTACTTCTGCCTTCTCCTGTATTAAAATGGTAAAGAACCTCTCTAGTGTCAGTACCATTTGATCCTAGCATTATCCAGCATTATGTGTTAAATGTGTCTGTCTTGCTTCATTAAACCTTATTTTTCCAGGTTGACTTACGTTTGTTGTTTCCCATCTAGCAACAAATTGCTTCAAATCTACTTATTCTGGTAAACAAATAATTTTCTACTAAATACTGTCCCTCATTAAAAGTTAGTTCAGCTTGTCACACAATGTCTAGATCAACATCTATTTCAACTAAATCCTATTTTCTTCCAAAATTTTACCATAAACCACTCAACTGTAGCATAAGCACATATTTCCAATCTAATTATAGCATCTTTAGACATTCAGTAGCAGATTTGGAATCGTAGTGCATTGTGTTCCATGTCAAGACACTTCAGAGAAATTATTTTCCACCTCTGTACATATGCAGATGGCTTTGGGCATACTACTCCCACACACATTTAAGGGGTGGTGGTGTGTTTAATCTACATGAAGATAGAATATCTACATGAATTATTATGAATTCAAAAATGAAATATTATGAGAAGTGTCTTTTTACTCTTATACATATTTTATCCAGTCTTTTATTTATAATAGTACTGATTCATGAATAACAATTTTATATTGTTAATATTCCAATACCTCTTGATATCTTTTGTTGACCAGAATAGTTCAGCTTTCGCCATTCATGTTCTTTTGGTTGGAATTTGGGTTTCTGCAACACATTAATGTTATCATATTTTTTTTCTCTTAATTTTTTATTCACCTCTTTTTCTGGCACTATAAAATAACTAATGCTTACATTAGCATTAGTTTCCTGCTCTAGTCTTAGAAACAACCATTTTTCAAGGAGTGCTTGATCATTTTATTGAAGAATAGCATTAGAAAAAAAGTTCTGAGTGTGAAGTGCACCTGATGTTAATAAGATTCGGTAACATTTAGGTCTTTTCAGGTGACAGAGCAAAAAAAACCATATATCTATGAATAATCTTATATGTAACCATTCATACCATATTGAGCTAAATGTGAATTTTATACTGACGTTACCTTTGATTAACCTATCACAGCACACAACATTCTGCTTTCTCCCATGGCTTATCTACAACCTCCCACTTCACTGTGAGAAGCCATGCTTTGAGCATTTGCTAGTCATTTATTTAATTAATTCCAGTATAAAGGAATAGTGTTTAAGAATTACTAACCAGTAAGATGATGGAAAAAATCAGCAAGAAGAATGCATTCATTATGTATACATTTTAGTTATGGCTTTAGTCTTACAGACTCCCTTCATCTGCAAAATTACATAACCACTTTCTCCTTTCCTTATTAATACACTTCAACTAACCCGTTTTCTATATTTGTAATACAGTTAGAATTCTTTTGTCATGTTCTGCATTCCATCATGGAATTCCTTAATCTTTATACCTGTATCTATATTTATCTATACATACAAATATATACGCTCTCTCTATATGTTTGTGTGTGTCTCTCTGTGTGTGTATGTGCATGTGTGTGTAATTTTTGTGCTCTTAGGTTTTGACAAATGTGTAGAATTGAATTAATGGTTTGTATTAATCAGATTTTTGTCACTGGAACTAAATACTTGACACATTACTTACATGAGGAAAGGTTTATTTTTGCTCCAGGAAAAGTCATTGATTTTCATGTTTTGGGGTTTCCTTGTAGTAAGTATGGGAATAATCATTTGGAAATTCTTTATATGTCAAAGTAGAAATTGATAGTCCAAATCATGGCTTTAAACAATGTATGTGTACATGCAAACACACAAATGTAATTTTCCCAGGAGATTCTTCCATGGATGAAGAGCTAGATAATGTTGTGAATACTTTTGTATATGCTTGCTATAGTCAAACACTTTAAACAGGCAAAGTTACTATGTTATTTACTTTTTATATGTTTGTATATAGTACATTAATATTAGTCATTAAATGTAATATGGCATAATCTTAAAGATAACAATATTGAAAGTAGATAAAACATGTAAGGAGATTTCAATACTTTTAACAGTGCCACAGAAAGATGTAGATTTGTATATTTTCAATTGTATAAAGTGATAAACTTAACAACATATATTTACTGTATATGATACATAGATAATTATTTTATGAAAAATATATACTCTTATTTTAGACATGTTGACATGACTGAATCCCACATTCTAGATTGTTTAAACATTTAGAAAGAAGAAAAGGTAATTATGACTTATTTAGCATTGTCTTCTGAAGGACATGCTTATCTAACAATATGATTAACTCAAACCCCTTATAAAAAAACACTTTAAAAATCAAGTTTTATAAAATCTAATATAACAAATATCATTTGTGTCTGAAGTTGCAAAATAAAATGTTAAATTTTAAATACTCAAATGTGTATTTTATTTTCTTCTTTTAATAATTATATTATCAAGGATGAGTGAATTTAGAAAACTTAGAACTCGCTTTTTAATTATTATGCTCTTAGTTTGCTTGCTATTCTGAACTCAAAGAAGAGCATCATAATAACTCCTATAACGATATACAAATATAATGAAAAATATAATCATTTAAAGGGTTCCTTGAAATATTTAAGCTATATATATAGATAAAAACTTCTGCATTTCTGCTAAGATAATTGTAAAAACCATTTTGGCTGAGTTCACATCATGAGGATTTGTGCTTAGAGTGCTTTTGATATTTAATGAGATCTGAAAGAATGCCACTTGCCATACAACAAATGTTAAGCTCTATGTTTGAAATTACACTTTAAAGCATTTGAGACTAATTTGATTTCTTATGCATGACGTGTCCTTTAAGAGTTAAGTAAAACAGATGTTTCTAGGCAGGCACAGCAAAGAGGGCTCAGATGCCCAAGGGTTATTTTTAATGAGATAATATTTGTCAACATTACATAGAGCAAGTCTTGGTTTTACCTATTTTAAAACTGAGACAATAATTGCAGACTTTTTGCAAAAATATTAATTCTCATATCTAATATATATAATTATGAGACTTAATAAATTTCTTCTTTCACAAAAAATGCTAAAATTTCTCCTTACATTAATATCAACAGGGATTAAAGTATACCTAACTATTCCTTTAGTTACATATGAACTAGAAAAACAAAATACCCTACGATTCTTTTATAGGAATTTGTGTTTGAAACATGAATTAAATCAAATTAATAAAAACTAATTTCAAATAAAATATTAGTACCAAAGCAGTATAACATAATGACAACTAACAAAGGTAAATTTTATTTAGGCTACCAGCCCATTTTAATTTGTCTTATGAAGAGAAATTTACTATTTTAAACAGTGATCTTTCATTTATTAATTGCAAATTCAGGTTGTTAATTGATGGAAATCACAAATGCACTGAATCTTACATGCATAAATAGGTGAATTTATGTGCAAATACTCCACAGTTATTTATTACATGTGTTATAGGGAAAAATGAAAGCAATCAAAATACTTGTTAATTACTTATTAGATAAATCATTTAGTGACATCTCAGATTTTTTCTTGTTTTGTACTAGATTGTATCTATTATGGCTATCTTAATTTTCAATAGGCAAGTCATTTCAAAAGACTACTGATGAAACAAAACTTCCACTCTAAATGTCTTTTGAAATATCAAACTCATTTCTCCTCAAATTGATCTTGCATGTATTTGTAGTTATATGTTTAACTATCAAATATGGACACAAATAATATATATGAACTTAAATTCACACACATGCATATATTTCTGAAATTTCTTTAGTCATTCAATTATTTTTCAATTTTTAGACAAGTACATTGCTATTTTAACTATTGTAGTTCATTAATATATTGAATAATACATAGTATATATTGTAAACATATTTTGTGCAAAGCTTTGGTTAATCCTATTTGTTAAAATGATGAAGTTATGGAGTGCCCAAGTAACTGATTGCTCTGGTTGTGTCTTTGAGGGTGTTTTGGAGAAAGCTTAAATTTTCTGTTTCTGCCATACTGGAGATTGAAATCAAGACCTTGACACTGAGCTACATCCCCGGTCTCAATTTGACACAGGGTTGCATCAAATTAACTAGGGAGGACTCAAACTTGAGATCCTGCTGCCTAAGCCTTCTAGACTGGCAGGATCACAGGCATGTGCCATCACACCAGGCAAGCCAGCATTTAGTTAGTAGACTGAGAAATTCAGATTGCTCTTCCCGATGTGGATGGGCCTTGCCCAATCTGTGGAAGATCTGAATTGAACAAAGGGGCTGAGGGCTGGAGGAGAAAGAAATTTTTCTGTCTGATAGCTTTTGAACTGAGACATTGGCCTTATTTCTTACCTTCAGAATCAAAATGAAACATGGGTATTTTCCGACCTCAAGACTTCCAACTTTTATACCAGACCTACACTGTTGACATTCCTGGACGTTCTCAGGACCTTGGGCACAGACAGGAATTTTACTCTCGGCACCGCTGGGTCTCCAATTGCCCTGAGACCTTGCAGATATTGATGTTTGCTTATCTTTACAATTGCAGCAGCCCAATCCTTGTCATGAATCTCTCTGCACACACACACACACACACACACACACACACACCCTATTGGTTTTGATTCTTTTGAAAGCCATAACTAATGCACTCAGTATTAAAATACCTTATCTAGAGCTGGGGATTTAGCTCAGTGGTTCCGCCGCCTGCCTCACAAGTATAAGGTCCCGAGTTCGATCCCTGGTAAAAACAACAACAACAACAAAAACCTTATCTAACTTATTAAATGTGTCTGTTATATTCACATTTGAAATGCATAAATATGAAATTTTACAATGAAAAATATTCTTTTTTTAAAAAATTAATTTTATTGGTACATTTTAGGTATACAATATAATGACACTCACCATTGGAAATTTGTACCTTTACCTTTATATAATCTCTCCTGGTTCTTATTTTTTCCCCCATTCCCCTCCCCTCCCTTCAACCCCTCCACACTTCCCTATTTACAAAGACTTTGTTTCCATTTTTTCATTTTCTCATGTTACTTCCATTCTCTGTGTCTCTTTCCCCTACCCCTCCCACTTTCTCTTCCCATTTTCTTCCTATTTCACATTATCTAGTATACCTTTTAGTCCTTATTTACACTTTCAGTTTCTTATGCCAGAGAAACTATTTGGTATTTACACACATGTGTCCTGTTTATTTCATTTAAGAGTATCTCCTCAATGTACATCCATTTAGCTATAAATGTGTCTAATTTCTCATTGTTTATGGCTGAGTAGTACTCCATTTTACAAAAATACCACACTTTTCCAATGAAAAATATTCTTATTGGAATGTTATTGGAACTTAACTACAAACTAAAATTAATTTTAGGTTCTTTATAGCATTCTAAAATTTTAACCTTGGAATATGTTCCATTTCTTTAATGAGTTCTTACTGTACTTTCTGTAGAAGTTATTTTAAGTGTATCACTTGGTTATATGTATTTCCCACCTGGTTAAATGTATTTCCAAGTCTTTTATTTGGTGTTATGAGAATATTTTTCCTCATTTTTATTTATTTTTAAATTAATAAAAAATTAAAGATACTGCTATTCAACTAAAGTCTCAATCTTTTTCTTTTTAGTTTCTCTTTCACTATAGATGAACATGATCTAAAATTGAGATGGATTACTTCCAAGTACTACTACTGATTGCCAAAGGTTACCATTGATGTTAGTCAGAACATTATTAAATGTTAGCAAATTCATTTTGTCCACTAAGGTAAAATCCATTAATTTGATATTTTTAAATACATAAAACCTATCACATAACAAGTCATCCTTTGAAACTACCTTTTTCACAAAATAACCATTATTTCTATTAAACTTTGATATAAAAATAAGCATAGATGTATCCATTCAGTGAAACGTTTCTACTATATTCCATTATGTGAATAAACCAATCTCTATTCGGGTATTCCCCTGTCTGACAGCTGTTCAATTGTTTTCCATTTTTAGCTTTACTATAATGCTGTGATGAGCATGATTTTTTTGTGTTCCTATAAAGGATCCAGGCTAGAATTTCCCTGAGAAAGATCCTTGAAATAAACTGTTCTATTATGGTACCTATTTCTCAACTCCACCAGGTATTTATAAATTGTTCTCCATAGAAATTGTATTAGTTATTTTCTCATTAGTAATATGTAAGACGTCGTTTCTCCCCAGGCAACACTTGGTGTGATCAGATAACAATTTTTACAAGCTAATAGGTGTAAAATTGCAATTCATTGTTTTCGCTTTAATTTACAGTCCCTTGATTACCTATAATATTGGGTGGTTTTTCTTTTTCTATATTTATTGACCATCTGGTATCTTCTTTATGTGCCTGTGTATATCTCTGTTGTATTGGTTTGTGTTTACTTTACTGGCTGTTAGGGTTTAAATCTAAAATGTCCTGTATTTGTTTCATTTTTTGGTACCGGGGATCGAACTCAGGACCTCGCACTTGCCAGGCAGGCACTGTGCCATTTAGCTAAATCCCTGGCCCTAAAATCTCCTGTATTGGGAGAAGGTTTGGACCTTAGGACTGCATGTTCATAAGTGGATTCATCCATTAATACATTCAGTAGCTGAACATGCTGTCAGGAGGTGAGTCGCTGGCAGTGGGACCTAGAAAAGTGTATGCTTATGCCCAAAGTATCCCTCTCTACTTTCTTCTGCCGCAGGTTCAGCAGCTTCCCTTTTACTATGCTGTTTTTGCCTTGCAGCAGGCAGAACATGGGTTAAAACGATGAAGCAAAATAAATGCCTCCTCCTTTAAATTGTTGGTGTTGGATATTTTCTCCTAGCGATGGGAAAGTGATGAACACAACAGTATTTATCTCTTCATGTATTCTGTCTTATATTAATTTGATTTTACACACATGCATTAAATTTGATCTCATTTTCTGACAATTTAAATATTTGTTTATACACATTTTCGTTTATTTGTAGTTAAATTTATTCTACTTTTGTTTATTATTTTTACTTTAAGCATATTTAAGAAATGTTAAGATTTATCTTATTTATAAGAAAGGTACCCTGAGTAATATTAAAAGCGATTTAGAGTTTTATTTTCACACTTAATTTTTTACTCCACTGAAAATAATTTTGGTAAGATATAATACTTATTTAATCTCATCCAGTTTTCACATATGTGTGGCCAAATGTACTGACATCATTAAGACTCCGATTTTACCTTTCTCACTCACAGTGACAAATAAAACAGCATTACTTAGTCAGTTAAGATGTACAGTTACTAGTCTGAAAATGAAGAGGCAGAACTCAGGATGTTTTCAAAAGGAAAGCTACTTCCATCCTAAAGACTGTCCTTTACTCAGAAGAAGGTAATTTCTCAAAAGTTAGTGGCTTGTGTATCTAATTCCATCTACATTGTTTTTATTCATGTTTGAACCAATTAAGCCTACATTGAAAAATTTATACCCTTTACACCAGGGTAGTTCTTGTAGTTGTTGTGTGTGTGTGTGTGCACGCGCGTGCGCTTGGCGAAGAGTATTTGAGACGATCTTGCCTCTGGTGGAGAATCCCAGTTAGCTTAACAGCCATTAAGGAGACTGGGATTTCTAGGAGCCTGGTGAAGCCCCCCCAGGTGAAGCGGACTTCTGGGGGGGGGGCAGTGGGTCGTTTCAGCCTTTCAGGGAAGCACTGCGCCTGCCTTACACACAGTGATCTCTGGCTGGCACCAGCAGTCTTGGATGAGATTTGTTTTTCATGCAAGGATTCAAATGCTTATTTTCTGTATAGATTCAAATTTCTTTACTTTTTCACTTTGAAACACTGAACTTATACAAGTCTTAATTTTCCTTCCTAAAACCTCTTTGACATGCAATAAAAAAGACTGTTCCAAAACAGTCTCGTCAGCCATTCCTGGAATATAAAAGTAACTAGATTTATGCCCTCCCTTCTTGATTTATTCCTGAGATTTCTATTTTTTTATACCTTTAGGGTTAGGTTATTTCTGCTGTGTCAGAGATGCTGAGTTTCCTATATTAAACTATAACTTCCTATTTGGCAAACTAAAAACATCTTAATGATTGTTGAGCACTCGTCTAACCCAGGTAAAAACTGTCTTTTGAATTGGACCTGACTCCATCTGCTTGTCTTTTAACATTTCTGATCCCAAGAGGGTTTTGTATTTGTAAGCAGGATTATGATAAAAGTAACAAGGTAACACTGGTGAAACACGGGGGGCCAAATTATAAAGCCCCAAGTAAGCATACGCTTTTCAGAAAAAAAGTTTAGACAAACTAACTGCTCAATTCTTATGTTACTCTCATTTATGAATAGATACTTGATTGTATGTACAGAGAGGAAAGCGCTGATACCCACACATAGGTATATCCACGTATGTGTATGCATGTATGCATGAACATCATACACATGTTCATATATAATAAAATATTATAGTTTGCTTTTGTTTAACAGTAAAAGACTGAACAAAGAAATTGCCAGAATATGTAACTATTTCTTCTCCAAAAGTTATGTTTGTTTCTTGAATCTTCTACAGGAAAGAAGAAAAGTTAGAAAACTGTTCAAAGTTTGAAGTTATGTTGTTTCTCATACTTCAATGTATATATTTGTCAATTTAAACTATAGACATTAATGTTGTATCATGTAAAAAAAGATGATATTATTTTGATTTCTCAGATTCTTTCCTATTTCTTGCTCTAATTGTAATCTATTATTTATGTATTACGTTTTATGTAATTTTCATCCTGGGATTCAATGATAATTTTTTGAGTTATTTATCACATTTCTAAAATTAAATTTGAATATTCAGTCTTTGATATAAAAACACCAAATAACTCTTTTTTACTGTTATAACAGCTCAAATTACAGCTCATTCTCACTGCAGACACAACCGATTTTCTTAATCTTGCCAATTAAAAGCAGAGTAGCATATTCTCTTTTGAATATGTTCTTTGAGACTAGTTGTCAGCAAACTTCCCTGTATCCAATTCTAAAGGGATTTCTTTCTTTCTTTTCCTGTTCAAGATGGGGCCCAGATGTGGTGGTGGTTTGCATGGTATCATAGTAGCGGCCAAATCCAATTTCGTGTCTATTCAACAGAACTTCAGGAGATGAGTCTTGTTCAGGGCATGTTCTAGGTACCCTTGTGATGAATCTCCTTGTCCTGATTTCACCTATGCTATTCTAAAATCTTTTTCATATCATAGGAGACCTGAATACTCAGTTACGTTCTCCACAAAATTCTAGATTATTTGTTTCCAAGTTGTTGCCTCCTGAACCAGCAAGGCACTTATAGGATATGAAGAAATTAATCAAAATATCATCAATATTTTTTACTATTTGCTATGCAAACACTAATACAATCTCTCTTGTTCTTATGTTTGTAACTAAAAAGGAATTATATGATACATTCTCATTGTAAATTCATTTAATTTTTAAAATATCAGCAGGTACAGGTAGTTACATTATTATAAAATTATATGATTCTATTTGATAAAGTACAAGTTAGACAATTCTACCAACAAATAAAAATACATATTATATGTAGGTTTCATGAGCAAAGAGGAAGCTAATAACACACTGTCTTGTAACAATGGGTCCTATGTAATTCAATGATACTGTGTACATTTTTATTAGATAGCTTCTTATTCCAAACTTATGTATCTTCTACAATATTAAGAAAAAAATTTCATTGAAAATATTCTCCTATACATGTATTTAATTATTTTAAATAAAATGACTTCTTTTTAAGTCGATTTTGTTACAATAATGGAACAGTAATGAAAGCTGATTCATACAAAAAAAATGGTACCAATTAGTCCCAAGTATTGGCACTATACCTGAAAATCTGAAAAAGCTTTGGAATTGGTTTGTAGGAAGACTTTGGAAAAATTTGCAGAAGTAGGTTTTAAAAAAGCATAAAGAGATGTAAGTAGAGCTTAGTGAGCAATCTTGTAAGGGCTCAGATCTGAATGCTGATAAGGATGCACACAGTAAAGGTGATGCTGATGAGGTTTCAGGTGAGAATGAGGACCGTAGGGAAAACAGGTATCCATGCTAGGCTATGGTAAAGAATGTTTCTGAATTTTGTTCCTGTCCTGAAAATTTATGGGAGGCTGAACTTAAAAGTGACAGAATAGTTTATCTGGTGAGCTGTAGCATTAAGGCAGGATAGCATTCTGGCAACAGTGTGGGTATTACTGCTGCTTTTAGTCAAATTTGCAGTAAGAAATGGCTCCTGTGGGAGCCCACATCCTGCCATGGTGTACCCCAAACAGGTTTCAGACCTGCTTTAGTAGGATTCATCCTTTCTCTTCCCCTATCCCTCCCTTTGGAAATGAGAATGCCTACTTTGTTCCATTGTGTTGTAGGAGGACTTAACTTTTTATTTTTACAGATGACTCACTTTAAAGATGACTTTGTTTTAGTCTTAGGTAAAACTTTGCACTTGGACTTCTGAGCATGGCAGGAAGAGTTAAGATTTTCGTAGCCCTTGGAGAAGGGCTGAAAGTCTTTTGTGTTATGAGATGGACATGAACCTTTGGGGGTCAGGCACAGAGTATTATGGTTTGGACCTCAGTTGTTCCCCAAAGGCCCATGTGAGAAAGGGTTGAGCTCAAGTCTGTGACATGATTAAGGTGGGTGGTGGAAGATTTAGCAGATGGGGCTCAGTGGCAGGTTTTAGGTCATTGAGGATATACTCTCAGAGGGGATGGTGGGATCCCAGATGCTTCTTCTCATTTGTTTCCTGCCATGAGGTGAACTGGATTCCTTGGCCACATCCCTCCACCGTGGTGTACGGGATCATCCCCCCACCCCCAGGTCAGCTCAGCTCAACTCCAGATAAGAGGAATGGTGGGACTCTTCTCTTCCATCTATAACACTCTTCTTTCTTTTCTTGTTTATTTTATTTTATTAGTACATGTATGTTATTCATGCAGTTTACAATCATCTTAAGGAATGGTTACAAGGACATATGACAGCTTGTTACTTTTATCCCCTTCCCCTTCCCTCCCCCTCCCTCATCCTCCTCTGACTACTCATCAGACAGAGGACTAATATCTAAAATATATAAAGAAATAAAAAAATTAAACCTTTTAAAATTAAAGACCCAGTCAAGAAATGGGCTAGAGAAATGAACAGACACTTCACAGAGGAAGAAATACAAATAGTCAACAAATATATGAAAAAACTTTCAATATCTCTATTAGAGAAATACAAATTAAAATAACACTGAGATTCCATCTTACTTCAGAAAGAATAATAATAATTAGGAAATCAAACAATAACAAATGCTGACATAGTTGTGATGAAAAAGGAACTCCCCTACACAGCAGGAATGCAAACTAGTACAACCATTATGAAAGTCAGTATGGAGATTTTTCAAAAGACTGAAATGAGAAATTCCATAAGACCCAGTTACCTTCTTGGTAACTGGGTCTTATGGAATTTCTGGGTCTCAATCTCTCATCCAAAGAGATTAAGTCATCATACTACAGTGATACTTTAATACTTGACAAATTTAAGGCATTTGAGGGAAAATGGATGCACCCAAAAAGCATAAAGTCCAGTGAAATTTATCAGACCCACAAGCTTAAATACCATGTGGTATCCCTCATTTGAGTGAGGTAACGGACAAACAAAGAGAAATTTAGAATATGGATAGAAAGGGCCAAGGGGACAGATTTCACACAATAGAGAAATGGTCCAAGGGAACAAGGAGGGGGTAAGGGGGAATGGAAGGAGAAATGAGAGGAATAAAGATGCACCATATACAGGAGCAGAAAAACTCTAATAAATGTAAATAGTATAGGTCATAGCATGTGCTAAAGTAATATCTCTTCTTATTTTCAGGTATGATTTTAGAACTCTGGTGACAAGGTCAATGGACAGAAGAATTACAGAAAAGTTGAGAACGTGCTATGGCTGAGGTAATCTGACATTTGCTAGCTCTGGGTACAGCAGAAATACAAAATTACTTTATCTTTACTTTCATTATCCTAAAGTTCCAAGAACAATCCCCTGTAACACATATCCAGACAACAACATAAACACAATGCAGAGTCTCTTGAGTGAAGTTCCTTTTGATAATGACTGAGATCTATCCCCAACACATCCATTTAGCCCCTAGAAAAATACATCTTCTCTCTCCTTCTGAGTACTTTTAAACCACTTTGTCTCAGCACAAGTCATTCCTTTCTGCTTCTTACCTTTAGGATATGTTTTGTTTGCTTCTTAAATTATTAGTGACTCGGATATCAGTGGCTGTGTTCTAATATTTCTGCAAGATTCAATAACCATATACTACATACTGGAATAAAAATCTTGAAAGGACTGTCATGTAAACTGAGGACTTAAAAGGTAAAGCACAACTTCCAGTGCCAGTGTGGTACAAAGTATTTTCCATGAATAAGTCCCTGAACAATCTCATAGATACCCTTTACGTTTTTGTGAAGTTTGCTTTGGTTATAGGTCATAGGGTTTTGAAGTGATTTCTTGTCTAGATTAATATGCTTTTCTTTTTCTGCTTCAATTCATCAGCTAAAAGAGTAAACAGAAAATTCTCACTTTTTATGTTTAACATATTATAACTTCATATTTGTACATAAAACTGTGATATCATAGACATTATCATAATCATTATATACTCCTATCAATTTAGAAATGAGAAATTATTTGTTCTCCTTTATACTAAGAAGAGAATAAAATGTAAAGTCTTAGTATTCTACCTTTGTGATGACTGAGCTCATAAAAAAATTATTGTGCTATGATTCACTGAAGATCTTAGAAATACATTAAATAATTCAAGACCATTTTAAAAGTTAACAGAGAGCTCATTCTAAGATAGCTATTTTGCAGGCATATATTAAGATTAATATTTTAACATTTTCATATCTATTTAAAATGCATTTTTTAAAGAAAATATCAAAGAATATTATCCAGATGGTTTAAACTTAAAAATTATCTTTCATATTAAACCAGAAAAGCTAGTAAATATGACTTGTTTATATAGATTTGCTTATGTGTTTTTCTCATATCTTTTTTAGTTATACTACCCATTGATATAATAGCAGAACAGTAGCCTAATCTACACACTGCTCTTTATAAATTGGCTTAAATTAATTTTAATTATATCAATTTATCTAAATGCATATTGTTCATATGCAGTTATAATTTGAAGAATAATAGTATGTGCATATATGCATGCACATAAATACTTACATGTAACATTTTTGTTGTTATCATTATCTCATTAAACTTTTAAAATTTTTATTGGTACAAGTTTGCAGTACATAATGATTACATTCCTTGTAGTTAGTTGATACATGTACATAACCTATCTTAATTCTTTGTTATCCCTCCATCTCTTAGTCTCCTGTTCTTTTGCAAAACATCTCCTCATATCATGTTAGCATCTTTTATTTTATTCTTTATCTATATTTTGGGTTTATCATATAACCACCATGCAGTATTTAAGCTTGTCTGATTTATTTCATTTAACATTGTGGTGTCAAAGTGTATCCATTTTTCTATATATGACTCAAGTTTATCCCTCTTTATTGCAGAGTAGTACTCCAATGTGTATAAATGCCACATTTACTTTATCCATTCATCTGTTGATGGACATAAAGGTCACTTTCAAGATTTAGATATATGAGTTGTTTCTGTCATTAAATTTAAAATATATGGTTTATTACACAATGGAATCATATGCACAAAAATGTGAAACATTCCAAAATCTCCTGAAAGTAAACAATAGAATTGGGACTAAATTATATGATTAATATTGAAATGAATATTATAATTAAATAATAGTGAACAAGAAGACAAAAGAAAATACACAATGTATCAGAATAATATGTAGCATAATCACTAAGGCCTATATCATATACTTCATTTTCTTCCACAAAATGGATTCATCAAAATCAGTAGTAAATTTGACTTCTTTCCAATTTTCCAATCTTAAAGAGGAATTTTAGGAACTATAATAATGTAATAATAATTTAATGCAATTGTTAAGAATACTGTCTTTGGAGAAAATATATTAAAAATGACATATGTGGCTTTAAAAGTGATTATATATGTGATATCAAGGATATTGTGCTTTCTTTAAGGCTTAGGTCTCTTATTTAAATGAGAACAATATTAGAACTGTACAGAGACACACATACCTACAAGCACACACACATTTTATATTTTTACCTCTCTTGTGAAGCTAAAATCTTACTCAAATGTCTGTGCTC
Source organism: Heterocephalus glaber (assembly GCF_000247695.1). The sequence goes on along the minus strand of NW_004624813.1, from coordinate 10,097,126 downwards.
TTTAACTACAGCTTTGCTACCATGAATACTTGGAAATCTTACATATATGGTTAGATCCAACAAATGCTGATCCATCTTCCAAAAAATTGACTGGCTCTCGATCTTTTATTATCTTGTATCTGACTTTTAACACCTTGGAAGTTGGATTTCCAAAGCATGAGGCTGATGCTCTAAGGATCCCTATTTTATACCATATTGTCCAGTACAGAAGGGCTAACCAACAAAGCACATGTGAGTGCTGAATACTTGAAATGGGAATAGTCCAAATTTAGTTGTGCTGTAATTATAAAATGGAAATTGGGTTTTGAAAATTTAGTTTCAGTTTTACTGTTCATGTTCCTTAATCCAATCATATTTTGAAGTATGTCTTAGTAGTTGTCTAAATGTTAAACTAATAAGCAAAATAGGGGCTGGGGATTTAGCTCAGTGGCTTCGCCACCTGCCTCACAAATACAATGTCCAGAGTTTGATCCCCAGTACAAAAAAAAAAAAAAAGGAAAATATTTGACCAAAATGAGAAGTTTCTTTAAGCTAATTTTTAGTGGTTAACTATTAATTTTAAATTTTATGTAAATGTTATATGGTCAGTTTTTATTATAATAATAAATAGTGCTGTATACAGTTACTTAAAATATATCCTTATATCAAGTTTTCATTATTTTCTACCTAAGTTGATACACATTATGGCAAATCATAAAATATAAATGATAATCTTTAGGTCATGCTTCCAAGATAACTGTAAACTTTGATTTTAAGCAAAATTTGAGATAGATGTCAATTACATCCAGAATAATTTCTGAAATAAATTTAATTATTGACATCAATACTCCATTAAAGGTTTGTAATGAAGAGAAAACAATCTCAGAGTAAATTAAGAACAATTGGAAAATAAAAATATTTAGAAACTTGAAATTTAACATGAACATCCCTAAAAGTAAACGAAATGATTAAATCACAAATTTAAAAATATGAATAAATAATAAAAATGATTTTAAGAGTGTGAAAAAATCAGGTAAAACCTAAATATCTGTAATTTATCTTTTTTTGACCGCATTATCTTTATTTATTAAAAAGTCTAGTGAGAACCTACTCTGTTTTAACATTTCTTTCTTGAATTCAATCATATGATAATCTAAGTGCCAAGCCATTGAAATGGAAAACAAAACTGTAGTAAAAAATGTGTTAAATTGTGTATAAGAAAATGTAAATTGTCATTGGTTTTTATGATTCATGTCAAATATCAAAAGCATATTTGAAGTTAAAGCAGACGAATGAATAAGTCTTTAAGATACACCAGTCAGATATTAAAAATTCATTTCTCACAATTACAAAAACCTGTGAAAATTCAACTTGAAGTTATCAGTAATGTCATTTATTTTATAGATGTCTGCAAGGAATAATTGTAAAATTTATTTTTCCTGAAGTTCCTCTGTTATTATTTTCAGGATATAAAATACCATCAAGAAAAATTCATTATGAACATTAATTATTTTTAAAGTTGCAAGAAATTTTGACAAAGGTTTGTGTAAAGTGAAATATCCAATATTCCAAAATACAGTATAAATTTATTTTAAAGGTAGTGATTTGATAGTACCTCTTGCCAAATGAATATTTTAAGTTTGAAGTATTCTACTAATTACATTATGCTAAGTCAAAGCACATCAGTTTATCTAGGTCAAATATGCTTTATCAGTAGCTTGCTGTAACTTAGTCACCATTCCAAACCAGCAGAGATTCGTGGTACACAAGTGTTCTGGAAAAAAGAAGAAGAAAGGAAGTTACTCACATTTTCTTAAAAGAATATTGTAAATCTAACATTAAAATTAGATGAAAGCAGACAAGAAAAGATAATCATGTTTTACTCTGTCTTTACAGTTTAACATCTTTGCTGTGAAATTTTAATTCATACATAGGAACAAATAGCAGTGAGAATGATAGAATAACACTACACATAGCAGTACAGATGAGACTCAGATAATTAATGTTTAGCCAAAAAAGGCAAGTTCAAAAGACTGAATGCTATATTACTCCATTCATATGAAATTCAACAACAGCCAAAGCTAACCCATGGCATAGAACATAGATTCTAGGTACGTTAATGACCATAGTGGGCCACCTGAATTGTTCTTGTTTTTGTTTTTATTTAAGATACCAGTCACATGAGTATGTCTGCATAAGATTGAGTATGAGTTTGTTGTTATTAACATAGGAGTTGAGTAGAACTTGGTGGTAAAGAAAACATTCTATTGAAGAGATTGAAGGTATTCAATCTATGTTACTATAACTTGAGGAAGTTTAAGGTATCTGCAATGTCAAATGATGGCAGAAGTCTAGGGACTTAGCTCAGTGGAACAGCACCTGCCTGGCAAGTGTGAGGTCCTGAGTTTGATCCCTGGTACCACAATCAAACAAACAAACAAACAATGGCAGAACATTAAGAAGTGGTGGTGAAGGCTGTTGTTTATACTAGAAAAAACTGTTATTTCTTTCTCCTATATTCACATGGCTCAGAACCTCAGTGGGTTCTGGTTTCATCCCAAATGTTTCCTTACCATGGAGATGTTTTGCCATTTTAATTTTTTGAAAAATCAAGGATTAATTCATAGATGTATCGTCTCCTTCAGGCTTTCCTCATAACATCCATTGACATTATAAAATGTAGGAATGGATGAGTACATAAGAGACATTACTAAAGATGTTCTTGGATTTATGAGGACAGCAAAATTTATTATTTGTGTAAGGATTCATTAAGAAATTTTAATAAATGGACTGCAATGCTTGTGTTTATATTTCAGGATAATTGTCATGCAGTGCTGTATAATCTGACTCAGAATACAGGGTATCTCAGAGCTTGAGATAACAGCTAAAAATTAATGCAATAATGAAAAAATTAGGTTAAAAAATCTCACTTCAGAATTTAGCAAACAAGATATAGAATAGATTTAATTAATGAGAAAAGGTAGATTAATTTAATTAATTAGAATTCAACACGCACAATGGAGAAGAGAAGGTAGATGACAGTGAGTAGTTAATGGCCAACTGACTGCATGAATGAGGAGAAGGGCAGTATCAGGGAAGATTTTTAGGCTCTGGTGTGCTTGACTATAGTAGGGTAGGATCTTCTGAACCCCTACATATGGGGACAAATTTCAACAATCTCAATGAACTCACTTCAGAATGCTGCATTGCACTCCAACCACCTGCAGTCTGGAATCATTCCCAGTTTTCCTTGATTTTGAGACCATTATAAGGTCGTAGAAGATTTATTTTGTGGATGCTGATCAATTTACATGTGTGTTAGTGTTTTCTCTGGATTTGATTGAGGGAGTGTATATTTAGCAGGAAGACCACTGTGCTTTTCTCCATTCTTATAGCATCTGAACAGATGGTGAGGTTTCAATCTGGCCTCACACTGATGAGGTTGATTTTGATTACTTCATTAAGGTGAAGCCTGAAATGTTTTTCCATTATGAAGTTATTCTTTCTCCTCCTTTGTGATTTATTACTTTGTGGGAAACACCGTGGAATTATATTTTGTTCTTTATCAAACTCTAAATTATTCATTATTTCAGAATAGATTTGTGGTTTTATATTGTAAGCCATGAATTATAACAAGTTAAAATTATTAATTTTTTGTTTAAACTTCCCAGATTTGATGAGTAGAAGCTTTCTGTGTCACTTTGTGATGATGTCCTCCTTTTGCACACTTCCTGGAAGAACAAGATCCTCCGTTCATCCAGCGATTACATTACTTCTGCCTTCAAATCAGACATTTTTCAAGGTGACCTGGCTTGTCTAGTGAAAGCATGGTATTTGGAAAGTAAGACTTATGTCTGCTGGTCTACTTATTTATCTTGGAATTTTGCTATTCCTAGAATGCTTCAGTGGACAGAGCTAAAAATATTGTGTACATAAATATAAATACTACCTTATTTTTTCATTTATTCAATCTCCATATGTAGCCAGGCTTTCATCTCCACTTTGACTCAACTTCCCTTTATGCTCCATTCTGACTCCCTTATCCCACATATAGCTGCACCATCAGCAGAAGACTCCGCTGTCTCCCTGAGGGTTACACCTGGTGCGGATACCTCCCTCTCCCTGCAGGGTCTTCATTGTTAAGTTGTCATTTCTACTAATCTTCTTTTTTGACAAAATAGAAAAATATTTAAGGAAGTTATTTCATTTCCTTAAAAGTCACATTAATATGAGGAATAAAGAATATAAAACCATGTTTTAAAGGCAAAAGTCACCAGCCACTTTTAGAAAATAAATTTGAAATAAACCAAACAAATGTAAATATAAATTTAATGAAATCCTGTGCAAATTTCAAAATGAAAATGCTCTTATGTTTTCAATAATGAATTGTTTTTAAACTTGATATCCCCATGGAATCTCTAGAAGTAGATTTCAAATGCTACAATGGAATTGAATTCTGATATATTTGATAGAGAATTTTAATTTATTATTCATGTGTCATCAGAGAAATATTTGAGATTTTTGTTCTCTCATCTTATAGTTGGTCTAACTCTTTGCAATATCACAGTAGTATATAAAATAAATTAGTACTACCAAGAAAATAATATCAATAACGAACTAATAGAAGAAAAATGAAGTCTAAATGCAATTATTTTGGCTTTCATTTAAATTGTAAAGTACACAGTACTAAGATGATGCATTACAGAGTGAAGCTCAGCTGGTCCCAGCACCTGGAAAGAAGCTGCCTGCCTACATCCCAGGCTCCTAGGGCAGTGAAGCTCAGCTGGTCCCAGCACCTGGAAGGAAGCTCCCCTGCTGCCATCCCAGGCTTCTAGGGCCGAGGTGAGCCAGTCCCAGCACCCAGAATGAAGCTCCCCACCACCATCCCAAGCTCCTAGGGCAGAGAAGCTCAGTCGGTCCCAGCACCCGAAAGGAAGCTCCCCCGCTGCTATCCCAAGCTCCTAGGGCAGAGAAGGTGAGTCAAGCGGGTGCCAGAAGCACCCCCCCCCCACCGTGGAAATGAGAAGACACATAAACAAACCTCAAAAACAGACTTCCAGATCACCTACAGCAACCCCAAAGGGAAA